>OX457029.1:34601112-35053612 GCA_949752745.1 Protula sp. h YS-2021
CCCCCCGGGGGCAAGCTAGACTAGGCTATCTTGCCCTCCTCTGGGATATTTTGCCCCCTGTTCAGCTTTCCCCCCCCCCCACCTGGGATATTTTTGCCCCCCCCCCCTAAAATAAAAGTTTTTTTAGTTGTATTTTAAGCTAGACTAGGCTATCTTGCCCTCCTCTGGGATATTTTACCCCCTGTTCAGCTTCCCCCCCCTACCTGGGATATTTTGCCCCCGCCCCCTAAAATAACAATTTTTTTAGTTGTATTTTACATAAAGGGTAATCCGTCTGTATAGGGGGATTTAGAGTTGACTGCAATAAAGCCACATCTCATTTTTATAATCCATTTGATTGATCAATTGTATTCGACAATAATGCATAACAGTACAAACAATCTAAGGGAAATGGATTTTGCGGCAAAAGTTTACTCCGAATTGAGAATTTTAAAAGTTTATGAAAAAGGGTATGAGCATTTCGTTTTTTTTATTTTATTTTGATTGTAAATTAATTACTTGATCAGTAGAGGAAATATTGAAAAGAAGTAGTGAATGAAAATAAATAAAAAAATAAATGAAAATAAATCGGCATTGACCTGGTTGAGCCAAAAGCGCAGTGGACTGCAGTGAATTGTGTAACTGACTGTTAAATTACGGAAAACTTGATAATATTCAAGCACAAAAGAATTGTACTGTATAGAGTTCATTTACCATTAAAAGTTCTGTTGCAGTTAAGTATTTGTTTCGTTTATTCGGTTTTTTATGGAGGGGGCAAAATATCCCAGAGGGGGGAAGATAGCCTAGTCTGACTTCCCCCCCCCCCGCGGGGGGGGGGGGGGAAGCTGTACAGGGGGGGGGAGCAAGATAGCCTGTTACACCGCACCATTCCTTCGTGGATTAAGTGGTATGAGGATCGATTCTTTGACCAGTTCTTTGACCAGCCTTTGCCTGGAAATGACGTACGGCTATCTGGCGATATTCTTTGGCATCGATCAAAATTTTTCATTAAATCCCTGCATATCACCAAATTCAGATTATATCTGATAGCTGTAACTAGATTTTGCATTTAAAACAAACTTTATCAGGGATGTAACAGAATGACCTTAAATCTGCAATTTTTAATAAGTCTAGGAACATTAGAAATAGAGCAAAATTTGCCCACAAAATGACCTTCCCACCCGTACATATTTAACACAATTGGTACAAATATCTATGGAAAAGCACCATCATAAAATTTCTACAGGTCAGAGCTTCATTTCCTGCCCTGGTATTCATAAGAATTAACTGTGCAGTTAACTGTAATCCCAGAACCGAAAATCGGTTGAAATAGTTGCAGCACGAAGCAGTTTTAGGTGCATTTTTGTTTGTAAACTAGGTTAAATTTATTAATTTTCTTTGCCATGTTCTGGGTTCCAACGGAGCAATTAAGGACTGGTTAACTGTACAGTTAACTTTTGTGAATGCGGCCACCGGAAGGTGTGCTGCGGTACTAGTGAGATCATTCCTTCCTAAAAAGGGCACTGCTCCGTTTGACCTTGAATAGGTTTCTCCTGGGAAATTTTTGACTTGTCTGTTTTACTTGAAAAGATTGGCAGCTTCAAGTAATGTTTATGTTTTAAACGTTTTCACATGGCTTAGCGCTGAAAGAGCGGTTACATTAATTATTGAAAGTTGATTTCTGTCATCAATAAATCAAGCTTGAGGAAACTGAAATTTTAAACTGAGGTGCATTTTATACGGATATTTATTTGTTTGTTCTGCCCTGCACTCATGAAGTCACTTGTCACACATAAACCGTCTAAAATCCGTGTTTCTTTTCTTTTTCTTTTTTTTTTTACTTGAATTTTGTAAACACTGTCAAACATATACGGATTTCACACAAAAACATTGCTGGGAGACACTTACAAATTTTTGTTTTGTGTAACACTAATCAGTATCTCTGTACCTAATTTAAAATGCATAACGTATCTTTTTTCAGTATATTATTAACTTATTCACCAGTTTCCTTTACCCTCTCCACTGTTTGAAGCAGTATTTTACACAAACATTCAACTTTATTTAAGGTAGATTTGGTGCAAGATCCGAAAAGTTAATTGAAATAAAAAAAAAAACCTTCTGAGACGTACTCTTCTTTTTTCTAAACGGATCTTTGCAGCAACATAATCTGGGTAACCATTCATTTTGTAAAATGGTGCAGTGCATTTTATTGACATTTTAAATAAACCTCCCTCCATTATACATTGATCGGCAGTTGTCAATCGTTTTTGTAAATGGCCATTTTTGTAAAGCATTCTTTTAAACAGAGGCACGTCGATGTTGTTAACTTCATTGATTTACCATTGCTTACCCCATCCCCCCCCCCCACCCCCACCCATCCCTTGTCTTCGTCACACATTGAATCTGAATAATCTGAGATTTCATTTAATCACCTAGGGAAATCCGTGTATTGAGAAACATATTTGAGATTTTTGACCATTTTTTTTTAGGAAAGTATTTTTATAATAACAAATTGACGAGCTGTTACATAATGTAGGATTAATAGAAAAGTCCTATTTAGGAAGAAAAACTACCATTTTCATTGAAACTTCAGTAATTGAGTATTATCCGTTTAAAATATCATTGCTCTCTACTTACAATATTCAAAACTTATTAATTCATTCTTTATAAGTTAATTAGGGTCAGCGATATGAATGAAAGATAAAATCCTGAAATTTTCAGTCATTACACAAATTCCCTAGGAATTTCATGAAATCCATGATTACACAGATTCCCTGTAACACATGTATATGTTGGGCCCGATCTGCTGATCAGTCCCATCTGCAAATGGGCCTGTCCCGTTTACGGATCGCCAAACAGGAGGCCCATCTGCAGATCGGCCTCCCAATTGGCGATACACAGATGGGACAGTCCCGTTTGCGGATTTTTAGTTGCTTCCCATCTGCAGATCGGACAGGCCCCCTCAAAATAATCATGTTTAAATATAAATGGAAGTAAAAAAGGGGCACATGGTTTTTAAATACTATTTTAAACATTTTCTACCTTTTGATCCAGAAAATTATTATTTTGAGCCTTTGAAATGCCATTATTGAGCTTGGACAGATTTTTTGGTGACTGTATGTTAGTGGTGTTGAAAGTGCTTTCGTGTTTGAAAATGTAGATGTTAGTTGCTAAATAAATTGTTATTCATGGATATAGTTTTTATTTCAATTAAAGAAACTAATAAGGTTGCCATATTTGGAAAGAAATAAAGAAATCAACAAAAAAATAAGTGGGTTAAAACATTTCAGCTCTGTTTGTTTTAAAACAAATCGACCGGGGGGGCCTGTTTGTTTTAAAACAAATCGACCGGGGGGGGGGGGGGTCGATTTATTTTGGGGAGTCAAAACGTTTCCTTACAACGGTGTAACAGGCTATCTTACCTCCCCCCCCCTGTACAGTCCCCCCCCCCCGTACTTTTTTACGTGTTAATATATTTAATAATATCTGTTCATGTTGAATAAATGGACTCAATTAAACTGTATTAAACTATCTTGAACTACTTTCGTGACTAAATTCAACATAATTCAAACAAAATACAAAAAGGCAACCTTGATCCTAAAGTTTATTTTTCTTTTAATATCTTTTTAACGCTTTAGAGAGCCCAGGTGGATGCTCCTGATCGCTAAGATTATCATAAATAACATCCACATTGTCCAAGAAGCGCTTTCTTGTATGTTCAACTTCATCTTCCTTTTAGAAAGTGATACCAATAGGGGGCAAAAAATACCAAGGGGGGGGGGGGGGGAGGCGTGGGGAAGATAGCCTAGTATATCTTTCCCCAAGGGGAGGGCGGTACAGGGGGCAAGATATACTGTTACACCGGTGTCTTCGAACATCTTGGCCCGTGGATATCTTGGCTCCCGGGAAAGATATCCTAAAATATCTTGGACTCCTCTAGGTTATCTTGGCCCCCACTTTTTAGTGGCTTATCTACAAAGCTCGAGATCTGCCCTAAAACCCTTGACAAAACTGAGGAAGGCAAATCACAGAATATGTACATGTGAAATATAAACGAACATTACAGTTTATGAAATATAGTAATTGTAATCTGAACTCTTATGATGCTTGGATTTTATTTGTTTATCTATTTATTTTTGTTTATTTGTGTGTTATGCTGGTCGCATCTAGTGTACAAGTTTCAGTGTAGTGAGAACAAAATATATAAAATACATTCTTTTTAGTTTTGCATTAACAGAGGGCGAAGATATCTTATGATAACTTGGCTTCCGTAGGGGGGGGGGGGGGGGGGGAGGGAAGTTATGCTAGCTGAGGGGGGGGGCGGATAAGCTAAATTAGGATATCTTGTCCGGGTAGGAGGTGACTACATCGGTGTAACAGGCTATCTTGCCCCCCTCCCCCCCCCCCCCGTACAGCTCCCCCCACCCCCGGGGGAAGCTGGACTAGGCTATCTCCCCCCCCCCCCCCGTGGGATATTTTGCCCCTTCCATAAAAACAATACGAACAAATGAAACAAATACTTAACTGTAACAGAACTTTTATGGTAAATGATCTCTATACAGTACAATTTCTTCTGTGCTTGAAAATTATCAAGTTTTTGCGTAATTCAGCAGTCATTTACACAATTCACTGCAGTTCACTGCGCTTTTGGTCCAACCAGGTCAATGCCGATTTATTTTCATTTACTTTTATTTATTTTCATTCACTTTTCAATATCTCCTCTACTGATCAAGTAATTAATTTACAATCAAAATAAAAAAATGAAATGCTCATATCCTTTTGCATACCCTTTTAAACTTCTCAATTCGGAGTAAACCTTTACCGCAAAATCCATTTCCCTAAGATTGTTTGTACTGTTATGCATTATTGTCGAATACAATTGATCAATCAAAATGGATTATAAAAAGAGATGTGGCTTTATTGCAGTGAATTCAAAATCCCCGATAACTGTGAATAGAGAGTGAGTATACAGACGAATTACCCTTTATGTAAAATACAACTAAAAAACTTTATTTCAGGGGGGGGGGGGATATCCCGGGTGGGGGGAAACTGAACACGGGGCAGAATATCCCAGAGGGTGGCAAGAAAGCCTAGTCTAGCTTAAAATACAACTAAAAAAACTTTTATTTTAGGGGGGGGGGCAAAATATCCCAGGTGGGGGGGGGGGGGGAAGCTGAACAGGGGGCAGAATATCCCAGAGGGGGGCAAGATAGCCTAGTCTAGCTTGCCCCCGACTAGGCTAGCTTGCCCCCGGGGGTGGGGGGGGGAGATATACAGGGGGCAAGATATACTGTTACACCGGGGGCCAAGATATCCTGTTATTCCGGTGTAATGATTTTAAGTTACCCCCTCTAAGGCCATCCCAACAGTAACTTGAATTCGGTTTCTTATTGCAGAGGGTAATTCAAATTTGATTTCTTATTACCCCGGGAGGAATCTGAAATCGATTTTGCATTACCCCCCCCCCCCCCCCCTTAGATTATCCCCATATCAAAAGCCGTTAACATGCAGAACAGAATAATATTTCACATTTCTACATTTATCCACATACAAATAAACTAAAATGAAATATTCATTTTATAGCCTCTTCAACACTGGTTTTGCACAATCACTACAAGTATTTGACTGATATTCTACAAAGATGTTGGTTGCTCGCTCAAAATCAAAAGGCTTTTCTATTAGTATTCTATCAATGCTTTTCAGTGTCTGTTAATGTCACAATTTTCTGAGTAGGTTAATCCCCAGATCAAAACTGCTATTTCCAAAGTGTCGGGACAATGTTTTGAGTAGGTTTCATGCATGTGTATAAATAGGAGGTTGATTTTGGTTGTTAATGCAAACAAAACAGAAGGAAAACGCTAAAAGTTGTAACGTAAAATAAAAAGCGGGAAAATAAACACGGAAATGACTAAACAATAGTAGCAAAATGGAAAGCGATATGCAAATGCGACATTCATTTTATTTTCGATTACACAGTGAATAATAAATATGTGCAACTCAACTGTCCAAAAACGAAAAGGCAAACATTCGTAGATTGTCCACACACTATGCTGCCCGTTCGGGTCAGTTTTATTACTGTCACGGGTTTGGAAGAGGTGACCATTCTGACAAGGATGTTAAGGAAGGTTTGGTCATTCGAGATCTAGACGAGCAAAATCGCATTATAGAGAGTGTACATAAGCATGCTAGGTAGGTTTTGATATGGGGGTAATTTAAAATCGGGAGGGGGGGGGGGTAACACAAATTCGAATCTAAGTTACCGGGAGGGGGCAGCTTGAGTTCGATTTTACATTACCGAGGGCGGGGGGGGGGGGGGTAGTAATAGAGATACGGGGTTAATCTGCTATCTTTACACCAAGATTGTTTATCTTTATCTTAATTCTTTATCTCATTCTTTTTAGAATATTAGAATGTGACAAACTTACTTGTGTTGGCTGAGCTGCTGGTTGGTTTGGCTGCTGCAGATGTTATGTTGTTTTCTTCCATATCTTCACATTCTAAGCTGACTTGATCCGAAAACACATCTGAATCTTTTGATTCTTGTGAATGTCCTAACTTAGGCAGTCCATAACTGTTTGCTAGATCTATCCCAGGTGCTATATTCTGCGCACCATAGCTGTCCACTTGTGCTGACATCTGCGACATACTTGGGTTGAGATGGGACATTTCCATACCCGCTGTGCGGGGACCAAAGAAAGTACTCCTGTCATAGAACTTGTCATAGCATGGGAGGGCGTCACTGCTGGGCAGATTCAATGTGCTCGTGGGGTGGAACCCGTAGCTATAGTCCACCGGGGCCGTGTCGCCTGAGGGTGGGGGGCTGATGAGAGAGCGAATGCTGAATCCATGGGAGGGTGCCTTCATGGCGGGGTTGAACCCCTGCCCTGCTCCCAGTGAGGTGGGGCAGTAAGTATCCATCCCGCTACAAACCCTTTCTTCCTGTTACAGCCTTAAGAACAACAGGCAGTCGCACAAATACTATTGTTTCTTTTGTTTACAAAAACTTCTTTCACTTCAGTAGTCTTCAAATCCGTTTAGCAAACTTCCAACTTTCCGTCATTATGAATTATTGTATTTTTACTTAACTATTTTTCTTTCTATTGCTGACTTCCTGTCAACTGGCACGTGTGTTCAAAACGCACACATCTGTTTTAAATGTAACTGTTTTAAAAATAATTTGCAAGAGACACAGGACTGTTCCATGAAGAAAAAAAAACTTGTTAACTTCTCAGTGTGAAGTCAGATTCACAGACCAGCTTCCCGAAACAGAAGCCTTACGTGAAGTGCTTTATTTATGTTTATTGATTTCTCAACCAATCAGAAAATTCCACCTTCATGTTTCAGCCAATCATTAGTGGCCTCACACAGCTAATTGCATCGCTGCAGTCATGATTGGCAGATGACGATAGTGCAGCGACAATTGAGAAGGGAATACCTCAATATCCTGTCACCAAATTTGGGTTTAATACTTTTATTTAAACACTTTATAAAATCAAGATACCCATTAATAGCGCATTGGCGCTATATCAAAGTGCGTTAAGTCGATTAGAAGTGATCATATGATGAATAGAAACAGAATGAGTCCATAAAGAAACAAGTGCTTTTAGGGGGTTGGGCATTTTTTCCACAACAGGTTTAATTTACATCTCATAACGCAAGTGTATAAAAGCTACGTAAATGCTTAAAGGTTTTGTGGGGTAGAAATTAAAGCAAATAAAAGAACATATAATCATGGAGATTTAAAGATGCTGCATCGATTAGGACAATCCCTGTCATTATATCCTTAAAATGCTAATGGAAAGTGTAAATGGCTTTTCAACGCACCTTAAAATTGTGTCTTTGGGATAGGGAAGTATTATGAGATGTACTCCTGGTTGTTAATTTGCTGGCGTAAGCTGTGTTCTGTTTTTTTTTCAATCAACACACTAATTTTGTGGGCTGTGTAACCACGAAGACTTGTAAAGTATATTATGAACTAAGACAGGTACACGTAATTACTGCTGTGTGTCCAATCTCTGCTCCCCCCACACCACACACACACCCCAACACCCAGTTCTCAATATACACTAACCCGCTACACATATAAATGGTTTGTACTGCGAACCATATACATGAATTTCCATGTCACTTTTGGATTAATTTGAGAATACATCTTGATATATTAAGGTTATAAGGCCAGACACTTTATATTAAATAGGCATAGGCTACATTCTTGTTTTACTTTGTATGTGTTTTCATTCCCGTTTTCCTTTTAAAACGAGCTCCCCCTTTATCCTAGTGAAAAAAAAAACTTATTTAAAAAATATTTTCACTCGTTAACGTGACTTCCAATTTCATTTTTATTTTTTTTATAATCAGGATAATAACCAATAATATAGTAATAAAATAATAAAATGTACAGTATAAAAGCCGATGTCAGAGTGTTTGCAGTGATCTCATTTCTGGAACATTACTTTACGCGAGTGCGACTGTAAATATGTCTTCTTTTCTTATCTTCCATTGGAGAAATCAAGGCCCTCCTTATTTAACAAATAAAAGAGGCTGTATCTAGCTTTAAAACAAAACTACAGGTAAAGAGTTAAATATTTAGTTATTTGTTTATAAACATTTGGAATCTTTGAAGCAAATTAAAATCCAAAATTTATCAAATTGGCCAAGACATTTAGTTGTGACCTATTTTTTAGTCGAATCAAATCGGAATATGTTTGAATGCCATCAATAAATAAAAAGAATCCTTTAAATAACACTAAAGTAGGAATTTCTGGGAGCAGCAGTGGGTTATCAGATTGGTTAGTCCATAGACCAGCTGGCTTTTCATCCATTTACTTAGGGCTATCTTCCGTGTGTCTTTCATGTTTACTATAGCGAATGAGGTAACGACACGCGGGCGAGTTTTCTCAAATATCTGGTTCCTGGCAGAGATGCTTTCCATAAACCACCCACGATAACGAGAATGACGTCACGACACGCGTAAGACAATGGATAAGAACGAGGGCGGGAGGGAGGGGGCGCAAAGATAAACAATCTGTGACGTAAAAAAGTAAATATCCATTTTTTGCACACTTCAGAAAAGTGTCGATAGTTCTATTCCTGAACTGTGACTATATCAGAAGGCTTTACTGCGTACACAGTAACATACAAACGAGAACTTATTTTTCTAAGGCGAAATATTAAACACTTGGCCAAAAAATAATATTTTTAAAATCACTTCCTACCTTCGAGTAGAAGTTTAAAAAAATTACAGCCTGATTTTAGTTTGCGTTTACCTTTACAGACAAGACTATGTGCTTTTCCGTATTCCAAAACCTTTCTATAAAAGGACCTTTTTGTCAGTTCGAAACATTGCTAAAACATAGCTTTGCTACTTACTATATGAAACGTCAATCCCTCTCTCCCCTCACCAAGAATAGTGAAGCTGTTTAACTTTTTTCCTTCAAACAAACATATATATGTATATATAAAAAAACAACTGAAGTTGATAATTTATCCGAGCTTTCAGTTTTTTAAAAAGACCAGGTAAGATTTTGCATCCATGTGTCGTGCTTATGAAACAAACACAAGCATTTCACTATGGTCAGCGTATTTCGCTTATACAAATAAAGCACACTTCATTTATGTTATACACAGTGTGGATGTTGGCGGATGCGAAGGCTTGCGCAAATCCTGCTGCAGCCCTTAACCTTTATATTTCTTGAAAAAAAAATCACTTTTTTTGTTTCCCGTTTTCGACATGAAAATGAAACCAAAGGCGAAAACAATAAGCGCGGTGCACATCTTCAGATCAAGTACTACATATGTGCAAAATTTGATACTCCCAGGGCCACTATGATCAGAGAAGTAGTAAAATAAAAGACCAGTAAAGAGGACAAAAAAGGTCCGAAACATATTGGCCCCGTGCATCTTCAGTGCACTCTTTGGAAGTTATGACCAGAACTCATAAGCCTGGCTTAAGCTTCAGTGATAGAAGTAGTAAATGAAGGAGAAAACAGAAACTTATAACACAAGTGAAAGTAGGGGCGGCAGTTCCTGGTTTAACAGAAAAATAAATAGAGAAACCACTGGAAAGGAAACGACATTGTTTCACTGGACGCGTCTACTCGTTGAAAGATGCCCTTTCCTTCGGAAAAATGAGTTTTTTTTGTCACTGCCTTTTTTATTTCAGCGGTAATTTTTTTTTTAATTTGCTGATCGGGTAGACCGAATAGCCAAGTTTTTTCTTCGAATTTTAGGATAACTATGTTTCTGAATTGTAGAAAAAAGTATTTCTTATTATTCGTAAGTTATTTTTATTTTGCAATATAATCCCAATGATTTAGTTGTACGAAGAAAATTATGCATTCCACACTTCAGTTTTGGACTGTAGATTGGGTTCAGTTTTGGGAACAGATCTGAGGTTAGTGTCAACTTACAGAGAGGTGAATGTGGTTGCAAAAAAGCAGGGTCTGCTAAACGACGCCATTATTGCTGAATACTCACAAACAATTAAACGGGTTTTTTATTATTGTGGTTTCTACGTAAAAACAGTTTATCTCAAATTGAAATGCACATTTTTGTGTTTACAGTTAGACTAGAGTTAAACCAATTAGACATATACAATAAATGCCACTGATAGCACAACAACAGCATGGCCTATGGCAGAAAATATCAGTAAGTAAACTGTAGAGAAAGCCCAGGCTCTTACTCATGAAGTTTCTCCTGTGATAAGCATCAAAGAACTTGCTCCTATATCCTCTCTGTTCCGATAAGTAGATTACGTGTAATCTTAGCTGGGTGCTTGGCCCCGAACTTCACCAACAAGTAGGTGAGATATGCCACCTAATCTAAGACAAACTCAACACTGGACAACCTAATGTCTATTTACTGTATTTTGCACATCCAACGGTGCATCTCGCTGCCTTTGTTGTTTGCCTTTATCTATATTCCGTTTTCCTGTTGTGATACTAACGTTATTTTATGACCCCCTCCCTCTCTACCCCCCACTCCCCCGCCCACACGAGTCGCAAAAATTATCAAAGCAACAGAATGTCTTTCACCTTGGACGTGATAAAGGTTAAAAATTATCGGCTTTGGAAAAAGGCCTTTCATTTTATTAAGTTTATTATGTGCTGAGAAGTTCACTTTATGCAAAACAAACCGTTTTCTTCAAAAGTTGCCATCTTTTTTCATTTGCAAGGATTCAATTTACAGACATTAAATTTGAATCAGAAAATTAAATTCGGATTTTAAAAAGATGCTTTTGTGCTCAAGGCATTGTTCACCTAAGCGAGAAAAGCGTTTCTGCATTCTCAAAAATCATTACCATCGTTCACAAATACTTGAGAATGCTAATTAATTTTTTCAAACATAAATGTATTCTGTGTTAAGAGAGAAAATGGTCTTCATCTTGGATTTAAAAGTGGATTCTTTTCTTCGACACAGAAAACTGTGATAAAACTGTAATATTTTGTGATTGCAAAATTTTTTTGATTAATGAACAATATGAATATATATATATCAAATACTGCTGTAAAAATGGGAACTAACTACTGCTGAAAAAGTGAGCACTAAATGATGTTGAAAAAATGAACACTAAATGATGTTGAGAAAATGGACACTTAGGACTACTGGAAATGTGTACACTAAATGTGCTGGAATATGTGCTCTAAAAATGTGAAAATGAGCACTGAAAATATGCTGAGAAAATGAGCACCAAATACTACGGAGAAAATCTGTGCTCCATTTTGTTATTACAATGCCCATTGTTAGTTCGTTAGTTCGTACGGTCGAAACAAAGTGCAACTCATTCTAGAAAAAGAAAACAATAACGTGCAGTTTAGAAATTGTTATAAAACTATTTGCTTATTTTTTATTTTTGGCTTTCGTTTCAACAACAAGAGTATATACAATTTCTTTTGTGTGTATGTGTGTGTGTGTGTGTGTTTCCCTCTTCCCTTAGGCTATAAACTTCTTACCGAATTTACACCTGCAGATTAAAGCGTCTAAGTATGGTCAGATTTTAAGGCTACAAACATTGGAGTTTAATCAGGATTTGCTTTCAAAAGTAGTAACTAGTAATATTACAATATGGACAAATGCATTTTCGCTAAATGTGTAATGTCTACGTAAATTTCTCTCACGTAAATGGTTAAAGTTAGGGTTGTTTCTAAAGAAACATCGCATATAGGAACACAAAAAAATTTGCAATGTTTGATCATCTGTGAACAACCCAAACTAATACCAAAATGTGCACTGAATACTGCTTACAAGGTATGCAGAAAATGTACAACCAATAACGATCAAAATATTTGCGAGCCAAGTGACTGAGAACAGGTGTTATTCCATACTGGTTATTACAAAGCACCTTATGCTGCCAAATATATATATAAATCCATACTTACAATGCTAACCCAACACTGCTTTAACTGCTAATTATCGAACATAGAAGGGAAACACAGACCACAAAGATGCTACGATAGGATGAACACTCTATATAAGAAACAATCTCGCCATGGCACCTCTCAGAGATGCCTACCTAAGGAAGGAGCTGTTGATCTGACGCCTACCTACGACACATATGCACCACTGGAGGCTACCAAGGGTCATTTCTTGCTCAATAAGACGAAGCACTTGTGTTGAGTTATTTGCGCATTGTCTATTCGCGATTTAACTGGTACAGTGTGTGATGCAAAAAGGAATCATTATCCTCAAGACGATTCCTCTTTTCTTCGTTTTTTTCTTTTTCTTCTTTGTCTTCCTCTTTTTTCTTCTCCTTCTTAACTCCTTCCCTTCGTCCACCCGGTATCCCATTGACAATATAGTTTCTTCATCAATAGAAGAAGTTACAACTTCTGGCTCCAGCCAAGTGCTTCATTATTCATATTTCATCTTAGCCTTTATTATTAGCTTAATATTTACAGAGGAAGGCAAAGATTGATGTGAAAGGTCGTTGATTTTATCAAGGCAGTTATTTTCTTTTCCATTAAGGTTCAGTTGCGAAACACCCATAATGAATTCATATTTATTTAGGAAAGAGAAAAAGGATAAATGCTCATGATATTGTTTATATATATATAATATCATGATGCATGATATTATCCTCTGTAAGTATTTCATCGTATGTAAGTATTTCAACGTATGTTGAAAGCAGTGTAAAGTCCATGTTCAGCTTTAATCAATATTGAAAAAAAACTGCAATTGACATATTACGGTATAAATATTGATAACTTATGTAGAATTATAAAATTACAGAATTACATAGTATAAAGTTCAGTAGCAAAGAGAGTAAGCTTAAGATGTTTCCATATTAATAGTATCACTGTGACGCCAAGCCATTAGATCTGACATGTGAGTAGCACACCGAAAAATTTCTGACAGGCTGTAAAGAGTAACATGATCAATGGGATGGCGTGATTCTTTGTGCTGTGTATACCTTCTACATGGGCTTTAATAGCAAAGTTGTAATTTCTAGTTTTTCTAGAAAATGCCAACGAATTTGAACAGATTCAATCAATTATGTGGATTTTTCAATCCCCAGGTGCAAATAGAAATTAAAATTACACTGTCTCTGGCACAAAAGGGCACAAGGCATTGTGATGAAAGTAGTTAGGAGGATGACCAAAATATATGCCACCCTTCTAAGTACATTACAAAAATTTTGTAAAACGGGAGCTGATTTTTAATAAATATGCGCCATGGAGTCATATTCTGGTCTATCTTTATTTTTAAGGATGGTTTTATTTTATTTTCCCATTTTACTATAATAACATAGCGGAATGCGATTCCTGATGTAGCTCAATGGAGAGAAATAAATATTTAATAATGTATTTAACGATATTTCGCATTTCATAAACATAGCAGGTTATTTCTGACTCAATTTTCTATGAACCTATTCATGAGGCACCGGACTATGTAGCAGTTAGTTGTGAATCACGATGTGTAACAGTCAGATTTGTCACCTGTGTGCCTATCAGAAAGGCCCTACAAAATATGTTGCTTTTCTAAGTCTCATTTTTATATTGCGGGCATCCCTGTTTTTCTTGCTTACATCTGCCAAGCACCAGTGTCCACAGGATGATACTGCCCGTGTTGTTGCGCCAATATGTATCAGCTGGTTTTCATGTTGTCTTTATTCTTTGATATGCTACATAGAGGGTTGTCTGGCAAATTGAGGGGTGTTCTGTCAGACAGCCTAAATCCTCCATGAATTAGCGACTTTGTACAGTTTATCTGATTTAAAATCGCATGCATTGACATTACTTGGGTTGACGGAAGCATTAAACGGTTTAAAAACAATCGCTTTAATTATTTTAAATGAATTATTCGTTCTTCTAGGACATAATGAATTTTACATCATTAAATAGCCGACCTCACTATTGAAATTTGAAGTTCCTACGTATCACTTGGCATGGAAAATACTTTGTATGAAAAGGAAATAGCTCAATACTAACAGATATAACATGCCAAATTGTTGTTTTAAGCTAATGCTGAGTTGTGTAGGCTGAAATAAAATAAGGAAACACTGCGAAACAACCAGGTATAAAATGGCATATCAAACTTTGCCTTACAAACAATACCGATTTCACTTGAATAAATTCTCACGCTTGTTTCTATATTTTTACAATTGCTTCCTCGGATTGTGGTTGGAAAAAGAAGTTGTGTCTCTGGTAAGACCTTAAAATGAATTCAAAGTGGCGTCGGATGCACCCAGAATGGTATCTTTTTTGGCAACACTTGAAATTGTTGCTTTGAGGTCGTGTTCAAGTTGGATTTCTGGAGTCCCATTTAGAGGTTTAATACAAACGCGGTGCATTTGTCAGTTTTAGCCCTATATGTGGTTACAAAATAAAATTATATCTCATCTCGAAACGTTTTGCAACGGCGTGATTTTTTTCTTATATCTTATACGTCATTTGTTGTCAGTTGTGATAAGGGACGGATTTTGCGATGTGTTGCTCGTATTATGGTCACTTTTAGTCTGCCAGTTTTGCTATTCCCTAAAACGTTACTTTAGGGTAGCACTGGCGAAGTCGCCTAAATGTCGATTTAAACGGCGAAACACTCATTGAAATAAAACCACGTGACATTTATGTTTAAAAACGTGATCGATCGATTCACAGTCTATTTCTTTTTAATCACTATTTGTTAGCCACTTTAGTAAAATTGTTGAACTGTGTTTGCTAAAATTATAGCTTCAAGTACATGCCATACTTTAAGTATGCTCCTATAGGGCAACTTCCTGCGTTGTACTGTTTTAAGTAAATGCTCAGATACTTGCATGGCCAAGTAGCTAACTTTTTCAGACTTTCAACACAATCTATCGCATTTGTTTTGTAAATTATCATCACAAGCGGATACACTTCTTTGAATGGAATACTGCTAACAGAAAAGTATGTTTCAAGCTTTTTACAATTTTAACGGCTGCACATACCACATGGGCTTACGTCACGGGGTGGGGGAGGCACTCATGCACAGATCGGTTACCTTTATAAAATGACCACTGAACTTGGACTGAAAAGTTTGAAAAATTCTACCATTTTCAACCAAAAACGAAAATTCTTATACATTTCATCCTAAATGTGTTGAATTTCATCATATATTTTATGTTTAGCAGCGCAGCTGCAACGAACAGTCCTGCATTCATAGAACGGAATCTAAACGGGCACTTACATTATAAAGTGTATGTGTGCACTTTTTTGTCTCTCGTGTTGGATTGTAGTTCCCAGTACCCCTTCTCCATCCCTTTTGTTGGCAAGCGAGGTACTGAATGACAAGTTCCTCATTTTTAAACAAAAATGACACTCCGCACGGACGGCATCTGACCCCATATTTGCCCATCTTGTAACGCGATTTGTAGTGAGGAAGGGAGCGGGTATGCATGGTAACATATATGTTATCGAGAAGTACAGGGCTCTGCCAAATTTAAAGTATTCCACATGTTACAGCTACACTGATGTAGGTGTGCACTGATGTTCTAGTTAATATTCCGATTTGCAATGTATTTAGAAATATCTGTATTTGGCATTGTTCATAGAGAACCACCTTCACCTACTTTCTTTTGGCCAGGGGAGAGACAGTATTATGATACCTTTCTATCGCTGCGGAAATGCGTTCATAAAGCAAATGAAAATAACAATACTAATACTAATACTGATAATACTCATAATACTAATAATTCTAATAATACTAGTAATAAAACTAATAATACTAATAATAATACTAATAATAACAATAATAATAATAATAATAATAATAATAATAATAATAATAATAATAATAATAATAATAATAATAATAATAATAATAATAATTATTATTATTATTATTATTATTATTACTAATATTAATGCAATAAGCGAATGATAATAATAATAATAAGAATGCCTGTTTTAATCAGCTTATATTATAAATTATGGTTAGATATTGAAATCATTTTTTTCTCTTTTTTGTTTTATATCATATCTGTTTTAATTTGAAAGAGGGAGGCGGTGGTGAGGGAGGCGAGCAGCGTAATCTTCTGTCTGACTGCACGCGCCTGAAGACTTTACGAGGCACCGATACCGTACCGTTGTCAGTCATTTCACCTGATTGATCGTGACGTGTCGCTATCTTGAACAGATAAAAACCCTTAAAATACTGACTTGGCATTTGGCAATGGGTGCCTGCATTTTGTTCAACAAGTCAAAACTATCAAGATACATCAAGCTGAAACAATTGAATATGTAGAATGGGCTAAATGCAACGGTGTGTTCTGGCAGAGCCAAATGCTTCACCTCCCCTCCCGCCTGCACTGACCTGTAAGTCAAGAATAATTTTCTATGATTATAACAGTGGAAAGTCTTTTTCTGATCAGTGAAATCAATAATAATGGGAGAGTTCTTCACAGAAAACCTCCCTCCCCCTCCCTCCTCCCTCGCCGCCCTTGATACTGCAGAAGAAACGAATCGCACCCGTTTAGCATTTGGATGAAGAAGCGAAGATATAAAACAGCGTAAAAAGGCACCACACAGAATGGCTAAATGATCTCATCAATTCTGTAATCGTAGAAGCACATCGTCTCGATAAATCGCACTCCTTGAGTTCTCTCAGATAAAAGTGCGACTAAATTTCCAAACCGCGCTCCTCTTCAGACCAGTTTGCTCGTCAAAAGATATTGCTTCCATGGCGAGATAGCGGCTCTCCTTAGCCGTAAAGAATCGGTAAGCGGTTGCGAGTCCACCCATTTGATTCTCTGTTGGAACGGAGGATGCTTCCGGGCCGGGAAGTTATTAAAGGGGGGGGGGGGGTGTTGCTCTCATTATATTCTCTGAAAAGTGAACAAATCACAAGATTGTTTTTTTTTCTTTATAGTCTGTGTGAAACAGAATTTAGAAACTGCATTTCTCCAAGACCCAAAATTTAAAAGGACATTTAAAAAAAATGTGTTTGTGGAAGTTCTCTGGAAATTACATCTTTGCTGAGGTATCCATGAAACTATGTTCCTATTGAACTTAGCTATCACATTTTGGTCGCAGGTTTGCTTGGTGAGAGAGGGGTGGGGGTGGGGGTGGGGGGCAATATGTAATTACGCAGTAACTTAATTTAGTTTCTCGAGAACTCGAAAACATATATATATATATAAACATAAGGACAAAAGTTCTGTCCAGGTGGGGGGAGGGGGGGGGGGTTGGGATTTGTTACACTGATGAACATGTTTTAGAACTGAAAATGTTAAAAACAATAAAGAGTGACCATTTCGCTTCATTTTAATTTTAGACCATTTCAGAGCTTAGACGCAGATTCAAACATATTGGATTTTTGGCTTTGATTTTGTGTAGAAATGGATGAAAAAAGATGAGTATTTCTTTGATTTGGAGTAGAAATGGGTGACCGGGTTCGAAATGTATTGAATATTTCTTTGATTTTGAGTAGAACAGCAAGAAAGTAATTTATTCTAAAGGAAAACATCCGTTTTATCAAAAAGAAAGACGGCTGAAAGTAAAAGGAATAACATTTCATACAACAGATATATTTAAAACATTTTTAAATTACTTTCTAGGAGTTACCAAAATATCCGCAGATGGGCCAACTGTTCCGATCTGCAGATGGGAAGCAACTAAAATTCCGCAAACGGGACTGTTCCCATCTGTGGATCGCCAAACGGGAGGCCGATCTGCATATGGGCCTCCCGTTTGGCGATCCGTAAACGGGACAGGCCCATCTGCAGATGGGACTGATCGGCAGATTGGGCCCAACAACATATATTTTCTCATAGGAGAGAACGTGCTATTTTTTTATGCCAACATGGGTAACATGTTAGTAAACATCATATATATATATATATATATATATATATATATATATATATATATATATATATATATATATATGATGTTTACTAACATGTTACCCATGTTGGCATAAAAAAATAGCACGTTCTCTCCTATGAGAAAATAGTTGTCCCCCGTCAGATTATTCAGGGCCTATACAATTGCTGCGCACTTGCCATTCAAGAGTGGCCATCTCAGAGGCAGAAGAGGACTTGAAGTCCAAGTGACTATCTAGTGAAAATCTCTTCAGTTCCAAGAGCTACACAAGCATGGGGCTCTTGTTGGCAAGTGATAGCGACCACCTACGCCCGTGTCCTTCCACCTGTCAGCTTTGATAGCAGCCACCACTGTAGTTTTTTTGTTTTTTTTTTTTTTTGCTTTTATGCATGAGAGCGACCAACAACATTATCTTCCGCTGCAAGACGAGATGACGGGGACAGACTCCTGGCCCTCCGCTTACACATGTGACCGCGACCACCGTGTTCTTACACTAGCTGGTTTTTACAGTAATCAGCATCGTATTCTTCTGCTGTTTAGCTTGACAACAAAACACATCAACCGCTGTACACTTCTGCTAGTCAGTTGTCACCGTGGCAAGGGGCTATGTTCCACTACTAATCAGCTGTGACAGTGACCACACCGTATTCTTCCACCGGTTAGATGTTACAGTGACCACACCGTATTCTTCCACATGTTAGATGTGACAGTGACCACACCGTATTCTTCCACCTGTTAAACGTGACAGCGACCACAGCGTATTCTTCCACCTGTTTGATGTAATAGCGACCACACCGTATTCTTCCACCTGTTAGATGTGACAGCGACCACAGTGTGTTCTTCAACCTGCTTGATGTAACAGCGAACACACCGTATTCTTCCACATGTTAGATTTGACCGCGACCACACCGTATTCTTCCACCTGTTAGATGTGACAGTGACCACACTGTATTCTTCCATCTGTTAGATGTGACAGCGACCACACCATATTCTTCCACCAGTGAAATGTGACAGTGACCACACCGTATTCTTCCACATGTTAGATGTGACAGCGACTACACCGTATTCTTCCACCTGTTAGATGTGACAGTGACTACACCGTATTCTTCCATGTGTTTGATGTAACAGCGACCACATCGTATACTTCCACCTGTTAGATGTCCCAGCGACCACACCCTATTTTTCCGCCTGTTCGCTGTCGATTTGCGGTTGCGATGTCGAGCCGACTAAAACGCAACATTGAATCTAGTTGTAGTTTGATAGTAACTGGTCGTGACCATAGATTAACGTCTGGATCAACATCTTTGACACATTTTTGGACAGACAACAATTGACACAGTTTTGGATAAGCAATGTCGTTTAGACTTTTTTGGTCTCTTTAATGCAACGTTGAATAGACGTCTTAAAATCGACGTGGTTTAGACGTTGAACCATTGAAGCTGTATAGATTTCGGAATCATAACTAAACAGCCACCTCCTCATGCTATCGCTCACTGGAAATGGAAGACATGACAGGCTCGTTTCGAAAATAAACCAACATGAGGACTTTAAATACAGGAATCGCAGAAGTGTCCACGTTTTTCCAACCCACTTTTGAAAATTGACTTCATACATAGCTTCCATTACCGGATGGCCAAAGGGTGGGTGGGTGAGGGGGGGGGGGGAGGTGACTATGACCTTATAGATGAGCATGATACCTTACCATTGCTACTGCCTAGATGGCGATACTAGACTAATATTTTTTCGAAGTCTAACGTCGTTCTCCTGACAGTTTAGGAAGTTGGAAAATCGAGAACGTTGTTTGGACTTTCATTTGCAACTTTTTGCTAAGGATGATTAGGGGTCGAATGATCAACGTATATCCAACGTCGGCAGTTAAACGTTGCTTCGATTTCCATAATCAATCAAAATCCGACGTTAATCCGATGTCGAGTGTGTCGTCTATATAATGTCGAGCCAGCCTCGCAATGTTTAATGAAAAGTTTCAGTTAACATACCCCAGTAAATAGCAGTAAAAAACGCAATATTTTTTTAATAAACTGAAACAAGTCTTTCCCTTGTTTCTGAATACTCCCGAGTCAGCCTTCACTGAAAATTTTATCTGAACGTAAGTGTAAACATACGATTGCGTATCGTATCGCATGTCTTGATGCCTGGAGGTCTTACCTTTTAAATACAGCACTGTGACTTTTGCTGTTTCGGTTGTCTCGGGTGTATTTTGTGTATTGTTTCCCATCATCACCATCATCATCATCATCATCATCATCATCATCATCATCATCACCACCACCACCACCACCGTCACCATTATTATTATTATTATTATCATCATCATCATCATCATCATCATCATCGTCTTCTTCTTCTTCTTCTTCTTCTTATGTTCATTCCACATTGGAAGAACACAGTCAATGCTGTTTGTTTACGTTTTTGACACTTAAACTTCCGGCAATGTAGGTGGGCGGTACACATTCCACAAACGACATCCATTTTCTGCTGCCATATTTCATAGGTCGCTTCCATCTCCAAAAAAAAACTCGCTTAATTTAAAGGCATAATTCTTCCCACACTTAGCTAATCTGTAGCCGTGCTCTTGTATTTTTTCAGAACGCTGATAGAAAATAAACATGTTTAATGTACTTCAGGAATAAGGACCGCACAGGAGGTTACTCTGGGTTAAACGATAACATGGCGCCTATCTTTCAATATTTACTGTTTTAAAATGTCATCCTCCATATGCTGAAATCTGAGCCTTGAAAAATAAACCCATTTTAAAATTCATTAGCATCTATCACTTTATGAAATAGTTCTGTGATTGAGGTGGTCGTTTTTCGCCTAAAATGACAGATGCCTTTATTGAAATAGCCAATTTTTAGCCATTTGCTTAAATCAAATTTTTCCTTTGTTATAACTGGTATTTATTAGTGGTCTATTTAAATATCTAATTATTGTTTATGGGACAAGGCTTCCTATGATTTTTTTCTCGCAAAATGGAGTTAAAGGGTCGTTCAGATATGTTCGAGGGGTGGAGATTAGAAAGATGAGTTAGCAGGGATGCAGAACGGAACCGATATCAAATACCCAGGTCTTGGTAGCTGCTTTTGTAGGAGGTGCTGATCTGTATGTATGGCATGGAGTTAAAGATGCAAGAATTTCATATTTTTATGTGATTATTTCAAGCTCCACATGAGGTATTTTCCCTTCCACCCTTTCGCCCTACCGGGAGTACTTACCATGCCTAACTGCCCATAAAATCGGTTGGCAGTTTAGCAATAATTGTTAAATGAAATGTGTATAAGAAATTGCATAATGTTATTGGATGTTATTGAAATAAACAAAAAGATTCAAGATTTGAAGGCATGTGAACCCTTTGTATGAAACCCTTAAAATGGACGGATGCATCCCTTTGCCTTCCTTTGGCCGTGGTTCATCGTCAAACAATGCTATTATAACGAGATGTGACATCCAGATCGTACCCCTGTTTGGCGTCAAATCAGGGAGGCTTCATGTGCCTTATGATTTTTCGAACCAGTTCAGCATGACAAGTGCTTGTCAGTTAATTATGGAGGGGGGACGGGGGGGGGTGCTGGCGAGGGGGAGGGAGTGTTAATCGTGCATGCTTGAACGCTTGAAGAACAACAGGCTAATGGCTCACATAAACATCTGGCAAATACAAGTGTCTCGTTACGCTAACAGTTTTGACGTATAACTCACTGCGTCGATTACTGAGCTCATATATCTCGCCCGTGATTTGCTTACGTTATTGACGGTACTGACATACAAAACCCACCAGACACACCCTTCAGCCGTCCCGTCTTGTTTATCAGATAGTTTATGCCGATCCTACATCAGTCAACACGTGTCTTGCCTTTTTTATTCTTTATCTGGAATGTTTAAAAATTCTTCGCTAACAAAGTTTTAAAAACCTCAATTTACATTGGACCAAATGATATGGAAATTCTTAAGCTCAAATAAAACAATAATAATAATATCCATAGCTAGGTGGGGGAGGGGGGCAAGAAAGCTGCACGTATTACTTGTATTATTTATATAGATATCGTTTTGACACCGCCAGACAATATTATATTACGAGGGCAATGCGACGGAAGGTGTGTCAAAGAAAGACGTTGTTATAAAACAGATGACCTCTGAGGAGATCTATCTGTTGTGTATAAACACAAAGCGAATGGTTATTTTAGAAAATAGTCCTTCTCTTTTATGAGTACTATTTTCGCGGAATCCTCAGTGGATCTGCGGAGTAAAAAGGTGTTATACGTAACCAACGAACCGCCGTAGAGGTTGGCTGTTGCACAACAACGAAAGAAGGAAAGAAAAAAAAAGATTTTTTAAGAAAAAAGAAACATGTTCCAGAAACAAAAATGTTTGAATTTTTCAGCATAAAATAGGGAATTTTATTCCACTTTAATTAAACCAAATTAAGACAAAATAAAGTTGCTAATGAAACCCAATGTAGGTCCCGAAAGTGCAATAACACAGACAGGAAATTGTGACTGTACTTCTGCAATACAACCACTGATGACATATCCTTTTTGTATTGATTAATCGATTTTTGCTTTACAAATCGAGATTCTGTGAATGTGAATTTGTTACCGATTTTTTATTTGTTTTTAGTTTACCTTTCAAGTTCGTGAAGTACAGTTATTATCATTATTATTATTATTATTGTTATTATTATTATTATTTTTATTATTTTTATTATTATTCATAAATTTAACAACCAAAGTTTCTTGTGCCGAAACAGAAAAGAAACCTTAAAAATTATTCGTTCTATATTTTCACCGGAGCGGCTGATATTTTTCCGTGCAATTGTTTGGGCATAACTAGCCAGTGATGGGACACAGAATGTAAACATTAGTGATATGAGCGATAACAGGTGATTATCTCCTCGACGGATTTGTAGATAACCTTACTTCATGTCTGTACTCTGGTCATGTGAAATCGCCTTCGGACACGGGTCTGGTATTTGAGATGTACAGACAATTAGCACGCCAAATCATTTTTCTATCTTATCCCAACAAATGCCAATATTTCTTTAGTTCGCTAGTCACTCGCAGGTATTTTTTCCTGGACAATATTTTCTTCTCTCTGTACCATGTGAAACCTTCTTTTTTCGACATATTTACTGTCGATTCTTATTGTTTTTCTCTTCCCTTTCCCCTCACACATTCCGAGATTCCGGGAAGACCTTATCATCAGACAATAGGTGATCTGTAAGTGAAGAAAAACTATTTGTTATCTAGCCAGCGGCATTGATGGAAGTTTTGGGTGTGAGGATGCACAAGAAGATTTACGTGGAACTGCATTAAAACGAGACGCGGCGGTGCTACGAGCTGTTAGCTGAGACGTTAATGTTTACTCTGCCAATATTGTTGATAGCGATCATTGACAAAATCCTGTAGATTTGACGCACATTGCTAAAACACACAATCGCTGCTGAAAAGTCAAAAAGAGTGGATTCTTGATGTAAAACCTCGAATGTTAACTACAGTAACAGCTCCACTCTAACGACTACATTTCAGTCACAGTCGAAATATGCCAAAAACTAGAACAGTGTCGTGGCAAGCCGCGAGGTCCTGCTTGCAGTAGAAACAGACATTGGGGTAGCTTATCATTGTGTCGTGTATCTTTGCTTATCCATTCAGTTTTGACCAATTCCAAATAATTTGTTTAACCAAAAAAATTCGTTATATAATTTTATGAATTACAAACTTAGCTCAATAAAAAAATCAGTTCTTCAAGCAGCAAAATGATTTCAAAATAACAAAAGCAATAAATAAAATATATGATAAAATAAAGTAATAAAATCACTTTAATTTCGTTTGGTGTTAACCAAGCATTTACGCATGTTTCACCGTTCACACCTGAGAACTTTTCATCAGTATTTAAGAAGCCATTTTTCCTGCTACTGCACATGGAAATTTGAACAGCAACAATTTTTGATGAAGTTGACAAAAAAAAAAAGAAACAGGCAAACAGTAAACTCTAGTCTCTATAGAAGTAAAAGGCGGAGTGGCAACACTGAGCCTTAAACGGTGAAGACAGGGCATTAGTTATTGTTGAAAGAGGGGGGAGGGGGTAAATAATAGCCCGAGGGCTTGTTGTAAGGAGGGAGAAGGGTGTAAATCTCACTCTGCGCCAACCCAAACCAAATATTTCACTGCCCTTTTTCAGTCCTCGCCCTAAACGATCAGTCACAAATTCAGCCCCAGGCCATATTTTATTAATTATACACTAAATAGAGTTTAAACGTGTTGTCACATTTCAGACCTCTAAGGTCAAACCCTCTCTTTATTCTGCTGTGCCTTTTTTTGAAGCTCGATTTACTCTGAATAAACGCTATAATTGACGGGAGGTTATTCTTTTGATCCGCAGGGAGGTTACAGTCGTGAGAACGACAGAACGCTGCAGCCATAACAGTTATGTGCTTTATTGATGAACCAATGCTACTATCTTGTATATTCTTTGTGTTTTGTTATGTTAATATATTGAATAAACTTACAATGAATTTTATTTTACATAATTCCTCATAATGGGATTTTGTCCACCCCCTCCCCACCCCAAAGTGAATTGCGACATCAATACTGTTTAGTCAATCGAATTATAATAAACACATCTGTTTCCTTCCAGAAAACATCGCGACTCTGCTTCAGCACTGGATACACGCTTCGGATCATCATCGAGTTCTGGCTGTTCATGGAAATCGAAACAACAAATATCTTCCGACGTTGGGCAGACGCTGATTATTCGACGTCTATTAAGCGTTGCGTAAAGATTACAAATGGAAGTCGAAACAACATCTATCTTTCAACGTCGTATAGGCGTCGGCCAAGAGACTATATACAGACACCGGGAAGATATGAATTTAGGTAAGACGATGATCTGTGATATCGTGACCAATCACAAGCAAAGTACAACCACAGTTAATGTTGTGGTATGGTGAAGGTGACGTCGAAACCTCAAATCGCTGTGGATGAACGTTAAAATATTTGTTGGCTTTTTTTTCAGATAAGACAGTAGAGGAGGATATGAAGGGGTTTTCTTCTAACTGCACACATCGTCTTTAGATGAAGATTAAAATTATAATCTGAAATCACCGGCGTAAAGATTACACACCAAGTATACACAAGACTAAGAGCTGGAGGAAAGTCCATTCTCAGTTTTAGCACAGAGCATAGATCAGTCTGAGCTCTATGATATTCACTTCTCGTTTGTGGATGTTTTTGATTCTTGTGGACCAGTCTTCAGCATTCTGTAGAGGTATTGATGATTACGTCTATTGCATTTTGGACAATTTTTTCTCATTGATTTAATATTTTTTACTTACAACAAACAATATAAAATAATAGTAACCTTCAATAAAAATATGATATTGTAGATCATCGATGAAATAAACAAGAGCGATAAAACGTCGGTTGTATGGCAACTGGAAAGCAAACTGAGACGTGTATTGGAGGGTTAAGCAAGCAAACGGGGTGAGTCGGCAGTACTCAGAAGGAGAGATCGTTGAATGAAAAAGATATACTTGGGCATCATATCTTCAGACTACTTATCTTTAATGTAACAGGCTATCTTCCCCCCCCCCCCTGTACAGCTTCCCCCCCACGGGGGGGGGGAAGCTAGACTAGGCTATCTCCCCCCCCCCTCTGGGATATTTTGCCCCCTCCATAAAAAACCGAATAAATGAAACAAATACTTAACTGCAACAGAACTTTTAATGCTAAATGATCTCTATACAGTACAATTTCTTCTGTGCTTGAAAATTATCAAGTTTTTGCGTAATTCAAAAGTCATTTACACAATTCACTGCAGTTCACTGCGCTTTTGGTCCAACCAGGTCAATGCCGATTTATTTTCATTTATTTTTATTTATTTTCATTCACTACTTCTTTTCAATATTTCCTCTACTGATCAGGTAATTAATTTACAATCAAAATAAAAAAATGAAATGCTCATAACCTTTTGCATACCCTTTTAAACTTCTCAATTTGGAGTAAACTTTTGCCGCAAAATCCATTTCCCTGAGATTGTTTGTACTGTTGTGCATTATTGTCGAATACAATTGATCAATCAAAATGGATTATAAAAAGAGATGTGGCTTTATTGCAGTCAACTAAATCCCCCGATAACTGTGAATACCGAGCGAGTATACAGACGGATTACCCTTTATGTAAAATACAACTAAAAAAAACTTTTATGTTTGGGGGGGGGGGCAAAATATCCCAGGTAGGGGGAAGCTGACCAGGGGGCAGAATATCCCAGAGGGGGGGGGGGCAAGATAGCCTAGTCTAGCTTAAAATACAAAACTTTTATTTTAGGGGAGGGGGCAAAATATCCCAGGTGGGGGGAAGCTGAACAGGGGGCAGAATATCCCAGAGGGGGGCAAGATAGCCTAGTCTAGCTTCCCCCCCCCTGGGGGGAAGCTAGACTAGGCTAGCTTGCCCCCGGGGGGGGGGGGAAGCTGTACAGGGGGCAAGATATACTGTTACACCGGACGTTTTAGAAATTGGCGGATCCTCAGCTTTCCCCCTACAATGCATTTTTTTCCGAACAGGCCTTTGCTTTACCTTCCGTCACACATTTCACCAAAACTCGTGTTCATCTGCTTCATGAAAAAAAATCACGGAAGTTTTTGGGGCTTGAAGTCTCTTAATAATTAAAGCATGAAGCAGCAATGACACTAAGCGATAAAGAAAGCCTCTACGAGGACTATAAAATTGACGACGGACGTCTGCCTGTCTGTCGCGACATGTGACCCCATCAAGTAACCAAGTGCATCATTTTAACTGTGACATTTTTTTTAAATAAATAAATGCTAGTGGGATTGCCAGTCTGAGGTGGGGAACAAGTGCTAATTTGTAGGCTATATCTGAACGAACACTTATATTGCAGAGTGGTAATCAACAACTCGACATACTCTTAACAAGACTCTAAAATATATTTGACAGCCCGCATGTTTTACACATTTGGAAAGTGATTTCATGAAGCTTTTTTTTTCTATAAATTTAAACAAGTTTGTTTTGTTTTGTTTTTTTATGGCTGAAGGTTCTTTAGTACAAGACATGATTTTCCGTTGAGATCATCATGCATATTTCAAATAATTTATAATAAATCTATTGTTATTTTTTTCTTTTGCATATGAATAATTTGAAATATAAATTAAAAAAAGAAAGCAACACTTAACTTAGAATATACATAAAACACAGTCGCATAGCTTACATAATGACAACCATATGTAGTTACACGATATGTATCGACCACATGGCCATCGCGTGTTTTCACTCAATATAGCACAGACTAAGTAGTTGTTACAAAACAGCTCACCTCTGATGAGAGCTACCTGTTATATCTATAGGCACAGAGCGGATGGATATTTCAAAAAGTAGTTCCATTACTTTTGGTTGTAGAATGTATTTTAAAAGGTAGTTTCTCTCCTTTATGAGTACTCTTTTCGCGGAATCCCCAGTGGGTCTGCGGAGTAAAAAGGTGTTATCAAATATCAAAAAGTATACTACACAAATTTGGTGTTATATACAACAGACCGAACCGCCGAAGAGGTTGGCTGTTGAACAACAACGACACAACGTAGAATTCATGCTTCCAGGATGCGCATACTGAAAATAATATTCCAGCCAGGATGCATAGGTTTCAAAATAATATTTCCAATGTGTATTTTGCAAAACAGTCTCATTATTCAATCAACAACAAAATCAAAGGTGTTAATTCTTATGAGTATTTAAAATATCCAAAGGACTAGTTTTGACTAAAGGGGACAATAGCTGACGAAATTATGTGGGATAAATCGAGAAGTGAATCGAGGACACAGAATAATCAGTTAATTCAACATTGTGATGCTGGAGTCTATAGAACATTCTATAGAAATCGGTTCAACGTCGCATTTTGGCTGCAAATGGAAGTCGAAACAACGTTTATTTTCCAGCATTGTATTGCCATCAAGAACGCGGCGCTGTGCATACTAAAAATAATATGAGAGAATCAGCATCTCCACGGTGACAATGATAAGGTGTTGTGATCACCCCTACTTCAAAGTACCACCTACCCTTGGGTCATCTGGTAGCGCAGGATATATGAAGTCAATGTTCATGACTATTTAAAAAAAAAACAGGCGGGGAAAAAACTAGCACGCCCCTGAAATCCCTACATTTTACGTCCTAAGTTTCGAAGCATCATGATTTTCAAGACAACATAATGCCGTTTGAGTATGACTCTGTGCAACGTCGATTATTCGATGTCTATTCAACGTGGCACTGAAGAGGTTGACTAGACGTCGGTCGGAGAAAGTTTTTTATGGTTTTATTGGCTCACATTCTTGCTTACAATAGTGAATTGATTGAAACATACCCAACAACAAAAGAAACGCCGATTTTTAGAAATTCCACATATATCTTCCTAAATTTGCAACTTGAATCTATGTTACATATATCAAAAAGGCAGTTGTTATAGCATACTTCTAGACAGTTTTAGTCACTTTACAGAAGATAGTCACAGTTCATTTAACACAACAAAAGTGCCTCACAAAATGACGAGTTAAAGTGCCTAATAACGAGTGTGGCCTCCGTTCGCGTTAATCACCGCCGTACACCGGCGCCTCATAGAGGTCACCAAGCGCTGGATTACGACTCTGGGTATGCGATGCCACTCCTCGATGAGGGCTTGGCGTAGCTGTGGTAACGTAGACGGAGGGTTGCGTCTCTGACGAACAGCTCGGCCTAACACGTCCCAGACGTGCTCTATGGGTGAGAGATCTGGTGAAAACGCCGGCCATGGCAACACGTTCACTCCATTGGCACGAATGTAATCCATGGACAACCTTGCCACATGGGGTCTGGCGTTGTCCTGTTTGGGCACTGATGCGATTCATGATTCATGGCCCATTGACGCCTCGCTTGGCGCCTAGCACCGGTTAAGGGCATTCCGCGATACGCGCGCCGGCTTCGAATACCGTGTTCATGAAGCCGTCTCCTCACTGTTTGGGCACTGATGCGATTGCCCTGACGTCCTGGGAGTGCTCCGGCGGTGGTTGTCGCTGGAATAAATCTCTGGCGTAGGTGTGAGACCCGAATATAGCGGTCCTCCTGGGGAGTAGTAACACGTGGTCTACCTGACCGAGGTCTGTCGCGAGTAGATCCAGTGTCCCTAAGACGACTTCGTAGGCGTCGAACTGTACTTTCATTAACACCAAAGTGGTGCGCGACGTCAGCGCGGCTCCTTCCGCTGTCCAGCATACCCACGGCGCGTTCCCTATCAATTTGTGAGAGCCGTGGCATGGTTTTTCCGTTGAGTTTGTTTCAATATTTTAACGTTTTTTATCCCTTTTTAAACTTGTCTTTACTATGCATTTCAGTTTGTACGGGTCATTGTAACACATGTTGCCTAATATGGAAAAAGGTGTCAAAACGACCACTTCATTGAATTGACCAAGGTGTTAGGGTAATTAAGCCGCCACCAACAGACCACATAAAGGATAAAGAAAGAAAAATATTACAGAAAAAAGTTCGCACACAAGTTTCCCAGAAATCGCCAAAAACGCAAAAACCACACGAAAATTATTCGGCGTTTCTTTTGTTGTTGAGTATATAACTATAATGCTCTACCTTCCACTAGTAAACGACGAGAAAAGACATTCTTACTCTAACTGTTCTTGTCTTTAGGTCTGCTTTAAGATATGCTCACTGATAACGCGCAAGATAATTTTCAAATATAAATTCTATTCATATAGCTATATAATAAAGTATTGTAGATTGTTTATATGTTTAGAGATAAGCGAGATCAAAAGTTATTTTACTGTTTATTTGTTAATGTTTTGTTCTTTGTTCAAATCACAAACTTTTGTATGTATTTATTTATATAGATACCACAGTTGGTGATCTGTATCGTTTGTGGAATATTTCTATAGAAAGTTTTCTGTGTACTTTACTTTGAGATTTAATGATAAAGAAGAGAAGAGTGTTTTAAAGCAATGAAAATCATATACATCTACATGGATGCCCACTGTCACACTCTCCAGTCAAGGCGTGTTCTTGTCTTTTGCCCTCCACGCCCATTTAGAAAAACACATGCATTCATGTGAGATATATTTTTATGCAATTTTCAAGAGCACTTGTGAAGAGTTTTTAGTATTCAATGGCTGTAAATATGAGCCTTGGATAACAGATCACTTCGTTGTGAAATTGTTTTCGAGGAGTAAATTTCTGTCAGATACAAGACTGTTTAAAATAATTTAAACTGTATCCTGTATCTGCTATCTTTGTTTGCCATATCCATTATTCTAAACGTAACAAAACGTTGTTCAAAGCCAGGCTAGTTACTAAAAAATTCCCTAACACTCGAACTTAGAACATCTTCTGTGAATGGAAAATTGCTGAGTAAAAAATTTAATTGCATTTGACGGTGATGAGCACTGTAGCATACAGTGCTCATCACATAGCACTGTAGCAATACATACAGAAGCGTACCAGAATATTGTGCCCTTGGCAAAGATTAGTATCAGTTATATTCCATTTATATTAAGATTTCTATTTAAGACTGGGGCCCTGCATAGCATTTTGTAATGGAATGCAAGTGACCGGGTATTTCCTATAGATTTGTTGGCATCAAAGATTAACTGTTATTGAATGCATTTTCTTCCGTTTCTTCAGTGTTTATCCATTTATCCTTTGCATCCGACACAGTACCTTAACTTGCTGTAAGTTCCTTGCAAAATATATTACTTTTTCCCTTTTTTATATGTGCTTTGAAATCTTGCTTAGTTGTACAACAGTTGAAATAAAATTTATGCCTTATTTTTTCTTTAAATTTTACCTGCTTATGTATCTCAATGCAAAATGTGCGTAGCTTATGACACAGTCGCTTGGTATGTTAAAACTTTCGGTACAAATTATATTTTATCGTCAAACTGTTGTTTTGTTTAGAAACTGATTTCATTTGTTATAAGATCTTGTATATAGTAGATTGCAGTTTCAATCTAAGCTTGAAAATATGTCATATTTTCTTCAAAAAGTATGTTTTTGTTAAACTAAATGATAAAACTTGACATTTTCTCTTTCCTTATGCCTTCCCAAGTATAAGGGATATCTCATGAATTCACCAAGCAAAGGCACATTGTCAAGAAAAGTAGCAGCAACGCACAGCCTCAGTGGTCGATAAGGCGGAGGAGAACCAGGACCCGGAGGTAAACCAGAGCGACCAGGATCTCCACGTTGCTGAACCAGAAGATAAAGAGTGTGAAAAGAGACAAGAGAGAGTAAAGTGGCCAGCCAGTAACGAGGAAAAGAAGTATAAAGACCTAGAAGACGACATACCCGCTATTTGAGAAACATCGATGAACGAGAACGTGGAAGATAGACTCAGAACACTTACCAAGATGGTATACACGCTCAGCAAAGAGAGATTCGGAATACAAGCCAAAACACAACAGAATGTGAACAAGTGGAAAGATAGTGAGCAGAAAGAACTAAAGGCTCTATCGAAAAGATGGAAAGCGTCAAGTGTGAAGGAGAGAGGACCAATTGATGAGCTAAGGGCAAGAGCGAGGAGAAGGCTGAAAGAGTTGAGTCAGGCAGAGAGAATTAGGAAAAACTGAAACGAAACCGAAAGCTAGAGAACAGTTTACGGCAAAGACGTTTAAGTTTAAGGCAAAGAGAAGGCAGGAAGGCTCACTTGTAGCAAGCGGACTAAGCGGAATTCCATACCAATTTATAAGAAATGCCCCCGCATATTAAAGATACTGTGGAAACAACTGGCGACAGTGTGGAAGAAAGGGACAGTCCCGGAAGGATGGTCAAAGGTAAAAGGATGCTTCGTGCCGAAGGAGGCCAATTCAAGTGCAATTAAACAGTTTAGAACTATATCTCTCCTGGACGTAGAAGGGGAAATATACTTCTCCATATTGGCAACGAGGTTTACATCATACATGATAGAGAACAGATACATAGACACATCGGCCCAGAAAGGTGGCGTGGAAAGTTTCTCAGGATGCTGGAAACACACTAGTATGATAACTCAGTTCCTCAAAGACGCAAAAGAAAGGCGAGGAAACATTACACTGATATGGCTGGACTTGGCAAAGGCGTACGGCTCAGTACCACATGCACTAGTGAAGTTGGCTCTTGAGAAATACCACGTGCCGGAAAAGGTGCAGAACATTATAAGATCGTACTTTGACCAGTTGAAAGTAAGATTTACAACTACAGAGTACACGAGGAGCTGGCAGCGGCTAGAGAAAGGCATCATCGCCGGTTGTACCATCTCTGTCACAGTATTTATCGCAGCAATCAACATCATGATAAAAACCGCGGGGCAGGAGTGCAAAGGACCTGAACTAGATAAAGTACAGCAGGAACCACTAAAGGCATTCGTGGATGGCCTTACAGTTAGCACCACACAGCCTCAAGGAGCAAGATGGATTTTGAACAAGCTCGAACAGCTCGCAAGCTGGGCCAAAATGGCTTTCATACCAAGCAAGTGTGGAAGCCTGGTTATCAGAAACGGTACAATCGACAAAGCAATCAGGTTTCGACTAGGAACAGACATAATACCGACAATCAACGATGAACCGATTAAATGCCTTGGAAAGTGGTATGATGGAAGCCTGCGAGATACAGAAAACGCACGTAAGACTGTGCAGCAATTGACCGAGCAGTTGAATAAAGTTGAAAACGCCCCATTGCCAGGGAGATACAAGGCGTGGTGTTTTCAGCATGGAGTAATGCCAAGACTAACGTGGCCCATGCTCATGTATGACATCGCTATGAGCAGAGTAGAGAAAGTGGAAAGGATAGCAAGCAAGAATTTGCGCAAATGGCTAGGGGTATCGCCGAGTTTCTTCTCAGTGGGACTGTGCAGTAAAACACACTCGATTTGCTGCTGTCATCGGTGAAACAGGAATACAAGGTAGCGAGAGTCAGAGGACAGACAATGCTAGACGACTGTGCGGACCAGAAGATAACAGATGCTAAGGTCCAGTTGGGCCAATGTAGACAATGGTCAGTGCAGCGCACCATAGAACAGGCCAGAACCAGAGTGCTACATAAAAAATTAGTGGGAACGGTCCGACAGGGAAGAAGAGGACTAGAAACCACCGAGAGGAAAAAGTGGGCGGAAGCAAGTAAGAAACAGAAGTGAGCCATTATACAAACTGAAATCAGAGAGAGTGAAAAATACAAAGGACGAGCAAAAGCTGTTTCAATGGCGACCTAGGGAGCCTGAACTAGTGTAACGCCAAGAAAACTGGCGTGGCAAGATCTGTTTAGGAAGGAACCTATCCAGATAGGATTCCTACTGAGAAGTGTTTATGATTTGCTTTCAACATAAAACGGCACGTGATGAGTGCAGCCTTTGCAAGAAACGATGTACCTTAGAACACGTGCTGTCATATAGCCCTCTCACAAGGAAAATAACGATGGCGACATGATAAGGTGTGAATACCCCTCGAGGTTGGATGTAGGGGATTCGTGGCAAAATCCTTATGGTCTATGTGTAAGCTGTTAGGAATAGGCGGAAACAACAAGAAAAAGTCGGTTAAATTATGTGAAAACACAACAGAATATGCGTCAAACTGGATCTGGCTGAGACTTAATGAGAAGCAGCGGTCGCCATCGTGAGAAGTGCCTTTGTTCTCCAAATGCGGCATATGGCCAACGACGTAGCCCCACCGCTTAGAAGACTGTATGGCGATTAAACGGGCGAAACAGATACAGAAGAAGCGGCTCGTCACTGACGAAGCAGAGAACAAGATTAAGGAACTAAACACTCCTGCACGTATGCATGAAATTCTGTATATTTCCCCATTTCGGCATATTAATGAAATGTAGACTGCGGCAAGTCACCATATCCAATGGAACTCCGACGCTGCATTCAATGTGATAATATCTGTAGTCTTAAGTCCTCCATTTCCATATGCCAGTCTCAAAATACTAGGTTTAAAATGTTAAGGGGTATATATTTTTAGGGAGTTTCAACCAGATTCACCTCAAAATTTTAGTTAACGGTATGTGTCTATCTTGCTTCACATTTCTAGTGAATGACAAAACACTTACACTTTTTAATGACCAACCGCTTTTTTCAAATGCACATTTCCGGTTTAAATAGTAAGTTGTTCAGTGTGCTACCCGTGTAAGTTAAATGATCATATAATAACATGTAAATTTTTAAACTATGACAAGGAACAAAATATTTTCCCATGGCAAAGTTACTTGCCTTATATAAGCTTTTACAATGGTAGATCCATTGCACACATGAAGACGATATGGCAGCAATATTGCTATAAATGTATTCAACTTTCTCAGTAGAATACTTTCCTGTGTCAATTACCAGATGCTCGGACTAAAACAAAACATGCAAAGGTAAAACGTCCACCCTATGGCATTTGGTGATAAAACACTCAAACAGGTTGAAAACAAACAAAAACAACAAGCTCAAGCCAGATGGTCGGTAACTGGACTGTTAATCGCACTCATTTTTCCTTGAATTTATTATCCCGGATTATCCCGACTGAACCTAAAAACGTTGAACGCTCAGCATACATCAGTACCACATTATAAGCAATGCAACCGCTCAAAGCAATACTATGATACACAGCAGTTCTACAACACAGAATACTTTGGTATTCCACTGTGTTACAGCATAGAACAGTACCATGGTATACAGCAGCGCTTCAGCATACAGTGGTAATATAATGTACAGCAGTGCTTCAGGATAGAGCAGTGATAAAGTATAGATCAGTGCTAGATCACACACAGCACTGATATAGCATAGAAAAGTATCATAATGTAACGATTGCAGCGCTTCATGTGATTTTAATTGAATTATTTTCCACTGTTAATGTTATCGCAGCTATACTAATTTTTATGTAAATAAATTATAAATATCCTTGAGGGTTATACCTCCACATCGCTTACTTGAATATGGCTGCACTAAATAATCCCTCCCACCCTCCCAAAAAAAAACACTAGACCGTTTTCGACCGACAAATTGCGCTTGGACAACAAACATGCGATTTAGAACACCTAAAACTTCAGAACTCTTTAAAAATTTGTGTTAAACATCATATCAGGATGGCACACACATAATTTTGCCTCGTAAAAGTTTGTCAGTGATTTGTCAAGAACTTGTCAGTTGATTCCCAGTTTGACAAGTTTGACCTCGTCAAGGTATTGACTAGTTTCTGACCAATGCCTCGTCACACAATGACAAACACTTGTCGCTATCTTGTCAGAAACTTGTCACAAATTTATCAAGTATTGCGTCACCATGACATCACATCTTTTTCAAAACAACTGTAAACACGCGGACATTCTTTTTGCGATTTCTTAGGTTTTAATGAATATTACTAGAAGCTTCAAATTATCACGTCTTAAAAATATGTTAAATGGATAAACCATAATGCAAGTGCACACATCATATTCTCTGTATGTTTTGTAATAAGTTGTGATGTTTGTAAAATGCTTGAGAAATTTTGAAAATAGTATTATTGCCCACTGTTCCAATAAATAATACATATTGCGTGCTTATTGGCATGTGATCAAACAGGGTGAAGGGATTCGAATATTTTCATATTTAATATAACACACCCTGACAATATAACTGTCAAAATCTGCAGCTAAAGCGTGCATAGGTAAACACCATGCGCAATATATTACATATTACAATACTGCAAAACTTGTCAGAAACCTGTCATAAAATTGTCAGAAACTTGTCATTAGTTCGTCAACCTGACCAAGTTGATGTGAAAGGACTGATCTGAGAATTTCAGGCCTTACGATGCTTCCGCCTCTAAAACTTAATCTGTTACAAAGAAACCCAATTCAGTCGTCATTTCAGAAATCAGTAAATAAATAAATGATATCAGTTATTAAATAAAGAATATAAGAATTTTTTGATATAATACTATAATATTACATCAAAAATCAGCTGTCGAAAATAGTAAAAAAATCCTCTTACTCACAATATCATTTTATTATTCGTGCTTTCATCAAAATTATCAAATGGCAGCACTCAAATTTTTTGGCGCTAGTTTTCAAAACACTTCTATCATTTTCGTCGGATTGCTTTTTAAATTTTTATGAATGTTTCCAAGGTATATTTCCATTTTTTTTAGCCTCTTTTCGAAATGTCCCTTCTTCCATAATTTTATTTTGCCTTTCATTTCATTCCGAATCGTTCTCATTCGAATCTTTGTTTAAAAAATATGTGTTGAGTACTTCGATAATTGTCGCAAAAAGTTGGCGCAATGGAACCTCAGTAAGAAGGATGTCTTTCTTTGCTTTTTCGGCGGATGAGAATGTTCAAAGACAAGGTATACCGCTGATGTAAGTACACTTTGGGTACGGTCCCATACAGTGAAAGAGGTAAAGGGATTAGTGCTGTGTTGAGATCCGTGCCAACATTAGGTGGAAGTGGGGGGATGACGGCTATCAAGAACAATGAAATAGGGAATTGGTTGGCTATGTGGCGAACACCTTTCAGACGTTTCGGATAAAACTACTACGACATAACTCATTGCTAGCGACAACCTTCAAGATCCGGATAAAAAGACGCACAGGTAAAGCTGTTTTAGCTATCTCCTTCTAGAATCAGATGAAAGACAAACAGTAAGGCCTGCTTGTCGTGACCCGGATAAAACGACTTAGAGTAAAACCTTTGCAGTGACCACCTTCCAGATCCGGATAAAAAAGACACTCAGTTTGTAGCAGCACATTCCACATGGCTAAACCTGTGGAGATTAAGATACCCACAAGTCAGGTAACGCAGCTCTCCTTTACCCCGCCAACGCCCTTCAAAAATGGGAAAAAAGATTTTTTGTTGCCCGACTTCTAGTCATATGTACATACTCATATCTATATAAGATAACAGTTTTAATTCTGAAATAGTACAAAATTGTCAAAGTAAAACTTTGCAAATAGGAGAGGAAAGCGGTGGGAAAGGATGGCAGGGGAGGGGGAGGGTGTGGTGCAAACATTTCTTTCTGTTGCTAAAAGCAAAAGGCAATGACTGCGTAACAAAAGAGATTGAAATGTTCGGATACTCTGATGTTGGTGTGCACTGTTCACTCTAGTAGGATTAAATAGTACTGTTAAGGGCTGGTAACAATGTCCCTGAACATTCTTATTATGCTTGATTAAATAAAACTTGGCTGGCCACAATGTCCTTAGACAATGGTGTTAATTTAAATATTTTCACAACATAATTATTTTGTCTAATATTCTTTATTGGGATAGTTCGTCAATTACTTGTCAAAGATATTTTGACGGATTTGTGACAAGATATTGACAAACTGCAAATTGGGATTTGACAAATATATGACAAGAAAATGACAAGAGAGTGACAAAGACAAATTTTTGACAAATTTACATTGTTGAGTTAGGCATCTTCAGGTTGACTAGTTTAGGGTCGTCAATCAAATTTTGACAAATCGACAAGTTTGAAATGACAAGTTTCTGACAAATTATTGACGAATTATTAGCATAACTAATTAATGACAAATTTATGACAAAGTGTTGACAAATTTTTGATTGGAATTCGTTGAATTGGGCATCATCCAATGGACAAAGCAAATTAGTTAGTCTCTTATCAGTTCGACAACTTTTCGACAAATTTTTGACAAAGGCATATCGTGTGTGCAGTTGCATCAAAACTCAAAGCAACAGTATCCCAATAAACATTCTGACATCGGGGAAACGTTGATATGATGTTGCATCATTGATCAGTCCATATCGTAGCATTGAATCTGGTTGTAATTTGCTTTTGATGAGTTGGGACCATAGACCAACGTCTTTCACACAACGTTGAATAGATGTTGGATATGCAACGTGTGTAGACTGATTCTGCCGGCAAAAACACACTTCAGCAACATTAAATCTGGTTGTAATATGGTTGTTATCACATGTGCGACCATAGATCAACACCTACTCAACGTCTTTAGCCTTCATCGAACATAGGTCTGAGGAAAACGATCTTAACAGCAACGTTGATTTTTGTTGCGGAAACTTTTTCCACCTCTCATTTAAGTCTCTGAATGTATTTCGGAAAATTTATGATTTACGTAGACGTTCCTCCCACTTATTTAGGCAACTGCAGAAATAAGATCAAATTTCGCTCTCCCCTCAAGAAAAAATAAACAAAAACTTTAAAAAAGTGACTTTTTGGGACAAATAATCGTTTTTATAATTTCGTAGGTGGTCGCATGACCGGTGATGATATAGTATTGATGCCATTATTGCCAAACCTGAATTTTGCCATAACTTTATAATCTTCGAAAAACCGATGTTGATGAAGCTCCAAAGTGTATAAATTATAATAACGCCATAAACATTAACGTGACGTTGTATCGTAACAGTCTTACACGCATTATATGAGTGTTATTTATTAAAACTGTCTTATGTGGAAACCATTTTACATATGCATATAAGCGAATAATGAGTCTCTAGCGTAACGCAGTAAAGAAAAAGAATAAGTTTTTGTGTGGTATCGATATTTATATCTATCCATACAACTGCATAATAAAACATGTAATAAATTGCCGTCGATTTCCATGAATATATTGCAAAGTAGGTGGAAAAAAACACGCGCATTCACGAAATTCTATCTCTCGTTTTGGTCAATTTTGTTGCAAAATAAGTCATCAAAATTTGAATCCTAAAAAGCCATTTTTCGGACTACAGGAAAAATGCCAGTTCTGGAGAAGAATCACTGATATTTTTGAATTGAAGAATGGATTAAGGCAACAATAGCAGGTTTACACCCTCATCCCGCAACCACAAATCGGTTCAACGATTTTTGAAGTGGTTTTAGTTCCAAATATTGCGGTATCAATTTCAGTTGTAAAAATATTTCGTCAAAGCTCATGAAGGGATTTTATTCGTGATGAGTATTTGTACGACGATCTCGAAAGTTGATTAAATTTTAGACCAGAAGGCTTATTCAAATTCATCGCCGGGATTTTTTTTTACCTCTTACGTTGCCTAAGGCTGCTTCTTTGTGTGTCTTGTGAACACAATTCTGCCAAAGCACGGATTTTAATATAACTTGGTATGAATGTTCATATGGATGACCTCTAGGGCTGATTTGAGGTCATTCAATGCCATTGCTCGGCTTCGAATTGTAACCATTCGAATTCACCTTGTGAATCCGATACCGCATTGATTTGACATTACTCTGATTTATCCAGGGCCACTGTGATACGAAGGATATACTTCTAGTTCTTTTCCAAAAAAAAAAAATGTCAAAGCATATTATGCACACATTAACAGCAATAATAACGAAAGTCTGTTTCTCAAAGGTGACATATTAAACACTTGGCCCAACAATAATATTTTAAAATAACTTTCTCCCTTTTAAACATCTAACCCAAATACCACATTTTACATTTCTGGCCCAAGTGTTTCTGGCCCAAATGTCTCTGGCATAAATACTGTTTGCAGTCCTTACGTGTTGCTTTTGGTGATAAAAAAAAAACACTTTTTTTTGCATTCGAGTTTTAATCATTAAAATGAAAACAAAGGCGAGAACAAAAGTGAGGCGCAAAACTTCATATCAAATACTGCATATGTGCGAAATCTGTTGGTCCGTGGGACATTGGCCCATACAACTTCATTATACTTTTGGAAGTCTTCTACCTCCTAGTATTGATAATAATAATAATAATAATAACAATAAAAATAATGTTGTTGCTGTTATTGTTGCTGTTGTTGATGTTGATGATGATGATGATGATGATGATGATGATGATGATGATGATGATGAGGATGATGATGATGGTGATGTTGTTGATGATGATGATGATGATGATGATGATGATGATGATGATGATGATGATGATGATGATGATGATGATGATGAACAACAACAACAACAACGATAACAGCAAAAAGATAAAGAAGCTCCTTTCGAAGACAAGGGTTGCTATAGTCAGTATTTAAGTTTCAGGCGATTTTACTTTTCCATGTGCGCATGTGGCGTTCAATGAACAACGGCATATATTTCCGAAATGTTATATTTCGCCATATTTCACTTAAATGTCATAAGTGGCAGAGACTTTAGATTTAAGGACACAGCACTCGAGTCATCTGCACTGATTCTCGTTGTTGACAAGTGTCAATTACTTGCATTAACTGCCATTTAGAGGAGGGGAAGTCTTGATGCATTCAATTATCATAAACAAATAAAGAGGAATGGGTAGTGCGCAGAAATTAGCTGTCAAATGATGACATAACATGGTGATGTAATCCGGTGCGTTTTATTTCCTGTTTGGCGACATCTAGGCATCAAATAAAACATGAGCCGTTCGAGATGAAATTCATACCTCTGTGTTTTCAGCGTCAATTGGGGACGTCACAAGCAGAAATCAACGACACAAAGGGGACACGAAGGGCTGGAAATAAAACCTTCTCAAAATGGCCTTAAAATACTTTCCGTTCTGTTGAACTTAATACAACACAAATTTAAAAAAAAGAAACACTTAAAAATACTAAAAGCAAGGATTTTTAGTGCCCTAGTTTTTTTTTTTTAAATTCTGGCGAGTAGAGCTCTGCATTAGTTTTCAGAAAAGGCCAGTTTAGAAAGAAAGAACCAATACTACCGGTAGCTACACCAATGGTAATGTAAAAAAAAAATTCGACCAGAGTATCAACCGTTCAGTCGCTCCTCCTGATGTTTCGGGAGTCATATATTATACAGCATAAGAAAATTTTGTCAATAGCAAAAAATCAGCCCCCCTCCCCACCCCCACCCCAAAAAAAAAAAAAAAAAAAAAAAAAAAAAAAGAGAAAGAAAGAAAAGAAAGGTCATCATGCCATATCATTTAGTATATATGAATGATCAGAAAAAGGTTTGCATTACTTTGCAGACAAATCACCAGCCTGTATCACTTCAATCAAGTTCAGTGGTTCATTTATGTCATTACAAGGACCGGAGGCGGCATGGAGGTGCGGACAGAGTGATGTCACACAATGCTGTCCGCCCTCCAATGCAGCATAAAAATATGATAAAATGAACATAAACTAATTTCATACAATTGACTCTGAATTCTTCAAGATTCGATGAAAAGTTTGTGCTGATCAAACTATTTCAGAACATATATTACTCTTCTAAAAATGGTAAATTCACATGTTTTTCTTCTGCGAATAATTATTGCAAACCTTTTCGAGAGCTCTGTGGGTGTTTACTGAAAGACAATTAACACATGCGTTAACTACGTGCCCTTACAATGTAGCCAAGAGGTTAGGCAATAAGAATTAAACGAGTACATACTGCAAATATTTTGACTGGACGAGCGCATTATTGGCTTGGTCATGTCTATCACACCGCGAATTTGAGACAGAACCCTTTGACATGGTTATTACACTTCACTACAGTGGTTGGATCGTAAAAGGATTGAATAAAGAAACCCAACAAAATTAAAACTTAAATAATAAACAAATTAAAAATAAAAATACTACTTTTACTACTACTACTACTACTACTACTACTACTACTACTACTACTACTACTACTACTACTACTACTACTACTACTACTACTACTACTACTACTACTACTACTACTCCCACTACTAATACTATTACTACTGCTACTACTACTACTACTACTTCTACTACTACTACTGCGCATTCGTTACCATTTGTGCGCATAGTTTTTTAAAACGATCTTCAAGGGTCGGAAGGGTCTGTAGTTGCGGGAGAACTTTGAAAAACGAACGCGGGGTTAAGATACACAGAGGGAAAATGGGTTGCCCACCAATCATGAATCTGGTTCAACGCGCAAGGCAACTTGATGAGACGGAGAGGGGGGCAGTCCAGGACCAACCCCACAGCGGCAGGAACCCCCAAGAACCGGAAGAAAGAGAGGAGGGCGCGAGAGGTGGTGGACAGACAAGCACAACGCAGAGCATAGGAAGCGAGTCAAGTGGCCCAGGAGCAATGAGTTAGCAAAGTGGGCAGCTTTTGAGGAAGATGTAGACAAGATTCTCGAAATAACGCTGTCAGGAAGTGCAGACAACAAACTCAACGCTATGTCCACTCTCGTTTACAAAATAGGGAGTGAAAGATTCGGAGAGGCGCGGCATCGAGACAGGGTAAAAGAAGGTGACACCAAGTCCGAACCAAATCGCAGGCAGAGGGAAATTGCTGCAGTTAGAACTGATCTACGAAACCTTAGGAAACGCTTCAGGACCGCAAATGAGGCTGACAGAAGAGTCCTGACAGATTTGAGGAACGTTGCTCGAGAAAAGCTGAAAAGCCTAAGGAGAGCGGAGTGCTGTAGAAGTAAACGACGGGAACGTCAGAAAAGAAGGGCAAGGTTCACGGCGAACCCCTTTGGCGTGGTATCTAGGCTGTTGGGCGACAAACGTTCGGGGACACTAAAAAGACCTAGAGAGGATGTCGAGGATAATATCTGAGAGAAACCCACAGTGACCCAATGAAAGGCGCGGTCCTAGGAGAGAACAAGATGCTTCCAAGCCCGCCACCACCGGAGACGGACTTCGACTATGGAGAACCTTCGAGAAAAGAAGTGACGGATGTCCTCAAAAGGAGCGTGCTTCATCGGCACCAGGACCTAATGGAGTCCCGTACACAGTCTACAAATATTGCCCAAAGCTAGCTCACAGACTGTGGAGACTGATAAAGGTGATCTGGAGAAGGGGGCGAGTACCGAGCTTTTGGACGATTTCCGAGGGCATCTTCGCGCCAAAGGAGCCGAACTCAACAAACATAACCCAATTCCGAACTATATCATTGCTGAATGTAGAAGGCAAAAATATTTATGTCCCTGTTATCGAGGCGTTTGACAGGCTTCCTACTGAAGAATGGATACATAGAAACCTCGGTCCAGAAGGGCGGAATACCTGGAATGGCAGGGTGCGTCGAGCATACAAGCGTCATAACACAGATTATACTTGAGGCGAGAAAGAGGAAGGGAGAGCTAGCGGTGATATGGTTAGACCTAGCAAACGCGTACGGAACACTACCGCACCAACTGATCGAAGTTACGCTTCAAAAGTACCATGTCCCCGAGAAAATCAGAAAACTGCTAGGGCACTACTATAGTAACTTCAAGATGCGCTTCACCGTCGGAGAATATACGACATCCTGGCAACCTCGGGATGGTTACAGGCTGTACCATCTCTGTGATAGTGTTTGCCGCGGCTGCACACTTGTTGGTTAAAACTGCCGAGAACAAAAGAAGAGGTCCAGTAATGGCGACAGGCATTAAGCAACCTCAAACCAGGGTTTTCATGGACGACATGGCAGTAACGAGAAAGACTGTTGTGCAAGGCCGTTGGATGCTTGAAGACTTGGAGAAGCTATTCTCGTGGGCCAGGATGAAGTTCAAACCTGCAAAATCAAGGAGCCTAGTGATCAGAAAGGGAAAGTTGGAGAAGATAGCTTTCCGGATAGGAGGCCAAGTCATTCCAACAATCCAGGAAAAACCAATCAAATGCCTAGGCAAGTGGTTCAATGAACGGCTGATTGATACAGAAGGCGTGGCGGAAATTTGCTTGCAAACTAGAATATGGCTTGAAACTGTGGACAAAAGTGGACTGCCCGGAAGTTATAAGTCATGGTGCTACCAACACGGCATACTTCCGCGCCTGGTATGGCCTCTATCAATCTACGACGCGAGTGTAAGCACGGTAGAGAAGCTGGAGAGAACAATAAGCAGACACCTAAGGAGGTGGCTGAACTTGCCTAGGAGCCTGAGTAGTGTTGGACTATACGGCTCTGGGTCAAAGCTACAGCTGCCCCTGACGTTGCTCGTGGAAGGGTACAAAGTAGCGAAGGTCAGACAGTCCCTTCTGCTAAGAGACAGTACCGATGAGTACGTAAGCGGGGCCGGAGTAAGACTTCGCTTTGGGAAGAAGTGGCACGTAGAAGAGGCAGTAAAAACAGCAGAGGAGAGATTGAGGCATAGCGACATAGTCGGAACAGTGACTCATGGGCAGATGGGGCTCGGATGCATGACCAGAAGTCGTTTCAACACAGCAACCCCTAGACGCCGCAGGGAACTGGTCCAGGAAGAGGTGAGGTAAAGTGAGGAGGAATCACGCCAGTTAAAAGCAGTCGCCCAAAAGAAGCAAGGCAGCTGGGTAAAATGGGAGTCTATCCGAGCAAGAAAGCTACCATGGAGCGAACTTTGGAAAATGGAAACAAGGCGCATCCGCTTCGCCATTGCCTCCGTTTACGACGTTTTGCCAACTCCACCGAATCTCTGCACGTGGAGGATGCGTGAAGACCCTTTATGGAAGCTTTGCGGCAAGAAAGGAACTCTAGAGCACGTGCTGTCAGCCTGCACACAAGCTTTAGCTGAGGGGATATATACTTGGCGGCACAACCGGGTACTGGAAGCCCTGGCCGCAAGCATAGACAAGGCCAGAAGGCGCGTGAGCCCCACCAACGTTGTAACGGCCTACAGTTCATCCAGGTTGTCCGAGAAACTGGAGCGAGTGGCGCGAGGCAGGCGAGACCATCACCAGGAGGGATACTAGGAGCGAGTGGCGAGTGGAAAATGCGGGCGGATGTGATGAGACAGCTGAGCTTTCCCCAGCACATAGTTGCAACAAACCTACGACCGGATATAGTCCTGTGGTCGCAGGCAAGCAGAACAGTCGTGCTAGTCGAGCTGACGGTGCCGTATGAGGAGCGAGTAGACGAGGCGCACGAGCGGAAGCTACTTAAGTATCAATACCTTGTAGACCAGTGCCGAGACAAAGGCTGGAAGACGTGGTGTTTCCCAGTGGAGGTGGGGTGCCGCGGTTTCCCGGCTCAATCGCTGTGGAGGGCACTTGGTATGCTCGGCGTAATGGGAAAGGAGAGAACCGAGTGGGGTCTGATCAACTCCACTGGCCCACTTCTGGAGGTCGTCGATGCAAGGGCCGAAACGACCAGTGAAGGAAGACGCATCCTGACGATGGAACCGGTATTCTGCGACGCGGTGTTGTTTTCAAAATAAATAGCAAGTTTGAAAAAATACCATCTTTTTTTAGCAAATATTGACATCCCTACAAATCTATTCCTCTAAATGTCCAGTTCAGAAGCTGGACAGATAAAGAGATGTGCAAGTGCACAATTTTTGTTTGGGCCCACCAAAATACTACTTTTTTTACTACTACTACTACTACTACTACTACTACTACTACTACTACTACTACTACTCCTCCTACTGTTACTACTACTACTATTACTCCTACTACTACTATTACTACTGCTACTACTACAACTACTCTACTACTGCGCATTCGTTACCATTTGTACGCATAGTTTTTTAAAACGATCTTCAAGCTTGAAAAAATACCATCTTTTTTTAGCAAATATTGACATCCCTACAAATCTATTCCTCTAAATGTCCAGTTCAGAAGCTGGACAAACAAAGAGATGTGCAAATGCACAATTTTTGTTTGGGCCCACCATTTTCTTGAATGCAGAGTGTAGTTCAAGAAGAATCCCATTTTTTTTAGAAACTCGGATTACCCAATTAACCTGCTCCCAATTTGAACGAAATCGTCTCCCAAATTACTCCCTTCCTCCGCGCGTCCAAGTGCGCCCCTCCCCCTCCTCATTTATTGCAGTTTGAAAACTAGCCATTGAATAACAATTTCTGTATAGTAAATCAAATTAACTTAAATTTAACCAAGCTTATAGCTATGCATTTTTGGCATGACACGACCTGAAAATACTTTTAAACCAAAGAGATAATAACTCTTTACACGTTATCTTATTTCTAGTGTCATTAGTACTGGTACACTTGTCAGTAGAAATAGAAAGACGGTCAAGATTAATTGAGTCATAGCACTTACATGTATCTATATTGTCAGAAGTCTAGCCTTTTGGTATGGATGAAATGTCTCGATATTATTTAAAAATTATCATTAAGACTACAACAGTCCATAAAATAAGCTTGTTGATGTGTTTCTGTAAAGTGCACACATGCACTTGCTGTCTGGAGGCGCTCAGCGAAAACTTGCATTTGATTGAATAAGCGCACGTTTCTTCGTTTCAATCACACATATTTGTGAAATATGGGTTGCGCTGGAGGTAAATCAGCGATAGTATATCCAGTATCAAGTCAAAATAATGGAAAATGTCGTCAAGTTTTTAAAAAACCAATAAAAAAATTCAGTGAGGAAGAAAAGCAGGATTTCTTAGTTAACATCAACAACCTATTGGAAGAGTATGAATACACGTCAGACAGCGAGAGTGACAGCTACTCCTGGATTCTGTACTATTACCAAGACGATCCTCTATGCCTGAAGCTTAGAGAAAATCCTGAATATCAACTCAATGACACATACGGGAACGACGCTATATTTCACGTTCCTCCATGGTATGACAAACGGGACAAGCGTACTTACCTTGAGAGCATCTATCCCGAAACAAACCCTAAAGCAGGAGGCTTGCTTACTTGGCAAACAGAAACTGGACAAAAACCAAAAAAGACGAAAAAAGAGGTATTTTTGGCTACTCATTGCACTGTGTTTTCAAAAGAAAGAATAATGATATTTTCCCATCCTACAAACTAAATACTTCCATAACTAAAATATTTGCCACAACTCTGAATTTGAATAAAGTTTAATATTTAATATTGTTTTTTTCTTTGTAGGGAGAGTTCTGACAGTTGATTTACTTTTAGAGTGGAAATTGTGCTTTTCATATGCAAATTCATGTATATTTTATTTCCAAGGCTGCGATTTCGGAAACGAGAAAAGATGCTGCTAAGATCCCAGGCCTAGATGTTCCTGCAGGATATAAAGTAAGTTAGTAGAGCAGACTCCGGCATTTTGAGCGAATATGAAAAATAGCATGTTCCTTCAAATATACGACTAGGATCCTTTATATTTTAATTTTCTTGTATGGGTAAATATTTATTTGACAGCGTTTAGTCAGAGGGCTACATATTTCAGTCAACATCTGTTAATCAGTTAGAGTCAGTCCGTTAAGATTACTAGCCAAGTGTTTTGGTAAAAACTAATGGCCTTTTAATGAGAAGTTGGAAGTTATTAGTTATTTTAATGTGGCTCCAATTAATCTATTCAATCTAAACTTCACACCTGGGAGTGATGGCGAGCCCATTTGGTTAGAACGTTGGTATATATTAATACCATCCCATTCTATTGAAAAAGGTCAGTTCAACGTCGATTTGAGGTTGCGACGCCCATCCGATCAAACCACAACATGAAGTCTGGTTGTACTTTGATTGTGATTGGTTTCGATTAAAAAAATGTTTGTACCGGCTGTTTCTAAACGTTTTTCTGACAGAATAGGTAACCCGGCATTGGCCAAAATGATTGTTTGTATATTTTTGTAAGACGTATGATGTAACACTAAAACTGTCACTTTAGAGCAAATTAAAATACGAGAGTCGAAGTATAAATTCACCCTCTAAAAGTTTGTCTAAAAGGTTGTTACGAAATAGTTTTTTTCTTTGATTTTTGAATCACTACCAAATGAAAATTCGAACGCCGATACAACATCCATTTGGGTTGCGACGTCAGCCCGATCACAACACATCATTAGTTCTGGTTGTGATTGGTCACGGTCATAGATCACCATTTTACGAATACTTAATACACAAAGATACATCTTTATTGATATCTCTAATTATTTCGAGATGTCTCCAGTTCTAGAGATAGAGCTTAATCAATTTTCCAGCATCTCATTTTAAATGCCTTTAAAAGGCTGGCTTAAAGATATTTTGGAGTCAAATACAAATTTCTTGAGTTAATTTATAACATTCAAGAGTTCATATCAGATATTTTAATCAATCATATGTACATCTTTTACCGTATTGGCAATGATATCAGTGAAAGCACTGATTTGGGCATATCCACCTTCCATTGAAAAAATACCATTATGAAATAATCCATTTAAAATCAGGAACTTTGTCCACTTTTGCGTGTAATCTTTGCCCGAATCCCGTCTTCTTTAACATCTTGGTATGACCGCTGCTATTTTGGACTGCAGAAATAGTGATTTTCATAAATAACCATATAAAATTAAAATAAAGGGCAAAATGCAGCATACGCTTCAGCAGATACTGTTGTTTTGACAGCACCCTTTGTGACTCATCTGCCAGGTGGCGCTGCTGTTTCCTGGATATGCTTTATTGGCTGAGCTGGGTAGTTAAAGGTCTGAGACACAACTTTGAATAGACGTTTGATAACCAATGTCTTTGGTGTAACACTGAATAGACGTCTGAAAATCGGCGTTGGGCAGACGTCGCAAAATCGACGTTATATAAATGCAACCAATACACAACCCCCTTTTGTTATTGTTCGTAAAAGTTTGAAAATAGATCAAAACGATGACTTAAAGTATAATAATTTCAAGTAAAATACTCATAGCCCATCATACTCATAGGCTTAATACGATATCCATTTGCAACCTTGACGCAACCTTGATTGGATGTTGGATCATCTGCGTCTATCCAACATTGATACAGCAACCTCTATAATGTGTTAGGGATTATATAGCAAGATGAAGGCTATAATGTCGACATGACAGCAAAATAAATGTAAAGAAACAGAGAGAGAGAGAGAGAGAGAGAGAGAGAGAGAGAGAGAGAGAGAGAGAGAGAGAGAGAGAGAGAGAGAGTGGAATGTGTGAGACTGGATGACTAATAAAAAATAAATATATTTACCCAGAATCACTCTTCACCTCAGTGTGATAAGTCCAAATTCCTAAGTTTTTATTGTTTGAATGATTGGAATTGAATGGTACTCGAAATATTACATTTTACTTCCTTCTGCAACATATTTTTCATTTACTTATTCAAGCTCACCAATGGAGAGTCTCAAAGACGGACTTTTACAATTGGCAATGGTTTTGAAAACACACACGCGTACTTTGCTGCTCTCGTTGCCCGAGAATCACTTTTGCTTCATTTTCACTTCTCTACAAAGGTAACAGAACACTTCTAAATGTTATTGTATTTTCCTTTATAAAAATAGTCTAAATCCTCAGTCTTGAATCAGAAATAAATAAAACATAATATAAAATAGGTATAACACAAGCATCAATAAATAATAATTACAATATCAATAAAATACAAGTATCGCAACGAATGAACACTGGTATATCATGCATATGACACAAAGCGTAAATGTTTTACTGTGTTCTTTCGCTGGACCTTTTGCTGAAGTGTTTAGCGGTACAGCGTCAACCATTCTACTGTTAATTTGTTTAGCTGGAATCTGGCAAAGTTCCTTGGCGTGAGATGCCGCTTGGCGTCATTGGTAGAGATGTATGCGATGAATGCCAGGATCCAGAATACAATCTGAGAACGCCACTAACTGTAAAGCAACAGATCTGCAAGAGACAGTATATTGCCAACAAGTTGGTTAAAAATCAAGACCTTGAAGAAACATATGTTACTGTTTACGTAGCTCATGTGGAGAGATGGGCAGACAGCATGGTGGAGGGGTGGGCGGCATTTGTGAAGCTTATGGGTGAAAACTAAGTGTGGAAGATGGAAGAACATTTGATATGAAAATTGTTAGTGGGGGAAATGGTAATTCTTTAAGACTTAGTCGACACAAGCAGGCATATAAAAAGATCGGGAAGAAGAAGAAGAAGAAGAAGAAGAAGTTAGAGAGAGAGAGAGAGAGAGAGAGAGAGAGAGAGAGAGAGAGAGAGAGAGAGAGAGAGAGAGAGAGTGAGTGAGTGAGAGCCAAAGGGTGTTGACTAGTCTTTTTCAATTACCTCGTTATTAACAACTACGTGTGTGATTTGGCTTGACAAGTTATGTCTTGTCACTTAAAATGGTAAAGTACAGTCGTATGGCAGTTTGGTTTCCCTACCTCTCACTTTTTTCCAGACTTGGTCTCATATCAAATTTTAAAAAAGAATGTACAAAGAGATCGCTTTAATCCGGCACTTCAATCTTAAAAGATGAAATTAAACACAAATATCTGCTACATGGGACTTTGAACTCCCAGAAAAAAGTGATATGCAGATTTGAATTCAAAACAAACGCATCATACTGCAACAACAACCCCATCTCAATAAAACATTATAAGGTTTTAAAGGAAAATTCTGGATGTAAAATCATTATCCAAATGCATCAGGAAGATTACTGCAGCTTTAAGAGAAGAAAATAATTTATTGTATTTCATATTCATGTCTTAATTTAGTCAAAACAGATGTTGTAAATTGTAAATTATTAAAAGTCAGAAATCTTATTCTGTTTTGGATATAATTTATGAAAAGAGAAGAAAGAGCCCATATTTAGACCTTTGGCATAATAAGACAGCAAGAAACTATTTTTCAAATATAAAATAGTGGTACAGCATTTTAAACGAGGAGCATTATTCACACATTTGTCTATATACAGGTCTGCTTTAAAACAAATAGTTTGGCTCGTGATTTGAGTTTACGATTTTTACTTTAAAAAGTATTCGATTTCGTGGAATTCTGTTAAATACTAACTTAAATCAATCGACTGATAGCTGTAGCAACGATTTTTTTTTTCATTTTAAAAGGTACAGAGTGTGATTTTGAGGAAATGAATAATATTTATTCCTCAAAGTAAAAATTAAGAATAATGTTGACGACAGTAAACAACAAAACCACAAAATAAACAAATATGGTTTAAGGTGGTAAACCAAGGATTAACTTTTTTAAGGATACAACACTAAGCAAAGTTTAAAAGATACAAACCAGTAAGAAAGAAAATATATTCTTTTTCCTTTTCTTAGGAAATATATTCTGTTTTATCGTTTATCTGCTGTGCTAAAAATAGACAAATAAATGTACGTACTTCAATGGTATGTCAGACGAGGAGTATTTATATCTATTTAATCACTTTTTATGTCAGTTATGTCAGTGTTTTGTTAATAACGCTGATGTCTTTCTGTTCAGTGTTTGATGAGAGTTTCCTAGTTACAATGCAAAGAGACTCTGATTACGTGTTGCAAATACTTTTACTACATGTCTTGACTGTAAGGCTGTGACATTTTCGCCCATACGTTCGGTCGTTGCATGTTGTGTATGGCTCTGACATTTTCTTACACATACGGTGCATGCCTGGCGTTCTGAGGCTTTTGCTACATGGCCAGTGTTGATGGCTTTGACTTTTTCTGCCACCTTTGGCAATGTCGTAGGTGAATAGCCGTGACGTTTTCTCAGTCATTAATTACTTTGGACTTGTGGTTGTAACGTTTTCTCATACTGCCTATCATGCCCAACTTATAATTAGATTCTGTTGAAGGTGTAATACTTTTGTAATTACGCTTTTATGTTTAATAAATTCTACGTTAGAAAATAGTTTCTTTTATTTTGGGACATCCTAATTATCAGCCAAGGTTCCATATAGACAATGGTGTCATATCAGTTCACACTAAACTCTTGATAAAGACAACATGCAAAAAATTTTCCGTCTTATTTGCCCTTGCTCCCCTACACTTATATATTTTATTACTTGGAGAGATCGATGAGCTGGGCTACCTCCATTGGCAGAAAAATTGACTTCACACAGTTGCCTGAAACCATGAAAAGACACAGAATATTTTTCTGCAGCATAAGATAGTGCATAAAGTATCAATGCAATGCTAAGTAATAATCGACTCCTTCCCATGGTACTATACCAAGGCACATTGCTGGAAGATTCTTGTAAAAATATTTCATCATGCGGGCCTCTACCTCCCTAAAGGTATTAAAACAGGCCCAGTCATGTAGCGTACATAATGCTTGTATATGGGTTACTCTATGGTCATCGATTCTAAGCATGAAAGTATAGAATAAATTGAACAGCTGCTTGTTTATAGCGGTAGCAATCAGTTATGCCTTGTTTTCCTACTGAAGTGTTTGCATATCGTTGAAGAAAACAGACATCCGTCATGTTTAATGGTAAATAACAACCTGTTCAGCTAGCATCTAAGAACACTTGCATGTGATAAGCCTAGATAACTTTAATAAAACAGAATAAGCTGCCAACATCTTATGTGTAAACAAGACAATATAAATTTAAAAAATTTAATGTTAATTATGCTAGTAAATTAATCACACTTTTTATGCATTTGGTGGAGAATAAACATGCTTAAGTGTTATATAAAAGTCAGAAGATGTTTTGCTTAGGAGAGCGGTAAGAGAAATGGGTTGTCGAGAAAGCAAGATCTCACCAGCGGTTTCTGAATTCAGCGTCACACAAAGAGTGAATCCCGCATACTCAGAACAACAAACAGCCTTGACAGACGAAGAATTAGAGAACTTTCAACTGGATATTGATCACATACTTGCAAGTTTTACACCTACTGGAGAATTAATTCGCCACCCTGACGACTATATTTTCTATTGGGATGACACAGATAACAACAGAGACGGAGACCAGCAGTATCTCCATGAATACGTAAAACAATACACTTTCTATTTTTGGCTACAATGCAATTATTTGAAAAAGGACCCAAAATTTAAATTCGCAAGATGTATCGGAAACAGGTCAATATTTCACGTATCGCCCTGGTTTAATCGTCAAAAAGCAAGAACGTATTTGAGAGACTTCTGCTTTGACACGAGTCTTGATGTCCAGAGTCTGTGGCGCATGCCGTGCCTGGAAAAGATAACCCAGACCGAGGCGGATCAATACTTTCACAGTTTAATACACCGGCAGGGATATCTCGATACGCAGGTTGATTTTTGTGTTGTTAAATGTCTCTTGCACTTGTAAGACTTCTAAATTGGTATTTTGAATATGAATTTTAATTATATTCTGAAAGATGGGAAAATTTTTAAACTAGAGTCCTTTGATTAAACCATTATTAAAGTTCAACTGAACATAAATGAACTCTTTTGTAGTGCATCAAAATTTTGCTGCAGAACGTAAATTCATTTTTGTGCAGTAAAAGTTGTCCATTTAAGCCTCCACATTTGAGAATATTGCAATTGGAATGGCACCATGAATAGAACTATCTATTGTTTTCATCATTTCAGCTTATACACTTGTAGCCTTGCTTGTATCTATTGCTTATATTATTTTTGTATATATTAAAATATCTGTGTTATACTCTTTCTTGAAATAACTTAAAAGAACTGTAGTGCCCAGAGAAAACATCCACCATTTTACGTAAAAATGACCAAGATTTGGGTCTTGAAATAAAGTATCAGACACGTAAATTAGTTCCACATTTTTGTTAATATTTTCACCTATAATTTTAAGCTTTTAATGCGGGCGCAAATTTCAATATTTTGAACAAAAGCAATGGTGCTATGGGTAGAGCGTCTGACTCAAAGCGCAAAGATTGTTGGTTCGAATCAATATGAGACTCGAAATAACAAATTTTGAAGGTGGGGAATCTAAGCAATACGTGATAGTTTTGCTTATATTATGGGTGTTAAATTAAATGCATAACATGGAATTATGGCCGATAAATAATTTTGCTCATAATATTCGGTCTCTACTTGAAATTAAGGTGTTAATTTGGGTCATTGATGTGGTCACAACCGGAACATTACGGTTCATAATCCTGGTATAACGTATTACCATAGTAAACATAGGTCTGTTTTTCTGGTTATAGCTTGAAGATGGCAAAAGGGCTTGGGATGAAATGCCCCAAGACGTGATTAAGAGAGATATCTGTGCTTCAAGTCAGGACCCAAGGTACAGCAGCAGGAGAGCTCTATCACCAAGGCAACAGCAAGAGAAGAGACGACACATTTCTGAGCGACTGGTGAACAACAGGGGCTCTGATGTCGATGTAAACACAATACAGTTGTATATCGATCATGTAGAAAATTGGGTCACGACCATGGAAACTCACTGGGAAATTTTTGCGGCACTTCAAGCTGCCTAACTCAAAATAGGTGTCAAATATTAATGTGAATATTAATGTGCTATATTTAATGTGAATGTAGTCTATATTGTTTAACGGTTTTATAAGATTTCAATATGAATTATTAATAAATAGTGATATGCAATATTATGTATCGATCTGTTCATATTCATAAGACCCTATTTAGGTTTTTCCAAATATAAGACCCATATTGCAATTATAAATAATATAGGTTCTACAACGCTGAGTTTTTGGATAACAATGTAAAAGTAAAGCAAAAATGTTTTTCATGTTGGATCGATTAGTTTTAATTGTAGTAATTTTTAATTTTGATATACCAACTTAACCTTTTTAATGAAAATATCATCACAACTGTAATTTATTTGAACTTAAATATCTATTAGCTGGTTTGACGACAACTAATCATTGGCACAAAACCATACTCATGTATATATGTACAACGTCTTTTTCTGTAATTTAAATTTTTATAAAATATCAAAGCCACTCATAAAGTATGTGTGCAGTATTTAACACTAGAAATAAGTATGTTGGACTATCTTCCACACACTTGCTATAGTTAGAAGCAAATAACAACGCAAATTGTAATTTTGAAGACTTAGACATGAAAACCTTGCTATTGCGGGTGAATAAACATACCTTATACCTTATTGGAAGTCAGATATTGGCTTTTTATACAATTACAATTACTATTATTATTCTTGCTATGATAACTCCTTTTCTTAGCGATATGCCCTAACACAGCGGTACACTGCAGTGAAGTATTAACCTCTATTTTATGTCCTTGCGCATATACCTAAATAAATGTGTTTTAAGCTGTTCTTGATGCAGTATTGGGTTGGCTGATAGATCCTGGCATTTCATTTTATTTCTTACTGGGGCTGCAACGGCGAATGCTGGAAAACCATAACCATGGAAAGTATATTTTGACTGTAAAAGTTCTGGTAGGTAGGAATGAGCCTTCTCATCCTGTGATTTGCACAACTATTTTGGAATTTTTTATCTTGATGCGTTCGGTAATCGGAAGCCACTTGAGGCTTTTAGTGCTGGTGTTATGTGGTTGCTGTATCTTGTAAAGGTGATAACACAAGTCGCTGCTTATTGAACAGGTTGAAGTTGTAAGACTTGCTGAACATTTTTATTACTAAGGATTAATTAGTAACAATTTTTCTGATCTATGACATTTACTTGTGAAAACCATAAATTTTGTTTCCTCTACATATGCCCTTGAACCAACTGTGTTAATTGCATTTTGCAGCGAAATAAAAACTATATTTTACTGAAGTGTTTGTCCAGTATTCGAGATGATGTACATTCATTGTGCACTCGCGTAAGTGTGCCCAAATGGATGGATAAATTTGATGTAATCGTTTCTGCAATACTCTTTGAGAAAGAACTTATCCTAGGACTTATAATAATGAATGATCTGTTAGGCCTTATTTTGGCAGTGGCTATAGTTTCAAAGTAAATAATGTGACAGTCACATACTAGGTCAGTGTCACGCAGATTGTCCAGTTTGGTAAATCAGATTTACGGCTGAGAACTAGATCAAAGTATGACGATTCCTTTATGTTGAACCACATTCATACTGTTGTTGATCGTGCGCATCTATTATATCCATAAACTTGCCGTTATAAAATGTGGAATGTACTGTAATGTAAATAAGATTTAAGGTGCCGATATCTAACTAGGTTATTCAAGGACACCGTACAGTAATACCAAGACTGGTTAAAAGTAGCTAGAAATATCCGCAATGGTTACAGTAATACATAAAATCATTACAAATGACTAGAAACAATAGCAATACTGACAAAAGTTAATGCGTTACATAAAATCACCGAAACTCCGATTAAACAAAAATATCTTAAGACAAGATTTCAAACGTTCAAGTTGGGTACCAATCGAAGTTCAAGTGGTAGGCTGTTCCAAAATTGAGGTGCAGTCACCAAGAAGGTACGCGTCCGTACGCATTGGCTCTAAATTTAGGAACATAGAGGCGTTAGTTCATTTTAGGCGTGTATACTGCTATAAGCTCATTGATGTATTCCGGTGCTGTCCCTTTTACTGCGCGGTAGGTAAGTGTGAGAATTTTATACGAAACGCGTTGTTCTATGGGAAGCCAATGGAGACTAAAAAGTGCTGGTGTGATATGGTCATATTTTCTGGTCTGAATTACAATGCGAGCGGCTATGTTCAAGATACGTTGGAGTGATTGTAGGCGACATTTTTGAACACCGTGTAATAAAGCATTTCAGTAATCAACACGAGAATTCACCAATGAATGAACGAGTTTTTCACGCGCCGATTTTGTTACATATTTTCGAATTTTGGAAATGTTGAGCAAGTGGATTATGACTGATTTACACGTATTATTGATGTCAATTTCCATAGTGAGATGCGAGTCTACTGTCACACCAATACTTTTGCTGAACGTACAACAGGAATTATAGCACCACAGATATTGATATGCTTTAAGTCGATTTTTGCCGAATTGTAAGCCGTAAATAAGACCACTTCTGTTTTTGATTCGTTCAGCAGCAACTTCTCAGTTCTATCTGAGAAACTGCGCCTTGCAGTTGAGATGAATCACTGATTTTGAACGACGCATATATTTAAGAGTCACCCGCATATATAAAAAACGGAGTTTGTGTTTTCTAATAACCTGCCCAACCGGCAAAATGTACATTTGTGAATAAAACGTGGCATACGCTTCCCAAATAAACAGTAAAATGGCAGTAACTTGATGTAGAATTTAAATTATATCGCACATCTTATTGAAGTGATGCTGGAGATGCCAGTAGCCACGATCGCCGCACGTCGTAACAGAGCATACCTTTCATCCAGCATTTTTCAACAAGGTTCTGTGTATGCTTATGATTTCAATAGATGCATAGCCTTTTGAATTATTCTACAGAAGAGAGTTCATGATCGAGAAGAAGGCGTAACCAGTGTTCTGCCGCCTAACATTTGACTTTGAACTTAATTTAACCCAACTCATTATCTGAAATCTGCGATTACATGTCTCTGGTGTGCGTCGTTTGAAACATCGTTTTGGCAATCTGTATATTTATATTTTTATCGGTTTAAGGAATAAATAGATAACCATTTTAAACAGTTTTAGAAATGCAAGCTCATTCTATTTAACTATGAAAACTTTAAAGAATAGACATGAAAAGCACAAGAAAATAAAAAATGAAAACGTCACAATTAAAAAAGAAACACAGAAAAACCACAGTGAAAATTAAGTATAATGTCAGTGTAACACTGAAGCGAAATATGGCTCTAAAGGTAGAGCTCATATAACGTCAAAACTTTTCAGCCTCTGCGTTGTAGTTACAGAATAAGCCTACCTCTGGATGTTTAAAAATGAATAATGCAAGTGAGATATTTTCCTGCAATCTCCTTCAACCATTTTGCTAGGACCTATGAACCTAAATCAGCCATTTATATAACGTTTTTCCACTATTTGTGCCTTAACTTTGTTGCTAAGCGCATACCTAGAACCCAGTTTTCTAGGTTCTCCTTGTTTCACCCATAAGGCAATACTGGGCCTTGGCAATATTTGCATCCTTTGTCTTATGGACGCCGGATTTACTGTTATCTGCCACAATGTCAATGTGATATTCATGATTTTTGTACAATGTTTTCATCTGGATATATTCTAATACTATCTCGTCTTTCAGCTGTGTTTATATAGCATAATAACCAGAACACTGAATTGTGTAAATAAAATTTGTCTTAGCTACCAGTATTAAACCACTTGTAGCAAAGAATGCCATAATCGGCATAATCAGTGACATCATATTGTTCAGAAATATTGCTACATATTGATTCGTGAAAACACTTTTTACATGGTGAGCTTGATAGTTACAAGATCCATATATGTATGAGTGTTTCTGTCAAACACATATATAGATATGCGAATTAATACATATGAGTGTTTCCAGCGACAGGAAACTGAAGCCACGAAAAGACACACCTTAAGGTCGTGAAATCACAGATTTCACTTCGCAGTTCCGCCAAGAAATTTAAATGAAATGTATGTTCTAGTAGGTAGTTTCGAGCCAAGATTTTTAACATAAAAATTCTTAGCACAAGTAAAAGACTTAGCACAAAAATGATTTCGTCTGTAGCGTTTATAATACGAGGCTGATTCTGTAAATGTATGGATGTATAAATGGTTGGTTCAATCATTCGTTGATTCCGCAATTTTACGCCCCAAATATAGATTTTATAGATTAATCATCAACATTCCATTGCCTGTCACAAACAAGTTTTTGAAAACGCTGATCCGAGTGAGTGTCCTGATCAATATGAGCTTTCAGTAATCGCATTCATAATGCTTTCAGTCAATCGTCTCTCGAAGTGCGGAGCATTATGTCACTAAAATTTACGCAGAATGCCATGAGCGTCATAAGAGTCCAATAATAAAGGCAAACAAACGCTTATATATCTGTCAATATTAGTTATTACTCATTGTACCTTTGTGTGTAAAGGAATGGACTTTAATCAAGCACTTCTCCAATATTATATTTCTTCCAGCTACTCACTTTAATGATCACAATGTGAAAGTGTAACTACGGGAAACCAATTTTATCCCGTTCAAATAATTAATTTCATAAGTAATATACGAAAACGGTACAGATGAAAATACATTTAACCATTTTGATATATTTGTTTCAGTTTCATTGGATGAACTTGCCAATATCACTAGATTCAATTAGGAACATAGTCATTGACATTGAGAATGGGTTGCGGAAGAAGTAAGGCCTCACAAGCACAAGCAATCGTCACAAAGAAATCGTCACCAAGCCTCTGTACCAACCAAAGACAACTGTCAGAAAAAGAAATAGCGGATTTACATCAGAACTTTAAGGTGTTGCTTTTAAGTTTCACATCAAGCGGAGAATTTATCCATGAACATGATGACGTCAGAGCCAATATCGATGAAGAATATATCTGTATATTGGATTACGTCAAACACTACAGTTACTACTTTTGGAAATTGTGCTGCTTTTTTCAGAAGAATCCTACGTATAAATTTCGCAATGTTGTCGGAAATAATACATTGTTCCAGCTATCGCCTTGGTCTAATCCAGATAATTTAAGATCATACTTGAAAAGTTTTCACTTTGGAACAAGTCTCGAAGTGGAGTATTTGTGGCGACAGCCGTGCCTGGAAAGGACAAGTCAGGAATACGCGAATGACAATTTTCACAAGCTCATAGCTCGTCATGGAACGTTTATCACCGAGGTATCCTCCTTTTATTTTATGTTGAAAAGAGAATATTTTGTAGTGCTACGCAAGATAGTTTGGAAACCGGAATATCTCTCCTGTGCCATAAAAAGGATAAAAATGCTACACATCCTAAAATGAAGAAGATTTGAAACACATACTTGCTTAATACTATGGTTTTACAGAATTTCTAGGAGACCTTGCAATATTTTCGTTGAGTCCACCAAGTCATCATGTAAACGCTTTTCTATCATAGTAATTACATTATGGTAACTGTTTTTTTTTACAAGATTAAAGGCGATCTAATAAAAAAGTAACGTATAAAACAAAAGGATACCCATTTTCTCTATTTTATACAATGCATACCTTATGCCCTATTTGTTCTTCGCATTGAATGGGTTAATTTCATGCCGTTATATATGGTTGTAGGATAATAATGTAGTATATGTTTTAGCTTGGAGACGATGGTTTTGCCTGGGAAGAAATGCCTGTAGGTGTCATCAGACGAGATGTGTGCCTCGGTACGCAGGACCCATCCTACAACAGCATGAAGGCTCTGTCACCACTCCAACAGCAGAAGAAAAGACTCAGTATTGTCAAGAGACTTAAAGGCGCCAGGACACCGCACCAGGATAAGTATAGTCTAGAGATGTATGTTGAACATGTGGAAAACTGGGTTAAATGTATGGAAGCTGGTTGGGTGATGTTTACGGCCCTTCTCAATTCCTCGTCGCATTCTGTATGACTGTAACACATGCAACTGCAACGAGTTTAATATTTTATTCAGTTTTAAATAGAAACTTATAATTTTTTATATTAAATGCGCATAATTGCACACCGAAACAATTGTGTTATCAATGCAGTATAACGACTAGGCGGCCTTTTAACTGTGACTAAATCTATTGATTGGTATGTTTACTTACACGCATAAATAAAAAATGCAGAATGTCATATGTCTTCCTGTTCTTTTTCAAGTCTGAGTTCGAATATATAAGTTGAAAGTTCATTGAGCATTTTAATAACTTGGCATGATTTTACTGGAACCCAGAGATGCGCTAAACTTTAAGAGTTGCCTGAAACAGTGCTGAAACAATCATCTGGTACAACAACAAAATTTGGTTGCGGTGCAATGTGGTGAACTAATCATCTCGAACATCAAAACTTTGGTTGAGGTGCAAGTTTGTCATACACATCGAAACCTTTGAGAACGAGTAAGGAAAATGGTTTTTCTTAACACGATTACAGCAAAACTATAATATAAAAATCAGCTTCTTACCAATCTTTGGGCAGTCAGAAACGGTATCAAGAAGTGTGCAATGTTGTCAAAAAGTGCAAAAGAGGAACGATCTTCCATAATCTATAATCTTTACATTTCTCAATGCGCAATTCTATGTCTCATAGGCCAAAATCAAGAGTTTTATGACAGGAATTTTTGTTGTTGTTAAAGACTGACGAGCCTACGCAAATAAATGAAATGGTCTCATGAAGAAAATATTATTAACAACGCTCTTTAAAATAGTTATACTGCGCTTGTTTTTTTTTTTTTTTTTTGTTTTTTTTTTTTTTTTGTTTTTTGTTTTTTTTTTTTGGTGCTTTGGTGTCAACGAAACCATTGTATGACACCTACCAACCTGGTTGTGAGAGACTGGGTGAACATGAGACTGACCGTATTCAGGAAGACCTCAGGTAATGACTCCTCAGGAAGACCTATACATCCGGCTTTCAAAACTTAGAAACAAGTTTCAACCTGCAACTTCCGGGATAACCCTACGGTGATCGGATAAGTACAAATCAAATCAAAATCAAATCAAATAAGTTTATTTCCATAATCGACATACAATAAGGATGAACATTTAAGGTAAAGAGAATACACTCGCGTTGAATTAACGTACATTAAAGCAATAAATATTACAAAAAAAAAAGAAGAATGAAACAATATCAGCTTGCTGTCATAATGGAAAAGGTAGATTAAGAAAGTTAGTAACTTATAAGGCTAATCTACCCATATGTCAATAAATTTTTTTTCTTTCACAGAAGAAAAAAATATCCATTTCAAATAACTTATTCATTACTTGTAGTAGTTATGGAAACATTGAGTGAATACGAAATATGCAGTTTTTGTAAGAAGACGATCGCCTTACAAATGACCTAGAGTTGTGACCTTAGATATGTAGAGACAATACCCTAAATATATTTATTTAATAAACAACGCTTAATTTTTGCTTTGAACTGAACAATACTTTTACTTTCTTTAATCGATTGCTCCATGCATTCCATAGTTTAACTCCAGTTACTGATATACAAAATCCCTTACAAAAACTGTAAGAAGGCGCCTTCACCGGCACGACATTCGATTGATATTATCTGCGACCAGGCAATTAACACCCAATCCCGTTCGTGACAAGATAGAGTTCTTTTTTACTGACGAATCACGTTTTGTCTCGATGTCTCTGATAGAATTTCAGGCAATTGGCGTAGGTCAGGTGAACGCTTAAATGATGCCTGCGTGCATTGCGCGATCGATACTGGAGCAAAAAAGCCGTGATCAGCAGAAGAATTGTTTTCAGATTAAAAACTGAACTCCGTTTCATCAATAGAAATCCCGGATATTCGGATAAATTCGGATATATTATGTCATTAACGGATACTTAAGAGGCGAAAAAGTTATAGCCCAACACTTTCCCTATGTTTTATAGATCATACTGTTATAAAATATTTCAAGGTTCAAATCGAGGATTTCCCATAATAAAGGTTTTTAAGAAGAGTACCGATTCAAACCTGGCTCATTCAAAAAAATCGTGTATAATTTTTTTATATTCGTAGTGAAAACTGCATTTTTCGCGTATTTAAACAACATTTGAGCAGTACGTATTAAGTTACATTTGTTTGTCTGTCATTTGCAGTTTTTCACGGTGTCATGCGGTCTGCCTGGACGTTTCGAAATAAAGGGTCATCAGTTGAAAGCAACTCGTCTTATTTCGCACAGGGGTGAATTGCAGAAATTGTTGCCCCCTTCGCTGTGTTTATGCGGGAAACCCCTTGGACGGAATGACTCCACTGCCTCTGTCGCAGTTTGGCTTGTGACGGTTATGAGATCTCCGCGCGAAGGTGCCGATGGCTTCTCATGGAGTGAAAAGACGAACAAATAATACGAAAACGTGCGATATAGAGCAGTGCGGCTTGCTATGTCGTCTTACGACAATTTGGAGTCTTTTATGCAATGAGTGTACAACAGCCTGGTGATATCTGTTAAATGTGTAATATCCGGATGATAATGAGAACAAACTCCTTTCAACACTATAATATTTATTTTATCTGCTTCGTATAATGTGTTCACAAATATCCATCTTTTTGCTCAATTATCCATTTTTATGTCTGACTTATTTATATATCCTCTATTATCTGATTTGTCTTACTGTCCATTCATTATTCATACTTCTAATCCCAAAAAGGCATATTCATAAACTTTTATCTGTATATCTTTCTTAAAATCCTCTTTAAATCCTTTCTTTTTTTTATTGGTGCAAACACCCCATTTCGTTCAGCCTTTATCCTATTTCTGTCTCATCTTGTAATAAACAGACCCACGCCTGACGTGGCAGCCGCGCCACCGCAAAATTGACCAATCACAATGTTGCGTCTAACTGTCGTAAGCCAATCAGAAAATACCTGGCTGAAAACATACGTTTCCGATCACGTATGATTTAGAAAGTTATAAATTCAGAACGACCATGAGACGTTTAACAATACGGCATTATTGGTTTTGAGTTGCATTACTTTTTCCTACCTGATATTTAGGTGTAAAGTGTGTGTGTTTAACACAAAATTTTTAAGGCGCCCAAAAATTAAGAAAACTAAAACCGTCAAACACAAAAAATATACCATAGAAACGGTCTTGATGCGCTCTACAAATGGACACTATAAAATTACAAATGCGTTCATTATTTACAGAGATATTTATTATACTTGACAGCATCATCGTTAGGCCTTTATGCCAACACCCTGAACCACATACCATAACTGATCCTTATTTTCGCGCACTTTTATGGTCCAGGTGGTTACCTGAAAGCTATATCTCTTGTACTGTGATGATTTATTTAATATTTACGTGATATATTTGTGTGATCAGTATATCAGAGCAAAATGTAGTTGTTGAACATTGCTTGATACTAATCACTTAGTATAAAATTTCCTAAATTTGGGTTTTAGCAAGAACCGCTTAAAGGTTAAAGTTTCACAGTCTGACAGTTGAGTTTCTTGAGTTTCGGTTCATTGAGTGATAGTGAACATTTATACGTGGTTATTTATTTCAACTGTAGCTGTAAAATTATTGATCGATGTCAAATACGCAGAAAGGTTTAAAATAGTATACATCTGTCAAAAAAGTGGCACTAAGACTGGTTTAAGTTCGAAAATTGAGTCTGCTCAGAAAGAACCTGTAGTAGGTGCGGTGCAGGTTCGACTGCCAGCTAGAACTAGTTCATCTGAGAGCGAGATTAGTGTGATAGGCTTAGATGAAACAGCAAGAGAGGTCAACACGCCAAAGGCTGCCTACAGATTTACAATACCAACGTGATATCAGACAACATAGATTAAGGTCGGCAGTCGTTAAGTGGAGACGCCGGGCTGATGGCATCGATGACCTGCTGGCTGAATGTGACGATGCAGACACTGTTTCAATGCAGACAAAGGTTCTGCTTGAATCAGTACAAAACGGGCTAAATGCCGCAGAAAGTTTGTCTCAAGTATCAATGGACAGGTGAAAATAGAAAGCATCTAGAACGAGACACGGCAATTACGGCAAAATATATTTACGCTAAGACTCGAGAATTGAAAGAGGAAATTCATTCAACTAGTTCAAAAAGGTCGAAAGTATCGTCGAAGGGATGAGTTTCTGTTAAGGCCATGAAATTAGAAGCAGCAGTTAAAGAGGCAGAGATCGAGATACAACTCAAGTATCACGAAGCCGAACATGACCTCAAGAACCAAGAGACAAGTGTTGAGTTACAGAAACAGTTAGACATGGCAAATGCACGTCTGCAAGCCATTGCGGAAACTGATGAGGAGGAAATAATACTGATGACACTACCTGAAGAAGATTTCAAGCGTCGTGTTGAAAGTTTATCCGCGCCATACCAGCTGAAAATGTTCCTCCACGTGCTGCAGCGGCGAAAACCTCAGTTAACATAGTAGTGATTAGTCATATGGGTTTAGTGTCTACTGCAGGAGTACCAACGTCAGTAACAGGTCCATTATCCATGCTGCCTACAAGTATTTACTGCACACTTCCAGTTGCGACATCGGTTCATATAAGCGATACTTCAAGATATACACATACGCTGCCATTGATAACTGCTCCAATTACGTCTGTGAGAGTTCCTACTGTTTCGTTCTAAACACCAGATGTAGTGTTCCCCTCGGTAACTTTTCTCTACTCGAACGAGTTCAGTACCGTCGCATATTCAGAGGTCAGACCAGGCTTTGAACCCCAGTGCACCTTAATTTGTACCTTCGTCTCCGTTGGGTAGGCCGCAAGGTTTCGTTCTTCAGCCTTATACTAGTGATGCGTATTCAGTGCTTGGTGGAAATGTGCAGTCGTTGGGTGAGACTTCTCATCTTTGGGTTTGAACCCACAACATCTCTTACCAAGTAGTCAACAACATGCAGCGATGCCTGTTCCTCCTGATTTCGGCTCTACCATGGATAGCAGCACACGGGTCATGGCGGATTGGACGGCACAGCTTCATATGAGCAGGGTTTCAGTCCCGGAACCCCCTGCGTTTTCTGGTAATCCTTTTAAGTACGCTTCGTGGAAGAGTCCTTTAAGCAGAAGCAGATACCGACTGCTGATATTATTCACTACTTAAAGAACTATCTCGGTGGAAAGACGCGTGAGTGCGTAGAAGGTTATTTTCTCAACACCTCCAAATCGACATTTGCTGAAGCCTTGGCTCTTCGGGACAAGAGATTTGGAGACCCCTTCGTTATACAGAATGCCTTTAGAGAAAATATTAAGAGCATGATTTCATTGAACGATATAAGAGAAAACAAGCGGATGCAGGAAAAGTTGTCGGCATATGTTGTGAGAAGGTGGGCTCGGATTGACGCAGACCACAAACGCTCCGGGTCCTTTCCATCATTCAAAGTCTTCGTTCACTTCCTAGTTTCAGAGGCAGATGTAGCTTGTGACCAGTGCATCTTCCCACGGTCTGATAAAGGCGACCAAATTATTAAAGGGAACAAATCACAAAGTAGTTCCGACGTGCTGTCTTCCAGCACTAATGAAGAAGACAATGCAGAAAAGACAGAGAAGAAGAATGGAAAGCCCCCGGGATAAAAGACAGATACAAGGGCAAAGGTCCAAGGAAACCGCAAAGGGATGCCGAAGTTAAAGCCATCAGTCAAGAAAGAATGAAAAAAGTCCGTATATGACCGTAAAAATATGCTACAGAAAATAGACTGCAATTCCAAAATTAAACGAGACTTACCTGGAAGTTTAAGTTTGATTGGAATTCTGCCGGCCATCAGTCAGGAACGAGGAATCACATGAGAGGCGCGTTGATCCAGACGACTAACCACACTTGAGCTATGATCAACCTCAAGGAAAACAATTGGAACGGAGGAATCACAAAGGGCGGGACGAATTGACAGGGTGGGCATGTGATTCCTCCTTCCTGACTGATGGTCGGCAGAATTCCAATCAAACTTCAATTTCCGGGTAAGTCTCGTTTAATTTTGGAATTCTACCTCCCATCAGTCACTGTCACTCGGAAGCACATGAGATTTGAGAGCCTTGAGAGTGAGAATGACAGACACTTTTCAGAACTGAACAATAAAGAAAACACGCGAAATACTATATACAGTATATCTAGCACTATAAACAATTAACATGTCAACTGACAACTTCATTAGAGAATGAAAGTTGATCTATATCTTTCTTATAGAACTAAGCAAGTGTATCGGCATTTGACCATCAACATGCACTTAAAATAAAGTTGATGGGTACACCTTTCGCTAAAACACTGCAACTACTAGCAATGCGGGTGCTGTGTGCTTTAAACACCGTTGTATCGATACCCGCCTTTGCCAATGTTGATATTATCCATTTCCTAACTGTACTAGATGAAACTGGCCCATCGGATTTTTGATAGCTAATGAGCAGATTATCTGTTTTATTTCGAAGAGTGTTTGTTTTATCTATGTACAACTGCACGCGTTTAACAATGCAAATATTAGGTTCATGATATGGTGTAAACTCCAAGGAGCTTTTATGTTTGCCAGGCCATGAGGGTTTTAACAAGGAATCAATGTAAAACACACACCGATCTTCATTAATTTTTACGCATGATAATTTTAAAGATGCCAACGTTTGAAATCTTTGCCCTGACAAAATAGCAAGCAATGTAGCCATTTTTACTGAGAGTTGCTTAAATGAAATATCCTGTAATGGTAACGTTTTCATATAGCTGAGTAACTGCTTTACATCCCAAGTCGTAGCATATCTAGGTAAGGAAGGTCTAGTGCTAAATACACCCTTAAAAAACCTTGATACTAGAAACTGGGTTCCAAATGACTTTGACGGGTCGTCAGTAAAAGGTAATGCAGATAGTGTAGTGTTTAAAATAGAGTATCCAGCAACTTATTCATACATACTGGTTAGAAAATCGAGTCCGTTTTTAAAGAAACTGAAGAGGGATTTGTAGTCCGGTTACTGCAAAATTGTATCCATTTTTTTGACGGAGCTTTCATACTGTTCGGTTGTGCTGGGTTGCCATGCTGCCGTGATAATTTCTTGAGTCTTCCCTGATATGCTTGCGATAGTGAGCTATCTCCTGATAAAAGACATGCCAGCAAATTGAGTTTTTTGTGTAGTCGATATGGTTGTGATGTCCCTGGTGATTGGAGCAGTTTCTCTTTTCTGCAAATGAAAATGGGGTCTTGAATCAGTAGATTGAGTACTGATGGAAAGAAAGATTGCGTCGGACAGACTGGAAAAATTACTATGCCGGTGGCCTGATCTTCTCTTATTTTATGCAAAACCCTCGGCAAGATACTGAACGGTGGAAAAGCATAGAATTTATACTGGCACCAGTTCATAGTGAATGCGTTTACCGATATAGCTGATGGGTCCGGTTTGTATGATATACATGGCATTAATTGATAGTTCGGTCTTGAAGCAAATAGGTCAATGTTCGGAGTGAAGTTAAATTTAGTGTTTATGCCGTGAAAACACGAGAATCAAGTTTATACTCCATATCAGTTTGGAATTTTCGTGATAGGGTGTCGGCTGTTTTGTTTTCAGCCGATTTAACGAAACCTGTTGACAGCCATATATTTCGTTCAATAGCCCATAGCCATATTTTCCGTGCCTCTTCGTTACACTTGTAAGAATGTGTTCCGCCAAAGGAGGAGACATACCATATCGCAGTTTTTGAGTCCATCATCACTCTGACATGGACATTTGTCATGTCGTTACAAAACGATAATAATCCCATGAAGCATGCTTTCAACTCGAGAACGCTTATGTGTAGCAATTTTTCACTATCACTCCAGAGACCATTAGTTTGTTTATCTAGATTAGTGAAATGTGCTCCCCAACCTTTCATGCTACTATCCGTGTAAATGGTCACACTGGGGGGGGGGGGGTTCCATGTGATATCAGACGGGAAGTTTGTGGTATACTGCATATCCACCACTGAATGTCGGCTTTTGCTTTCTCCGATAGCGTCATCTTTGACTCATAGCTACCTTTATTAATAGCAAGCGCGTGAATTTTATCCCTTTCTAAAGCTCGATAGTATAACGCACCGAATTCTACTTCAGGCAAGGTTGCTATAATCTGTCCTATGACACAGGCTACGTCTCTTATCGTAGGATTCTTGTTTGATACTAATAATGTACAATGCTCTAGCAGTTTTTTTTAATTCGCCCAGGAGTGAGTGTCACCTTCATAGTAAAAGAGTTTAGCACAAAACCAAGGAAAACAATTTCTGGTATTGGTATAAAACCGATTTTCCTGGGTGTACTATGAAGCCGAGGCTTGTTAAAAGCTGAACAGTGGCTATAATATTATCTAAGCACTGTTCGTAAGTTCTGGAATGGAGAAAGGAATCATCAATAAATGATGCCGACTCGTGTCCTTTTTTTCCAAGAGAGGAGAACGCAGTTCTTGAAACTTTAGTAAATATACTAGTGGCTGACGATAACCCGTTTGGTAAGACACAAAAGGAATACAATGCACCGTTGAATTGAAATTTCAAGTATTTTCTATGCTTTTCTGCTATGGGTATAGAGTAGTAGGCTTTAGACAAATCAATGGATGCTATATATGAGTCTTTTTGCATCAGAAGCGTAGCGTCCATTTTGTTTTGAGATAGTCCATTTTAAAATGATGGTATTCTACGTATTTATTTAGCCCTGTTAAATTGAATATCAACCGGTATGTGCCGTCTTTTTCGCGCACACAAAAATAGGGGAGATGAAATCATCATTATCTTTGTCACAAGGCACAATAACTCCTGAGTTGAGTAAATTATTTATTTCAGTTTGTATCGCTTGATTTCTCGCGTCGAGAATTTAGGGTTCCCTGGAACGTTAGATTGTCTGGGGATAGCGATAAAAGGTATTTTATATCCCAAAAGTGCCCCAATAATTTCCTTATCAGACGAGATAGTTTTCCAGGTACCCACGTGTTATCGAACAGTATCTGCTTGAAAGTTTGATACTTTGTCAAAACAGTCCCTTTGAAAGCAATGCAGATATATTTCTTTATCGTTTATGGCAAAATTGCGTGTCTTACTGAGAGTATAAGGGTTATCACTCACCGCTCGAACCTCTAATGCGTCATCATTAGGTTGAGGAGTTATTGTTCCTTTTTGTTTTTTTTTCTGTTGGAGAACTGGTGTCGACTGTTGCCCTTGTAATTTCGGTTGTTGTATCGCGATGTTTGTGTAATTTGCTTGCCGGTTTTTAGAAATTTTCTCCTCAAGGTGTGTATGACGATGTGGGAAATCTAAATCTTCCCTAAATAGGTTTTTTTGATATCTCAACTGCCAGGCTACAGGATCGACGGGCAACATTGGAAGGGAGCGCTGTGTGAAGGAGGTCCTTTCTTCTATATGACAGCCCTACTGATGCATTCCCCAGAAACGCGATTGCATCAGTGGCTTGTCGTATCATTTCGTCGCAGTTTCCGCTGTCCTCCTCCTTTGAACCGAGTAATGCTTCTGCCAGATGCGAAATCGCTACAGTGGACTGAATCATTCTTTGTACTGATTGCAGGTGCACATCTCGCTGTTTTTGGCTGTGGCTCAATTTTCGGAATATCTCGGTATTCACAGAGGGAACCACCAGTTTCTCACAGTTCTCAGGTCTTTCATACTTGGCTTCCTTGTCTTTGACCTTGTGAGTTGGTAACAGGGTAAAAAACCGCTTGTTAATAATGTTTGCGAGTCGCGAATTTATCGGTGGGCTCGAGACTTTTTTTTCGATGAGTCCAATAGGTCATCAATATCACTGTCCCCGACGCTAGCGTCACACCTAGAACGACGCCTTTTCGGTGGATCCTCCTCCTCACTGTCGCTGATATCGTGGCTTCTTTTGCCATTAAGTTTTCCGATTTATAGAATCCAGCGTTGACTTGAAGGTCGTAAACATGGCTACGAGATCTGCAGGTTTGCCACTAGTATCTTCATTTTTCATTTATACCGTGTATAGTGTTGTTATCGCTATTGCTATCGCTATTTTTATCCATTTTTATGAAGAGTTAAACAGTACAAAATGACAGGCACCTGAAATTGAAATATAGTATAAATGAAGTTTAGAATGGTTATATTAATCTTTAAAATCTTAGATTGCCTATATACTAGCGAACAATAACAAGTGCAAACTGAAAAACCATGTTATGCACAAACAACGTGTAAATGTTTTGTTCAAGCGTGTTGCCAGTTAAAGGATCAAACGCTAAGTGATTAGTCTTCTGGATCAACACACCTCGCGCGTTCTTCCGAGTGACAGTGACTGATGGGAGGTAGAATGCTTGTTTAAAGCCGAACCACATATTAAAGAAATGTCGAGTCAGAGCGACATGCCGAACAAGTTCTAGGAAGAATCCCACGACGTTGCATCTCGACAAGCTCGTGATAATTGCGAACTTCGGGTTTTGACCATGACCATGACCGAAGAGGTCAAGATCACCGAGGTACCTCTTATGTATCGTCTTCTAGACACAAAGGGTCGAAAATAAGCTCAAAATGGCTCCATCTGTAACGGTTCTCGGGATAATGGTCAACTTGCAATTTTTCACCTTGACCATGACCGAGGTGGTCAACGTCACCAAGGTACCTCTTATATAACGTTCTGTTTAAGCTCAATGCTACATCTCTAACCTTTTTCCAGATTAAGGTCAACTTCCGATTTTTTATCAAGACCATGACCAAAGAGGTCAAGATCACCGAGGTGCCTCCTATATGACGTCTTCAAGTCCCAAATTGTTGAAAATAAGCTCAAATTCGCTGTATCTCTAACGGTTTTCGAGATAATGGTCAACTTCCGGTTTTTGACCTTGACCATGACCATGAAGGTCACCGTTGCTTTAAAAAAAATGATCAACTTAATTTTTTGACTTGAACCATGGCCTAGGAGGTCAAGGTCAACGAGGTATCTCTTACACAACGTCTCTTCCAAAACAAGTTCAAAATCGCTTCTTCTCTAACAGTTTTCGAGATAATGGTCAAATTCCGGTTTTTGACTTTGACCATGACCGAAGAGGTCATGATCATCGAAGTACCTCTTACATATGGTCTTCTGTGCCCAAAGGAACGAAAATCGGCTCAAAATTTCTTCATCTCTAATCGTTTTCGAGGTAATTGTCAAATTAGAATTTTTTACCTTTACCATGATCGAGGAGGTCAGATTCACCGAGGTATTTCTTACATAACCTCTTTTAGGCCCATAGGATCGAAAATAATCTCAAAATCGCTCCATCTCGAACAGTTTTCGAGGTAATGGTCAACATCTGGGTTTTGACCATGAACTAGGGGGTGAATGCCACCGAGGCACCTCTTATATAACATTTTTAGGCTCAGAGGGTAGAAATTAAGCTCAGATTCTCTATATTTCAAGCCATATTTAAATATAACGTTTTATAGGCTCAAAGGGTCGAAAATAAGCTCAAAATCGCTCCATCTCTAGCCGTTTAGGAGATAATGGTCAACTTCCGAATTTTTACCATAGTCAGGATCGAAGAGGTCAAGATCACCGAGGTACCTCCTATATGACGTTTTCAAGTACTGAAATGTCGAAAATCGGCTCAGAATTACTTCATCTCTAACCGTGTTTGAGATTATGATCAACTTCAGGCTTTTTACCTTGACCTTGTCCGAGAAGGTGAAAGTCCCAGATGTACCTCTTATATAACGTCTTTTGGTCCTAAAGGGTAAAAAATAAGCGCAAAATCGCTCCATCTCTAACGGTTTTCGAGATATTGGTGATCATTTAGTTTTTGACCTAGACCATGACCGAGGAGGTCAATGTCACTGTGGTAACTATTTTATAACGTTTTCAAGGCTCAAAAGGTCGAAAATAAACACAAAATTGCTCCCTCTGTAACTTTTCGAGATAATAGTCAATTTCCTGTTTTTGAGAATGAAAATGACTAAACAGGTCATGATTAAAGAAGTACCTCTTACAAAACGTCTTCTGGACACAAAAGCTCGAAAATAAGTTCAAAATCGCTCCATCTCTATCGGTTTTCGAGATAATGGTCAGTTTCCGGTTTTTGATCTTGACCATGACCGAGAAGATCAACGTCACAGAAGTACCTTTTACGTAATATCTTTTAGGCTCAAAGGGTCGAAAATAAGCTCAAAATCGCTTCATCTCTAGCGGTTTTCGAGGTCAAAAACCAGAGGTTGACCATTATCTCGAAAACGGCTAGAGATGAAGTACTTTTGAGCTGATTGTCAATCCTTTAGGCATAGAAGACGCTATTTAAGAGGTACTTCTTTGCTTTTATCGACCCTTGGAGCCTGGAAGACGTTATATAAGAGGTACCTCGCTGATCTTGGATCTCTTCATTCATAGTAATAGTAAAAAACCGAAAGTTGACCATTATCTCGAGAATGGTTCGAGATGGAGCGATTCTGAGCTTATTTTTTCACCCTTCGAGCCTTGAAGACGTTATATAAGAGTTACTTGGTGATCTTGACCTCGGTCATGGTGATGGTCAAAAACTAGAAGTTAAGTTGACCACTATCTCGAAAATGGTTAGAGATGGAGCGATTTGGAGCTCATTTTCGATCCTTTCGGACTTGAAGACGTTTAATATGATACGATGATCTTGACCTTCTCGGTGATGGTCATGAGAAAATTTGGAAGTTGACTATTATCTGGAAAACGGTTAGAGATGGAGCGATTTTGAGCTTATTTTCCACCCTTTGGGTGTGGAAGACGTTCTGTAAGAGGTACTTCTTTGATTATGGTATCTTTGGTCATTGCCATGATCAAAAACCGCAAGTTGACCATTTTCTCGAAAACTGTTAAAGATGGACGATTTTGTGCTTACTTTAGACCACTTAGTGCTAAAAACGCTACATGAGAGGTACCTCGGTGACGTTGACTTCCTCGGTCATGGTCTAAACCAAAGTTGATAATTATCTCGAAAGCATTAGTGATGGAGCCATTCTGTGCTTATTTTCGACCCTTTGGGCCTAAAAGACGTTATATAAGAGATACCGTGACCTTCTCGTTCAAGGTCAAGGTCAAAAACCGGAAGTTGACCATTATCTCGACAATCATTCGAAATGGAGCGATTTTGAGCTTATTTTCGACTAGAAGACGTTACATAAGAGATACCTCGGTGATGCTGACCTTCTCGATCATGATCAATGTCAAAAACCGGAAGTTGACCATTCTCTCGAAAACGATTAGAAATGGAGCGATTTTGAGCTTATTTTCGACCATTTGGGACATGAACACGTTTTATAAGAGGTTCTAGTGATCGTGACCTTTTCGGTCACGTTTCTTAGGCTCAAAGGATCGAAAATAAGCTCAAAAACGCTCCAACTCTAACCTATTTCGCGATTATGGTCAACTTCCGATTTTTTTCCTTGACCATGACCGAGGAGGTCAACCTCACCGAGTTACCTCTTATATAACGTCTTTTAGGCTCAAAGGGTCGAAAATAGAATAACGAGAACAGGTAGACGCCTGTAAAATATGATTTTGATTCATCAATTAGGTCAGCTTATCTGAATAAGAACTACACAAAATGACAGGGTCTGGCTCTGGGATGCTCTATACGAGAGAAAGAATTTCCACCTGCCACAATGCATCTCGCCTGAAATCTCCTGTTTGCCTATGTTTGCCTCGACAGGTGTTTATGTCAAACAATCTCGTGTAAAATTCGAAATAGATCCGTGCATTATTAATGATTTTGTTTTGAAAAAAAAAAACGAATGAATTTTTATGTTTCCCAATTGGAAGTTAGTCAACGATTTCTTGTGAGTCTCTCTTCGTCGTTATAACACAGCTGACCTCTAATGGGATCTATTTGTTATGTATAAACACATAAAGGACGGCTATTTTAAAAAGTAGTTTCTCTCCTTGTGAGTACTGTGTTCTCGGAATGCCCAGTGGGTTTGCGGAGTGAAAGGTGTTATACACAACAGACCGTTGTTATAAAACAGCTGACCTCTGATGAGCTCTCTTCTCTCTGTTATGTATAAACACAGAACGGGTGGATATTTTGAAAAATAGTCCCTCATTTCATGAGTGCTATTTTCGCGGCACCCCAGTGTGTTTGCAGAGTAAAAAGGTGTTGGATACAACAGACCGAACCGCAGAAGAGGTTGGCTGTTGAACAACAACAGATAGAACCACCCGTAGAGGTTGGCTGTTGGATGAAAACGTGTCTCTCCTGTGACATGAAATGTGCCGCATTGGTGATCTTTTATGACAATTCCATTGAGGCCGCGGTGAATATTAATTTGAATTTAAATTTCAAGCACAAATTAATACATCTCCGCTGGTGAAATTCGATTAAATTTAGGAATTGTGAAAGAAATCATAAGCCGCACACTTGTTCCAAAATGAATATGTTGCAGCAGCGACAATATTTTTCAGAATAAAGTGAAATGTTTTATTTTGATTACAACAATGGTCTTGTAGGAAATGTTTTATTTCGGTAAAAAAAATTGAAACAAAAAACAAACGAATACTCAAGTCCTATTGCATTCTGAAAACGTTTCAACCTAAAATATACCTTCAAAAAAAATATTTTGCAACTTTGCTTTCAAATTCTGCACAAATGCTTTTTACAGGAGTCTGTCAGTGTCGTGTTAAGTGATACGCCAAACTTAGCAGGTCCAACTTTTAAAAGGAGTATCCAGAGATACGAGGATACAGAACTCCCGTTTTGAGTCTCACAGAGTGCAAGTGGTAACTCAATTAACAAATGAAATTGGCTAATTTTTGGTCAAAGTTTAAAAACAAAATGGGTTATTTGGACAACTTTTTTGGAAAGGATTTTCGATTTGGATTGCAAGATAGTGCTTCACGCATTTGTTGTAGCGTGAATGCGGCTTGCCAGTGAGAAGAGCATGGTAAGCCTGCGACTTGCAGAGTACTGAATTGATCATAGATCGATTTATCAATCTGTACACTACCATCGCAAACATGGCCAAATTTAATTAAATTTATTACGTGTAAAACCGGGGACTGGCAAGGCTAAATGTGAAGTAAATGATAGAATAGAACGATATGTTCAGGGGGAATCTGCAATTCATCCAGCAACAGTCCATTCAGCGACAATATATCTAGCGACAATATCTAGAAACAATTCATCCTGCGGCAATTCAATTAGCAGCAATCCATTCAGCTACAATCTATCTAACGACAATTCGTCCAGCGAAATCTATCTAGTGACAATTCATCCAGCGAAATCTATCTAGTGACAATTCATCCAGCGGCAATCTAGCAACAATCCATTGAGCTACAATCTATCTAGCGACAATTCGTCCACCGACAATATCTAAAACAATCCATACAGCGACAATCTCTCTAGAAACAATTCATTCAGCGACAATCTATATAGCGACAATTCGTCCAGCGACAATTCATCTGAATGAGATGCCATTGAATTCCGCCAGCTAAGCATGTCTTGGACACAAGAAACTGCGAAAATCAAAAGAGGCAAAAAAAAAACTGAATGTGGAGAACAGAAGGTTGACAGCTGAGCGTTGAGAACAGCCCAAGAGGAGTTCACTCGCTCTGATTACTTTGCTACCGCGAACAATTTCGTACAAGAACGTGAAAAGGTATTTTGTGGGGCGATGGTACAACAATAACGCACTTCCTTTCTAGTAAAACAGCTATAAAAGAATCGATCAGTAGTCGCCCCCTTTAATAAAAGAAAGGGATTATTTGTTGCTGAATGAGAAAGATTCATGGCCAATAGTGGGAATAATTATTTAAGCATAGTGATAAAATATATTACGGATTAAAGTACAGTTTTAACTCTTGTCAAAATTGACCAAATTCTAGAATAACTGGTTAAATATCAATGAATTTTAAAATGAAGTGGAACTTAGGGGGATTTTTTTTTTCATTTTTTAATATAGAATGCTTAATCTGACAGGTTCCAAGTTACTGTCAGTCGCAAGGGCAGTATCTGTGTATGCCGCATTTTTTTTTTTTTTTTGGGGGGGGGGGGGCAAGCAGACGCATGGAGACGCACGACCGGACGGACAGACGGACGGACGTAAGTACACACAGCAACCAAGAAGAGACTTTTACGCATTTATTTATAAAGCAAACGGTGAAATTAAACAGTTACAAACGTATTTATTTATAAATTTAACCGAGAAATTAAACAGTTTCAAACTTTGGTAATCAATGAACAGCCATAAAGCATAATAGACAATGCGTCACAAAAGGATAAACAAACGAGCAAAATTTGACTCATACACAGAATGTACCAGTACCGACACACACACCCGGTGCTAGTAGTAAAAACTGATAATGGAAAAGGGGAATATTGGCGAACATTGTCGCTAATTAGACATTCAAACAATCGAAAAAAATAACTCCTTGAATCCTTAAACCAGATTTCCAGCAAATTCAACATAGCCACAACACGCAGTACTCACACTGCGTCAAACACAGACATTATACTTGGGGATTGAAAATCCCCGCATTTATTGAATTCGAAATTTTTGTAAGGCGTAGGATTCCGTTTTTCGGCATATACACTTGTCACGCGAACTTCTCGGAGACGGTAAGGGGCTAGGACGACAATTTTGGCAGACGTACTGTGCATGATTAGTTGGTCCACATTTTTTTCTCGAAAAAATGAACACTGATATTTTGCCACTGAAGCCACAATTATAAGGCTATGATAGCTAACAGTACAGTATAGTGACCTCCACACAAATAGTGACCTCCACACAATAAGTCAGCAAATAATGCGTGTGTGAACAAATAAAATTAAACGTTCCTTCTTACAATTATATAATATGACGAGGCATTGATGTTTATGGCGTTATTATGGTTAAACATTTTGGCTTTCCATAAACTTCTGGTTTTCGTTGAATATGGAGGTCTACATAGCAAATATCCGGGTATGGCAAAATGTGGGGGTTGGGGGGGGGGGGAAGAGTCTTTTCTGCAGTTGCCTAAAATGCTTTGTCGATTTTTCAACGGCTGTACATATCGTCGATCTTCATTCAACGATGCATTAAAGCCGATAATTATGAGTCTTAAAAAGTTGTGCTTTCGGCAACGAAAAGCAACACTACATCTGAACAGCGTTTTTAGCAAGGGATGTCTAAAGATTGCACTGTGATTTAGCTGGGGACACTAACGCCACCTCAAATCGGCGTTTTATCCATGGTTACTGAGATACTGCACGTCAAAAGCGGTGTTACGTAACGATTTTAGATGCAACTGACAAATTGACAGGATTAAAAACAATTAATTAATTCTGAGATTTTAACTATTCAATATTCTATTCTTTCTTTTCGCTACTCACAAGCGAAAACGGTCTAGTTACATGTATGAACCATGCAAGAGTTACTGATCAATACAAATCGCGCAGAAATAAAAACCCACATTAAAACAAAACAAGCTTCGTATTTATACCAAACGCAATTTCCATTTAAAATACCAAAATAATTCATTCTGGGGGGGGGGGGGGGGGAATGAAAGGAAAAGTTGTAGCACAGACATAAATGATACTTGTGTGACATTACTATTACCTACATGTACTTAAAATTTAGATGTAACGTTCACTCTGGTCACAGTCTTAATCTGTAACGTTCACACTCTGGTCACCGTCTTAATCTGAAGTCAACAACTGACGATATCGTTGACCATTTTACAGCAAACACCATAAACGTTCATAAACGGGAAACCCACTAGATGGTTGTCCTCTAGCAAGCTGGTATCCTGGTGCTACTGTTTCGCTTGTGTTCCACTGGCTGGTGTTTTGGTCGCACGTGTTCCTCTTGCGAGTGTTCCACTGGCTGATCTCTTTTCATTTGTTTAGCTGGCTGAAAATTTTTATGGATTTAGCGTTAAAAGCCGTTGTTTTCTTTTCTTGCGTGGCGAGATAACCGATTGCAGAAACTTAGTGATTTGTAACCGTTTTTCGCGAGTATAGTTCCACTACTGGCAATAATTAAAACTAACCCTTAATTCTCAATACCCAATTTATTCTGAAACGGAAAAAAGAAAACAGAAAAGTTCTTGCATATTCGCCAGCACTGTCCTCTCGCATCGTTCGCCAGAGTCCACTCGCGCCGTACTCCCACATAGACCTCTAGCACGATCATCCGCGTCGTCCTCAAACGAGTCCTCCCGCGTCGTACTCCTGTTCAGCAGCACGTAGTCGAGCGCTTACTCTACCGTGTCCGTACTCACGCAGCGCACCCCAGCGCGTCAATTCGCTTCGTATTCCAAAGCGTCCTCCATCGTAGTATTCACGAATGGTACTCCAATGCGTCCACCCGTGTCGTACTCTAGCGCGTCCACCCGCGTCATACTCTAGCGCGTCCAGCCGCGTCGTACTCTAGCGCGTTCTTCAGCGACGTAGTCTGGCGGGTCCTCCAGCGATGGCCTTGTTCTTCTCCCTCTTCGTAACTGGCGTTGGCATAGTCCCTCGGTCGCCGGTAACCCGGCAACTAAAACAGAAAGAGAAATAACCATGTAGAGCAAGCATGTAAAATCAGCCAAAAAATTAATTATTAAAAAAACAAAAAAAACAAAAAAAACACCATACAAAATACACGAGTTAACCATAGTGATCCCCAGAATGTGCCCCACTCCTGAAACGCCCGAATGCGAGGCGAGTACAGCCAACAATGTTCCCATTTGAATTGAATTCCGGGAGACTGACCCACCGGCAAAACTCCGGTTATTCCAGGATGAAGTTACATCCGGGAAGTACATGGCACCCGCGATATTTCGTACGGAGCTAAATGAAAACGAAATTAATACTGATCTTTGTTGATGCAGTCCTCTCCGCAGCTGGCGTTGGTCTTCTTCGTGACTGGCCTTGTTCTTCTCTCCCTCTTTTCGTCGTTTGCCTTGTTCTTCTCCCTCTTCGTGGCTGGCGTTGGCGTGGTCCCTCGGTCGCCGGTGACCCGGCAACTGAAACAGAAAGAGAAATAACCATGTAGAGCAAGCATGTAAAATCAGCAAAAACGTTTAAGTTCAAGAAAAAAAAACAAACAAAAATTAAAGCAAAAACAAAAACCGCACAAAATACACGAGCTAACCATAGTGCACCCGGGAAACACATGGCACTCGCGATTTTTGTACGGAGCTAAATACAAACGAAAATAATACTTATCTTTATTGATATGGTCCTGTCAGATGCCGGCGTGTGTCTTCTCCCTCTTCGTGGCTGGCGTTGGCGTGGTCCCTCGGTCGCCGGTGACCCGGCAACTGAAACAGAAAGAGAAATAACCATGTAGAGCAAGCATGTAAAATCAGCAAAAAAGTTTAAGTTATAAGAAAAAAATAAAAATAATTAAACAAAAACAGAAAAACCATACAAAATACACGAGTTAACCATAGTGCACCCGGGAAACACATGGCACTCGCGATTTTTCGTACGGAGCTAAATATAAACGAAAATAATACTTATCTCTATTGATTTGGTCCTGTTAGAAGCCGGAATGTTCCATCTTCGTCTTCGTAGCTGGTCTTGTTCTTCTTAGTGGTTGGCCTTGTTCCTCTCAATCTTCGTGGCTGGCGTTGGCGTTGTCCCTCGCTCGCCGGCGACCAGTCAACTGAAACAGAAAGAGAAATAACCATGTAGAGCAAGCATGTAAAATCGCCCAAGAAAGTAATTATTAAAAAACCCCCAAAAAACACCATACAAAATACACGAGTTAACCATAGTGATCCCCAGAATGTGCCCCACTCCTGAAACGCCCGAATGCGAGGCGAGTACAGCCAATAATGTTCCCATTTGAATTTAATTCCGGGAGACTGACCCACCGGCAAAACTCCGGTTATTCCAGGATAAAGTTACATCTAGGAAGTACATGGCACCCGCGATATTTCGTACGGAGCTAAATGAAAACGAAATTAATACTGATCTTTGTTGATGCAGTCCTCTCCGTAGCTGGCGTTGGTCTTCTTCGTGGCTGGTCATGTTCTTCTCCCTCTTCGTGGCTGGCGTTGGCGTGGCCCTTCGGTCGCCGGTGTCCCGGCAACTGAAACAGAAAGAGAAATAACCATGTAGAGCAAACATTTAAAATCGCCCAGGAAAGTAATTATTACAAAAAAAAAACAAAAAAAATTAAAGAAAATATACATACAAAACACACGAGTTTACCATAGTGATCCCCAGAATGTGCCCTACTCCTGAAACTCCCGAATGCGAGGCGAGTACAGCCAACAATGTTCCCATTTGAATTGAATTCCGGGAGACTGACCCACCGGCAAAACTCCGGTTATTCCAGGATGAAGTTACATCCGGGAAGTACATGGCACCCGCGATATTTCGTACGGAGCTAAATGAAAACGAAATTAATACTGATCTTTGTTGATGCAGTCCCCTCCGTAGTTGGCGTTAGTCTTCTCCTTCTTCGTGGCTGGCCTTGTTCTTCCCTCCCTCTTCGTGGTTTGCTTGTTCTTCTCCATCTTCTTGGCTGGCATTGGTCCCTAGGTCACCGGTAACCCGGCAACTGAAACAGAAAGAGAAATAACCATGTTAAGCAAGCATGTAAAATCAGCAAAAAATTAAGTTATAAGCAAAAAAACAAAAAAATAAATAAAACAAAAACAAAAAAACGAAATATAAACGAAAATAATACTTATCTTTATTGATATGATCCAGTCAGATGCCGGCTTGTGTCTTCTCCCTCTTCGTGGCTGGCGTTGGCGTGGTCCCCCGGTCGCCGGTGACCCGGCAACTGAAACAGAAAGAGAAATAACCATGTAGAGCAAGCATGTTAAACCAGAAAAAAGTTAGTTATAAGCAAAAAAAAATAAAACAAAAACACAAAACCATACAAAACACACGAGTTAACCATAGTGCACCCGGGAAACACATGGCACTCGCGATTTTTCGTACGGAGCTAAATATAAACGAAACTAATACTTATCTTTATTGCTAAGGTCCTGTCAGATGCCGGCGTGTGTCTTCTCCCTCTTCGTGGCTGGCGTTGGCGTGGTCCCTCGGTCGCCGGTGACCCGGCAACTGAAACAGAAAGAGAATTAACCATGCAGAGCAAGCATGTTAAACCAGAAAAGTTAAAGTTATAAGCAAAAAAAAAACAAAAATAAAAATAAAAGAAAAACAGAAAACCATACAAAATACACGAGTTAACCATAGTGCACCCGGGAAACACATGGTACTCGCGATTTTTCGTACGGAGCTAAATACAAACGAAAATAATACCTATCTTTATTGATATGGTCCAGTCAGATGCCGGCGTGTGTCTTATCCCTCTTCGTGGCTGGTCTTGTTCTTCTCCCTCTTCGTGGCTGGCGTTGGCGTGGTCCCTCGGTCGCCGGTGACCCGGCAACTGAAACAGAAAGAGAAATAACCATGTAGAGCAAGCATGTAAAATCAGCAAAAAAATTAAGTTATAAGTAAAAAAAAAAACAAACAAAAAAAAATAAAAAACAAAAAACAAAAAACCATACAAAATACACGAGTTAACCATAGTGCACCCGGGAAGCACATGGCACTCGCGATTTTTCGTACGGAGCTAAATATAAACGAAACTAATACTTATCTTTATTGATAAGGTCCTGTCAGATGCCGGCGTGTGTCTTCTCCCTCTTCGTGGCTGGCGTTGGCGTGGTCCCCCGGTCGCCGGTGACCCGGCAACTGAAACAGAAAGAGAAATAACCATGTAGAGCAAGCATGTTAAACCAGAAAAGTTAAAGTTATAAGCAAAAACAAAAAACAAAAATAAAAATAAAAGAAAAACAGAAAACCATACAAAATACAAGAGTTAACCATAGTGCACCCGGGAAACACATGGTACTCGCGATTTTTCGTACGGAGCTAAATACAAACGAAAATAATACTTATCTTAATTGATATGGTCCAGTCAGATTCCGGCGTGTGTCTTATCCCTCTTCGTGGCTGGTCTTGTTCTTCTCCCTCTTCGTGGCTGGCGTTGGCGTGGTCCCTCGGTCGCCGGTGACCCGGCAACTGAAACAGAAAGAGAAATAACCATGTAGAGCAAGCATGTTAAACCAGAAAAGTTAAAGTAATAAGCAAAAAGAAAACAAAAATAAAAATAAAAGAAAAACAGAAAACCATACAAAACACACGAGTTAACCATAGTGCACCCGGGAAACACATGGTACTCGCGATTTCTCGTACGGAGCTAAATACAAACGAAAATAATACTTATCTTTATTGATATGGTCCTGTCAGATGCCGGCTTGTGTCTTCTCCCTCTTCGTGGCTGGCCTTTGTGTGGTCCCTCGGTCGCCGGTGACCCGGCAACTGAAACAGAAAGAGAAATAACCATGTAGAGCAAGCATGTAAAATCAGCAAAAAAATTAAGTTATAAGCAAAAAAAATAAATAAATAAATAAAAACAAAAACCATACAAAATACACGAGTTAACCATAGTGCACCTGGGAAACACATGGCACTCGCGATTTTTCGTACGGAGCTAAATATAAACGAAAATAATACTTATCTTTATTGATTTGGTCCTGTAAGAAGCCGGAATGTTCCATCTTCGTCTTCGTAGCTGGTGTTGTTCTTCTTCGTGGTTGGCCTTGTTCCTCTCAATCTTCGTGGCTGGCGTTGGCGTTGTCCCTCGCTCGCCGGCGACCTGTCAACTGAAACAGAAAGAGAAAAAACCATGTAGAGCAAGCATGTAAAATCGCCCAAGAAAGTAATTATTAAAAAACCCCAAAAAAACACCATACAAAATACACGAGTTAACCATAGTGATCCCCAGAATGTGCCCCACTCCTGAAACGCCCGAATGCGAGGCGAGTACAGCCAATAATGTTCCCATTTGAATTTAATTCCGGGAGACTGACCCACCGGCAAAACTCCGGTTATTCCAGGATAAAGTTACATCTAGGAAGTACATGGCACCCGCGATATTTCGTACGGAGCTAAATGAAAACGAAATTAATACTGATCTTTGTTGATGCAGTCCTCTCCGTAGCTGGCGTTGGTCTTCTTCGTGGCTGGTCTTGTTCTTCTCCCTCTTCGTGGCTGGCGTTGGCGTGGCCCTTCGGTCGCCGGTGTCCCGGCAACTGAAACAGAAAGAGAAATAACCATGTAGAGCAAACATTTAAAATCGCCCAGGAAAGTAATTATTACAAAAAAAAAACAAAAAAAATTAAAGAAAATATACATACAAAACACACGAGTTTACCATAGTGATCCCCAGAATGTGCCCTACTCCTGAAACTCCCGAATGCGAGGCGAGGACAGCCAACAATGTTCCCATTTGAATTTAATTCCGGGAGACTGACCCACCGGCAAAACTCCGGTTATTCCAGGATGAAGTTACATCCGGAAGTACATGGCACCCGCGATATTTCGTACGGAGCTAAATGAAAACGAAATTAATACTGATCTTTGTTGATGCAGTCCTCTCCGTAGTTGGCGTTAGTCTTCTTCTTCGTGGCTGGCCTTGTTCTTCCCTCCCTCTTCGTGGTTTGCTTGTTCTTCTCCATCTTCTTGGCTGGCATTGGTCCCTAGCATTGGTCTAGCATCCCTAGCTGGCATTGGTCACCGGTAACCCGGCAACTGAAACAGAAAGAGAAATAACCATGTTAAGCAAGCATGTAAAATCAGCAAAAAATTAAGTTATAAGCAAAAAAACCAAAAAAAAATAAATAAAACAAAAACAAAAAAACCATACAAAATACACGAGTTAACCATAGTGCACCCGGGAAACACATGGCACTCGCGATTTTTCGTACGGAGCTAAATAAAAACGAAAATAATACTTATCTTTATTGATAAGGTCCTGTCAGATGCCGGCGTGTGTCTTCTCCCTCTTCGTGGCTGGCGTTGGCGTGGTTCCTCGGTCGCCGGTGACCCGGCAACTGAAACAGAAAGAGAAATAACCATGTAGAGCAAGCATGTTAAACCAGAAAAAAGTTAAAGTTATAAGCAAAAAAAAAAAATAAAAATAAAACAAAAACAGAAAACCATACAAAATACACGAGTTAACCATAGTGCATCCCGGGAAACGCATGGCACTCGCGATTTTTCGTACGGAGCTAAATACAAACGAAAATAATACTTATCTTTATTGATATGGTCCTGTCAGATGCCGGCGTGTGTCTTCTCCCTCTTCGTGACTGGCCTTTGTGTGGTCCCTCGGTCGCCGGTGAACCGACAACTGAAACAAAAAGAGAAATAATCATGTAGAGCAAGCATGTAAAATCAGTAAAAAAATTAAGTTATAAGCAAAAAAAAACAAAAAAACAAAAAAAAATAAAAAAAAACATACAAAATACACGAGTTAACCATAGTGCACCCGGGAAACACATGGCACTCGCGATTTTTCGTACGGAGCTAAATATAAACGAAACTAATACTTATCTTTCTTGATAAGGTCCTGTCAGATGCCGGCGTGTGTCTTCTCCCTCTTCGTGGCTGGCGTTGGCGTGGTCCCTCGGTCGCCGGTGACCCGGCAACTGAAACAGAAAGAGAAATAACCATGTAGAGCAAGCATGTTAAGCCAGAAAAAAGTTAACGTTATAAGCAAAAAAAAAATAAATTAAACAAAAACAGAAAACCATACAAAACACACGAGTTAACCATAGTGCACCCGGGAAACACATGGCACTCGCGATTTTTCGTACGGAGCTAAATATAAACGAAACTAATACTTATCTTTATTGATAAGGTCCTGTCAGATGCCGGCGTGTGTCTTCTCCCTCTTCGTGGCTGGCGTTGGCGTGGTCCCTCGGTCGCCGGTGACCCGGCAACTGAAACAGAAAGAGAAATAACCATGTAGAGCAAGCATGTTAAGCCAGAAAAAAGTTAACGTTATAAGCAAAAAAAAAAATAAATTAAACAAAAACAGAAAACCATACAAAACACACGAGTTAACCATAGTGCACCCGGGAAACACATGGCACTCGCGATTTTTCGTACGGAGCTAAATAAAAACGAAACTAATACTTATCTTTATTGATAAGGTCCTGTCAGATGCCGGCGTGTGTCTTCTCCCTCTTCGTGGCTGGCGTTGGCGTGGTCCCTCGGTCGCCGGTGACCCGGCAACTGAAACAGAAAGAGAAATAACCATGTAGAGCAAGCATGTTAAGCCAGAAAAAAGTTAACGTTATAAGCAAAAAAAAAAAAAATAAAACAAAAACAGAAAACCATACAAAACACACGAGTTAACCATAGTGCACCCGGGAAACACATGGCACTCGCGATTTTTCGTACGGAGCTAAATAAAAACGAAACTAATACTTATCTTTATTGATAAGGTCCTGTCAGATGCCGGCGTGTGTCTTCTCCCTCTTCGTGGCTGGCGTTGGCGTGGTTCCTCGGTCGCCGGTGACCCGGCAACTGAAACAGAAAGAGAAATAACCATGTAGAGCAAGCATGTTAAACCAGAAAAAAGTTAAAGTTATAAGCAAAAAAAAAAAATAAAAATAAAACAAAAACAGAAAACCATACAAAATACACGAGTTAACCATAGTGCACCCGTAAAACACATGGCACTCGCGATTTTTCGTACGGAGCTAAATACAAACGAAAATAATACTTATCTTTATTGATATGGTCCTGTCAGATACCGGCTTGTGTCTTCTCCCTCTTCGTGGCTGGCCTTTGTGTGGTCCCTCGGTCGCCGGTGACCCGGCAACTGAATCAAAAAGAGAAATAATCATGTAGAGCAAGCATGTAAAATCAGTAAAAAAATTAAGTTATAAGCAAAAAAAAAAACAAAAAACAAAAAAAAAATAAAAAAAAACATACAAGATACACGAGTTAACCATAGTGCACCCGGGAAACACATGGCACTCGCGATTTTTCGTACGGAGCTAAATATAAACGAAACTAATACTTATCTTTATTGATAAGGTCCTGTCAGATGCCGGCGTGTGTCTTCTCCCTCTTCGTGGCTGGTGTTGGCGTGGTCCCTCGGTCGCCGGTGACCCGGCAACTGAAACAGAAAGAGAAATAACCATGTAGAGCAAGCATGTTAAACCAGAAAAAAGTTAACGTTATAAGCAAAAAGAAAAAAATAAATAAAACAAAAACAGAAAACCATACAAAACACACGAGTTAACCATAGTGCACCCGGGAAACACATGGCACTCGCGATTTTTCGCACGGAGCTAAATATAAACGAAACTAATACTTATCTTTATTGATAAGGTCCTGTCAGATGCCGGCGTGTGTCTTCTCCCTCTTCGTTGCTGGCGTTGGCGTGGTCCCTCGGTCGCCGGTGACCCGGCAACTGAAACAGAAAGAGAAATAACCATGTAGAGCAAGCATGTTAAACCAGAAAAAGGTTAAAGTTAAGCAAAAAAAAATAAAAATAAAACAAAAACAGAAAACCATACAAAATACACGAGTTAACCATAGTGCACCCGGGAAACACATGGCACTCGCGATTTTTCGTACGGAGCTAAATACAAACGAAAATAATACTTATCTTTATTGATATGGTCCTGTCAGATACCGGCTTGTGTCTTCTCCCTCTTCGTGGCTGGCCTTTGTGTGGTCCCTCGGTCGCCGGTGACCCGGCAACTGAAACAAAAAGAGAAATAATCATGTAGAGCAAGCATGTAAAATCAGTAAAAAAATTAAGTTATAAGCAAAAAAAAACAACAAAAAATAAAAAATAAAAAAAACATACAAAATACACGAGTTAACCATAGTGCACCCGGGAAACACATGGCACTCGCGATTTTTCGTACGGAGCTAAATATAAACGAAACTAATACTTATCTTTATTGATAAGGTCCTGTCAGATGCCGGCGTGTGTCTTCTCCCTCTTCGTGGCTGGCGTTGGCGTGGTCCCCCGGTCGCCGGTGACCCGGCAACTGAAACAGAAAGAGAAATAGCCATGTAGAGCAAGCATGTTAAACCAGAAAAAAGTTAACGTTATAAGCAAAAAAAAATAAATAAAACAAAAACAGAAAACCATACAAAACACACGAGTTAACCATAGTGCACCCGGGAAACACATGGCACTCGCGATTTTTCGCACGGAGTTAAATATAAACGAAACTAATACTTATCTTTATTGATAAGGTCCTGTCAGATTCCGGCGTGTGTCTTCTCCCTCTTCGTGGCTGGCGTTGGCGTGGTCCCTCGGTCGCCGGTGACCCGGCAACTGAAACAGAAAGAGAAATAACCATGTAGAGCAAGCATGTTAAACCAGAAAAAAGTTAAAGTTATAAGCAAAAAAAAAATTAAATAAAAATAAAACAAAAACACAAAACCATACAAAATACACGAGTTAACCATAGTGCACCCGGGAAACACATGGCACTCGCGATTTTTCGTACGGAGCTAAATATAAATGAAACTAATACTTATCTTTATTGATAAGGTCCTGTCAGATGCCGGCGTGTGTCTTCTCCCTCTTCGTGGCTGGCGTTGGCGCCGTCCGTCGGTCGCCGGTGACCCGGCAACTGAAACAGAAAGAGAAATAACCATGTAGAGCAAGCATGTTAAACCAGAAAAGTTAAAGTTACAAGCAAAAAAAAAATAATAAAAATAAAACAAAAACAAAAAACCATACAAAATACACGAGTTAACCATAGTGCACCCGGGAAACACATGGTACTCGCGATTTTTCGTACGGAGCTAAATACAAACGATAATAATACTTATCTTAATTGATATGGTCCAGTCAGATGCCGGCGTGTGTCTTATCCCTCTTCGTGGCTGGTCTTGTTCTTCTCCCTCGTCGTGCCTGGCGTTGGCGTGGTCTCTCGGTCACCAGTGACCCGGCAACTGAAACAGAAAGAGAAGAAACCATGTAGAGCAAGCATGTTAAACCAGAAAAAAGTTAAACTTAGAAGCAAAAAAAAAACAAAAATAAAAATAAAAGAAAAACAGAAAACCATACAAAATACACGAGTTAACCATAGTGCACCCGGGAAACACATGGCACTCGCGATTTTTCGTACGGAGCTAAATATAAACGAAACTAATACTTATCTTTATTGATAAGGTCCTGTCAGATGCCGGCGTGTGTCTTCTCCCTCTTCGTGGCTGGCGTTGGCGTGGTCCCGCGGTCGCCGGTGAAACGACAACTGAAACAGAAAGAGAAATAACCATGTAGAGCAAGCATGTTAAACCAGAAAAGTTAAAGTTATAAGCAAAAAACAAAACAAAAATAAAAATAAAACAAAAACAGAAAACCATACAAAATACACGAGTTAACCATAGTGCATCCGGGAAACACATGGTACTCGCGATTTTTCGTACGGAGCTAAATACAAACGAAAATAATACTTATCTTTATTGATATGGTCCAGTCAGATGCCGGCGTGTGTCTTATCCCACTTCGTGGCTGGTCTTGTTCTTCTCCCTCTTCGTGGCTGGCGTTGGCGTGGTCCCTCGGTCGCCGGTGAAACGACAACTGAAACAGAAAGAGAAATAACCATGTAGAGCAAGCATGTTAAACCAGAAAAGTTAAAGTTATAAGCAAAAAAAAAACAAAAATAAAAATAAAACAAAAACAGAAAACCATACAAAATACACGAGTTGACCATAGTGCACCCTAGAAACACATGGCACTCGCGATTTTTCGTACGGAGCTAAATACAAACGAAAATAATACTTATCTTTATTGATATGGTCCTGTCAGATGCCGGCTTGTGTCTTCTCCCTCTTCGTGGCTGGCCTTTGTGTGGTCCCTCGGTCGCCGGTGACCCGGCAACTGAAACAGAAAGAGAAATAATCATGTAGAGCAAGCATGTAAAATAGGTAAGAAAATTAAGTTATAAGCAAAAAAAAAAACCAAAAAAAAAATTATAAAAAACCATACAAAATACACGAGTTAACCATAGTGCACCCGGGAAACACATGGCACTCGCGATTTTTCGTACGGAGCTAAATATAAACGAAACTAATACTTATCTTTATTGATAAGGTCCTGTCAGATGCCGGCGTGTGTCTTCTCCCTCTTCGTGGCTGGCGTTGGCGTGGTCCCGCGGTCGCCGGTGAAACGACAACTGAAACAGAAAGAGAAATAACCATGTAGAGCAAGCATGTTAAACCAGAAAAGTTAAAGTTATAAGCAAAAAAAAAACAAAAATAAAAATAAAACAAAAACAGAAAACCATACAAAATACACGAGTTAACCATAGTGCATCCGGGAAACACATGGTACTCGCGATTTTTCGTACGGAGCTAAATACAAACGAAAATAATACTTATCTTTATTGATATGGTCCAGTCAGATGCCGGCGTGTGTCTTATCCCACTTCGTGGCTGGTCTTGTTCTTCTCCCTCTTCGTGGCTGGCGTTGGCGTGGTCCCTCGGTCGCCGGTGAAACGACAACTGAAACAGAAAGAGAAATAACCATGTAGAGCAAGCATGTTAAACCAGAAAAGTTAAAGTTATAAGCAAAAAAAAACAAAAATAAAAATAAAACAAAAACAGAAAACCATACAAAATACACGAGTTGACCATAGTGCACCCTAGAAACACATGGCACTCGCGATTTTTCGTACGGAGCTAAATACAAACGAAAATAATACTTATCTTTATTGATATGGTCCTGTCAGATGCCGGCTTGTGTCTTCTCCCTCTTCGTGGCTGGCCTTTGTGTGGTCCCTCGGTCGCCGGTGACCCGGCAACTGAAACAGAAAGAGAAATAATCATGTAGAGCAAGCATGTAAAATAGGTAAGAAAATTAAGTTATAAGCAAAAAAAAAACCAAAAAAAAAATAAAAAAAAACCATACAAAATACACGAGTTAACCATAGTGCACCCGGGAAACACATGGCACTCGCGATTTTTCGTACGGAGCTAAATATAAACGAAACTAATACTTATCTTTATTGATAAGGTCCTGTCAGATGCCGGCGTGTGTCTTCTCCCTCTTCGTGGCTGGCGTTGGCGTGGTCCCTCGGTCGCCGGTGACCCGGCAACTGAAACAGAAAGAGAAATAACCATGTAGAGCAAGCATGTTAAACCAGAAAAAAGTTAAAGTTATAAGCAAAAAAAAATAAATAAATAAAACAAAAACAGAAAACCATACAAAACACACGAGTTAACCATAGTGCACCCGGAAAACACATGGCACTCGCGATTTTTCGTACGGAGCTAAATACAAACGAAAATAATACTTATCTTTATTGATATGGTCCAGTCAGATGCCGGCGTGTGTCTTATCCCACTTCGTGGCTGGTCTTGTTCTTCTCCCTCTTCGTGGCTGGCGTTGGCGTGGTCCCTCGGTCGCCGGTGAAACGACAACTGAAACAGAAAGAGAAATAACCATGTAGAGCAAGCATGTTAAACCAGAAAAGTTAAAGTTATAAGCAAAAAAAAAACAAAAATAAAAATAAAACAAAAACAGAAAACCATACAAAATACACGAGTTGACCATAGTGCACCCTAGAAACACATGGCACTCGCGATTTTTCGTACGGAGCTAAATACAAACGAAAATAATACTTATCTTTATTGATATGGTCCTGTCAGATGCCGGCTTGTGTCTTCTCCCTCTTCGTGGCTGGCCTTTGTGTGGTCCCTCGGTCGCCGGTGACCCGGCAACTGAAACAGAAAGAGAAATAATCATGTAGAGCAAGCATGTAAAATAGGTAAGAAAATTAAGTTATAAGCAAAAAAGAAAACCAAAAAAAAATTAAAAAAAACCATACAAAATACACGAGTTAACCATAGTGCACCCGGGAAACACATGGCACTCGCGATTTTTCGTACGGAGCTAAATATAAACGAAACTAATACTTATCTTTATTGATAAGGTCCTGTCAGATGCCGGCGTGTGTCTTCTCCCTCTTCGTGGCTGGCGTTGGCGTGGTCCCGCGGTCGCCGGTGAAACGACAACTGAAACAGAAAGAGAAATAACCATGTAGAGCAAGCATGTTAAACCAGAAAAGTTAAAGTTATAAGCAAAAAAAAAACAAAAATAAAAATAAAACAAAAACAGAAAACCATACAAAATACACGAGTTGACCATAGTGCACCCTAGAAACACATGGCACTCGCGATTTTTCGTACGGAGCTAAATACAAACGAAAATAATACTTATCTTTATTGATATGGTCCTGTCAGATGCCGGCTTGTGTCTTCTCCCTCTTCGTGGCTGGCCTTTGTGTGGTCCCTCGGTCGCCGGTGACCCGGCAACTGAAACAGAAAGAGAAATAATCATGTAGAGCAAGCATGTAAAATAGGTAAGAAAATTAAGTTATAAGCAAAAAAGAAAACCAAAAAAAAATTAAAAAAAACCATACAAAATACACGAGTTAACCATAGTGCACCCGGGAAACACATGGCACTCGCGATTTTTCGTACGGAGCTAAATATAAACGAAACTAATACTTATCTTTATTGATAAGGTCCTGTCAGATGCCGGCGTGTGTCTTCTCCCTCTTCGTGGCTGGCGTTGGCGTGGTCCCGCGGTCGCCGGTGAAACGACAACTGAAACAGAAAGAGAAATAACCATGTAGAGCAAGCATGTTAAACCAGAAAAGTTAAAGTTATAAGCAAAAAAAAAAACAAAAATAAAAATAAAACAAAAACAGAAAACCATACAAAATACACGAGTTAACCATAGTGCATCCGGGAAACACATGGTACTCGCGATTTTTCGTACGGAGCTAAATACAAACGAAAATAATACTTATCTTTATTGATATGGTCCAGTCAGATGCCGGCGTGTGTCTTATCCCACTTCGTGGCTGGTCTTGTTCTTCTCCCTCTTCGTGGCTGGCGTTTGCGTGGTCCCTCGGTCGCCGGTGAAACGACAACTGAAACAGAAAGAGAAATAACCATGTAGAGCAAGCATGTTAAACCAGAAAAGTTAAAGTTATAAGCAAAAAAAAAACAAAAATAAAAATAAAACAAAAACAGAAAACCATACAAAATACACGAGTTGACCATAGTGCACCCTAGAAACACATGGCACTCGCGATTTTTCGTACGGAGCTAAATACAAACGAAAATAATACTTATCTTTATTGATATGGTCCTGTCAGATGCCGGCTTGTGTCTTCTCCCTCTTCGTGGCTGGCCTTTGTGTGGTCCCTCGGTCGCCGGTGACCCGGCAACTGAAACAGAAAGAGAAATAATCATGTAGAGCAAGCATGTAAAATAGGTAAGAAAATTAAGTTATAAGCAAAAAAAAAACCAAAAAAAAAATTAAAAAAAACCATACAAAATACACGAGTTAACCATAGTGCACCCGGGAAACACATGGCACTCGCGATTTTTCGTACGGAGCTAAATATAAACGAAACTAATACTTATCTTTATTGATAAGGTCCTGTCAGATGCCGGCGTGTGTCTTCTCCCTCTTCGTGGCTGGCGTTGGCGTGGTCCCTCGGTCGCCGGTGACCCGGCAACTGAAACAGAAAGAGAAATGACCATGTAGAGCAAGCATGTTAAACCAGAAAAAAGTTAAAGTTATAAGCAAAAAAAAAATTAAATAAAAATAAAACAAAAACACAAAACCATACAAAATACACGAGTTAACCATAGTGCACCCGGGAAACACATGGCACTCGCGATTTTTCGTACGGAGCTAAATATAAATGAAACTAATACTTATCTTTATTGATAAGGTCCTGTCAGATGCCGGCGTGTGTCTTCTCCCTCTTCGTGGCTGGCGTTGGCGCCGTCCGTCGGTCGCCGGTGACCCGGCAACTGAAACAGAAAGAGAAATAACCATGTAGAGCAAGCATGTTAAACCAGAAAAGTTAAAGTTACAAGCAAAAAAAAAATAATAAAAATAAAACAAAAACAAAAAACCATACAAAACACACGAGTTAACCATAGTGCACCCGGAAAACACATGGCACTCGCGATTTTTCGTACGGAGCTAAATATAAACGAAACTAATACTTATCTTTATTGATAAGGTCCTGTCAGATGCCGGCGTGTGTCTTCTCCTCTTCGTGGCTGGCGTTGGCGTGGTCCCTCGGTCGCCGGTGACCCGGCAACTGAAACAGAAAGAGAAATAACCATGTAGAGCAAGCATGTTAAATCAGAAAAGTTAAAGTTATAAGCAAAAAAAAAAAAACAAAAATAAAAATAAAACAAAAACAGAAAACCATACAAAATACACGAGTTAACCATAGTGCACCCGGAAACACATGGTACTCGCGATTTTTCGTACGGAGCTAAATACAAACGAAAATAATACTTATCTTTGTTGATATGGTCCAGTCAGATGCCGGCGTGTGTCTTATCCCTCTTCGTGGCTACTCTTGTTCTTCTCCATCTTCGTGGCTGGCGTTGGCGTGGTCCCTCGGTCGCCGGTGACCCGGCAACTGAAACAGAAAGAGAAAGAACCATGTAGAGCAAGCATGTTAAACCAGAAAATAGTTAAAGTTATAAGCAAAAAAAAAACAAAAATAAAACAAAAACAGAAAACCATACAAAATACACGAGTTAACCATTGTGCACCCGGGAAACACATGGCACTCGCGATTCGGACGGAGCTAAATATAAACGAAAATAATACTTATCTTTATTGATATGGTCCTGTCAGATGCCGGCTTGTGTCTTCTCCCTCTTCGTGGCTGGCCTTTGTGTGGTCCCTCGGTCGCCAGTGTCCCGGCAACTGAAACAGAAAGAGAAATAATCATGTAGAGCAAGCATGTAAAATCAGTAAAAAAAATTAAGTTATAAGTAAAAAAACAAAAAAAATTAAAAGAAAACCATACAAAATACACGAGTTAACCATAGTGCACCCGAGAAACACATTGTACTCGCGATTTTTCGTACGGAGCTAAATATAAACGAAACTAATACTTATCTTTATTGATAAGGTCCTGTCAGATGCCGGCGTGTGTCTTCTCCCTCTTCGTGGCTGGCGTTGGTGTGGTCCCTCGGTCGCCGGTGACCCGGCAACTGAAACAGAAAGAGAAATAACCATGTAGAGCAAGCATGTTAAACCAGAAAAAAGTTAAAGTTATAAGCAAAAAAAAACAAAAATAAAAATAAAACAAAAACAGAAAACCATACAAAATACACGAGTTAACCATAGTGCACCCGGGAAACACATGGCACTCGCGATTTTTCGTACGGAGCTAAATATAAACGAAACTAATACTTATCTTTATTGATAAGGTCCTGTCAGATGCCGGCGTGTGTCTTCTCCATCTTCGTGGATGGCGTTGGCGCCGTCCGTCGGTCGCCGGTGACCCGGCAACTGAAACAGAAAGAGAAATAACCATGTAGAGCAAGCATGTTAAACCAGAAAAGTTAAAGTTATAAGCAAAAAAAAAAAAATAATAAAAATAAAACAAAAACAGAAAACCATACAAAATACACGAGTTAACCATAGTGCACCCGGGCAACACATGGTACTCGCGATTTTTCGTACGGAGCTAAATACAAACGATAATAATACTTATCTTTATTGATATGGTCCAGTCAGAAGCCGGCGTGTGTCTTATCCCTCTTCGTGGCTGGTCTTGTTCTTCTCCCTCGTCATGGCTGGCGTTGGCGTGGTCTCTCGGTCACCAGTGACCCGGCAACTGAAACAGAAAGAGAAGAAACCATGTAGAGCAAGCATGTTAAACCAAAAAAAGTTAAAGTTATAAGCAAAAAAACAAAAAAAAAACAAAAATAAAACAAAAACAGAAAACCATACAAAACACACGAGTTAACCATAGTGCACCCGGGAAACACATGGCACTCGAGATTTTTTGTACGGAGCTAAATGTAAACGAAAATAATACTTATCTATTGATATGGTCCTGTCAGATGCCTGCGTGTGTCTTCTCCCTCTTCGTGGCTGGCGTTGGCGTGGTCCGGCAACTGAAACAGAAAGAGAAATAACCATGTAGAGCAAGCATATATAATCAGCAAAAAACTTTAAGTTATAAGAAAAAAATAAAAAAAATTAAACAAAAACAGAAATACCATACAAAATACACGAGTTAACCCATAGTGCACCCGGGAAACACATGGCACTCGCGATTTTTCGTACGGAGCTAAATATAAACGAAATTAATACTTATCTTTATTGATATGGTCTTGTCAGATGCCTGCGTGTGTCTTCTCCCTCTTCGTGGCTGGCGTTGGCGTGGTCCCTCGGTCGCCGGTGACCCAGCAACTGAAACAGAAAGAGAAATAACCATGTAGAGCAAGCATGTAAAATCAGCAAAACAATTAAGTTATAAGCAAAAGAAAAATAAATAAATAAAACAAAAACAAAAATCCATACAAAATACACGAGCTAACCATAGTGCACCCGGGAAACACATGGCACTCGAGATTTTTCGTACGGAGCTAAATACAAACGAAAATAATACTTATCTTTATTGATATGGTCCTGTCAGATGCAGGCTTGTGTCTTCTCCCTCTTCGTGGCTGGCGTTGGCGTGGTCCCGCGGTCGCCGGTGACCCGGCAACTGAAACAGAAAGAGAAATAACCATGTAGAGCAAGCATGTAAAATCAGCCAAAAAGTTTTAGTTATAAGAAAAAACAAAAAAAAAATTAAACAAAAACAGAAAAACCATACAGAATACACGAGTTAACCATAGTGCACCCGGGAAACACATGGCACTCGCGATTTTTCGTACGGAGCTTAATATAAACGAAAATAATACTTATCTTTAATGATATGGTTCTGTCAGATGCCGGCGTGTGTCTTCTCCCTCTTCGTGGCTGGCGTTGGCGTGGTCCCTCGGTCGCCGGTGACCCGGCAACTGAAACAGAAAAAGAAATAACCATGTAGAGCAAGCATGTTAAATCAGCAAAAAGTTAAAGTATTAAGCCAAAACAAAAAAACAGAAAAATAAAAACGAAAACAGAAAACCATACAAAATACACGAGTTAACCATAGTGCACCCGGGAAACACATGGCACTCGCGATTTTTCCTACGGAGCTAAATATAAACGAAAATAATACTTATCTTTATTGATATGGTCCTGTCGATTTCAACAATAACACGAAAAGGCGCATCTGCAATATATATATTTCCACTATGCAAAGTAACAAAAGCATGTGCCTTTATAGCTGCAGAGAACTGTCGGGGACAAAACTCCATCTATATACTAAGTGAACGCATAAATTTTGTCATGTTTTTACAAGTCCTAATGTGGTCAATTTTTGGCCGATTTCAACATCTGTAATATATATATTTTCACTCAGCAGGGTAACAAAGTGATACGCCATATTGTTGCGGAGAACTGGCGGGGACAAACTACAAAAGATGTTGACGGACAGACGGGCAGACGGACAGAAGGTAACTTATTAGGGCCCTCCCGTTTCAGGGGTTGGGGCCTAATTAATACTTATCTTTGCTGATGTAGTCCTCTCCGTGGCTGGCGTTGATCTTCTCCCACTTCGTATCTGGTGCTGGCGGTGGCCCTCGGTCGCTCGGTTTCGAAAACAACGTTATTTAGACGTTATTCAAGGTATTCCAAGACAGAAGATTTCTTAAATAGACCGTAACAAACACGCAATAAACAAGTGCGAAAGTTTTTCCCACCTGCTTTTGAAAACGTATTCAAGGATATGAACATCCTACAAATCCTGCGGTACAGGATGACCCAATAGTGGAGTGTGACCACTTCCCCGACGTCTATGTAACGTCGCTTTCCCGACGTCTATACACTAGTAAAACAATTTTGGTTGTAGAACATTTGTATTTAGTTTGTTAAAAAACGTTTTTATTTGGGTTCAGAATGCAACCTTTTTACAACCAAAAAAGGTAAGTTTTTGGTTCGGAAAACGTTATAACCTTTTTACAACCAAATAAAAACGTTCTTATGTTCTGATGTTTACCGGGCTGTGGGGAGATCATAAACAACCGAACTCCGACGTTGATCCGACACCTGGCGTGCATCCAGCGTCAACCCAACGCCGCAATGTTTTCTGGGAAGAATCCATTTCCCCCCCCCCCCCCCCCCCACTCCACCCTTCTCATGTTATTCAACTGTGAACAACGGCTAAGTTCTTTTTTTAATAAAAAGGCTTTGCATTTTTTAGTCTTATTTTCTGATGGCAGATATTGACCTACTTCAAGTCAACACTACGATGTTACAGGCTCGTCAACAATGTTTGCTCAAAGGCGAACATTTTCTCCCTGGATGACAACAGATCATGAAAAAAATCTGCTAAAGTAAATAAAGAAAAAGAAGCAGAGGTTTAGCGTTCTTTTGTAATGCAAGACTTGAAAAGAAAAGGAAATAAATGCATTCGACAAGCATTCCACCCTCCCCGAAAAAAAGACTATTTACAGCTGTTGTTCATAAGAGCCTCTACCGGACACGACTCTCCCCCCCCCCCCCACCCACCCACCCATAAACGTGGATGGTCCATGAATCGGTGTTGAAGCCAGTTTACACGTTGCCAGCTGTTACCACATCCATTCACAACTCTGTTTTGCAATTTAGATTCCGATAAAAGTATGGAACGTCACTTTTTACATTTATCACACAATTATTGGTGTGACTAATTAATTTTGCATCTCACAATTTTGAAGTGAAAACCTAATTTTTTATTTCAAAGATTCAGTTTTTGCCATCAAAAATTAATTTCTACATCTCTAATTACATTTTTATATCTCTAAATGTATATTTAACATTAACACCACCCCATACACACACACACACACACCCACATAACGGACAGCAAATAGCCCACCGATATTAAAATAGCAAATTAGACATGGCGCCAACGTAACTGATTTAAAATTAAATCCAATATAAGCGAAAAAGAAAATCTATCTTGTCCCAAATCTATCTTGTCCCAAACCTTGTGGCAGCGATGACAGTCGATTTAAACTTAAATCGATACTCGGCGACGACGAAAAATCGATCTAGTCTCAAACCCGAGGGATATGACTACGATACACTCGATTAATAATAATAGTGCAATGTCCACAACAATATCACTCCAGAAAACGTTTTGAGTCACAAAAGTGCTTGTTGAATTCATTTTTCAGTTGTTTGCATTAACAATTGCTTAAGGTTTGTTTTGTGAAAATTTTATTTCAATCCAGCGACGACACAACTGACTTCACCTTAAATCGATGATAGGCGACGACGAAAATCGATCTAGTCCCAAACGTCATGAATATGACGATGTCTCAATTAATTTAAATTTATACATATGCCAGGCGACGACGAAAATCGATCAAGTCCCAAACCTAACGTATAGGACGACGATATCCTGGATTTCAACTTAAATCGATGTACTGTTTTTGGTGAATGGTGCGTTGCGAATAATAAAATGTCCACAAAATAACGCTCTAGAGGACGTTTTTCGTCACAAAAGTGTTTTGACTGAATCCATTTTTTCAATTGCATTAACAACTGCTTCAGGTTTTTTTTATTTTTTTTTTTTTGAAAATATGATTTCAATCGAGCGACGACACAACTGATTTAAAATAAAAATCAATGCTAGGCGACGTCGAAAATCGATCTAGCTCCAAACATCACGAATATGGCGATTTCACAATTAATTCGATGAAATGTTTTTTTTCGTCAATGGTGCCTCATGAACAAGTAGGTCAGTGAAACTGACTGTCCGCCGCCGGCGTACATCCCAGCATTTGCTTTTTGTTAGGTTGGACTACAAATCTTAAGCAATTCGTATCATATCCAGCATATATCGTACCAAACAGACTGAAACACTGACTGGTAATCTTGAACAGTGATCAGAAGTATCGATACAAACAAAATATTTACTCCAGGATTGCGAAAACTTGTAAAGTCCAACTGAGCCACCTTCCTTAGACATTCAAATCCATTTTATTTGAGAGATTCAGGTACTCCAGGATTGCGAAAAGTTGTGAAGTCCAGCTGAGCCACCTTCCTTAGGCTGACATGGCTCATTTATAATACCGGGTATTGTCGGTTCCAATACTACAGAACCCATACTACCCTTATGGTAAATATTCCATCAATCGATCAAGAAATGTAGGCTTGAGTGTGTTAAACTCACCCAAGTTCTCAAGTGCTGTCCGAATTTTTAAAGTTCAGCTGGGTCAATGTCTTTGGGCCAACCCAGCCCAATGACAATACCATCTCATGTTAGCATCCATACTACCTGTATGTGAAATATTTTGACAATCGATCCAGAAATGTAGGCTTGAGTGTGTTAACAAACTCACTCAAGTGCTCAAGGAATGAATGTATGTGTGTGTCCAGCTCGGCCAATGTCCTCTGACTGACGTGGCTCATTTACAATAGCAACCTTTTGTTGGATCCATACTACGTATGTGTAAAATATTTCGAAAATTGACCAAGAAATATAGGCTTGAGTGTGTTTACGAAAAAAAGTGTCGACACAGGAACAGAGACCCAAATGCTATATATAGTCCCTCTAGCCGCGCTACGAGGCGGCGGTGGACTAATAATAATATAGTGCTCACAAAAAAAATTTAAAGAAATAACGTGTCAGTGGATGTTATGGGTCACAAATGTTTCGGCTCAATCCATTTTCCCAGTTTCCTGTATCAATTGCTCCAGGTCTTTTTTTTTGTGTTTTGTTGTTGTTTTTTTTTTTTTTTTTTTTTTTTTTGTTTTTTTTGTTTTTGAAAATTTGATTTGAAGTTAGGGACGACCCAATTAATTTAAACTAAAATCGATGCTAGGCGACGACGAAATCGATCTAGTTCCAAACCCAAGGGATATGATGACGACATACTCGATATCAGCCTAAATCGATGAAATGTTTTGGTGAATGGTGCGTTGTGAAAAATAATACAATATCCACAAAAAATAACGCCCCAGTAAACGTTGTGGGTCACAAAAGTGTTTGCTGAATTCCTTTTTCAGTTGTTTGCATTAACATTGCTTAAGGTTGGTTTAAATCGATGAACTGGTTCTGGCCAACGATGCATTATGAATAATAACGTACCCACATAAAATGTGGGTTGGTTGAATCATTTTTTTTCAGTTGCTTATATTAACTGCTTCAATTTTTTTTAATTTGATTTCAACCCAGCGACGACACAATTAATTTAAACTAAAATCGACGCTAGGCAACGACGAAAATCGATCTAGTTCCAAACCCGAAGGATCTGATAACGATATACTCGATTTCAACTTCAATCGATGAACAGTTTTTGGTCCATGATGCCTCATGAATAATGAAGTATCCACAAAAACAACACCCCAGTGGATGTTTTTCAGTTGTTTGCATTAACAATTGTTTCAAGTTTTTTTTTTTTTTTTAAATTTGAAAGTCGACCTGGTCTCAAACTCTGCGACGACACAACTTACTTAAACGTAAATCAATGAAATGTTTTTGAGCGGTGCGTTGTTGAGTAATAAGTACCTACAAAAATATCACGCTCCAGTTGACCTCATGGGTCGCACGTCTTTTGCCTCCATTTTTTAGTTGCTTGTATTAGCAATTGCTTCAAGTTTGTTTTGTAAAAATTTGATTTCCATCCATTCAGCCAAAAAACTTTCGTGACCAAAAACGTTCCCCACCTAGGAAAATAAAAATTAATTTACCTTACTTCAATAAATGCTTAAGTCACCCCTATTATTCTCAAACGATGCATAATGTGAAACACCAGTCAACACTGGTAAAGAACACCGGTCAACACTGCTAAGGAACACCAGTCAACACTGCTAAGGAACACCAGTCAACACTGCTAAGGAACACCAGTCAACACTGCTAAGGAACACCAGTCAACACTGCTAAGGAACACCAGTCAACACTGCTAAGGAACACCAGTCAACACTGCTAAGGAACACCAGTCAACACTGTTAAGGAACACCAGTCAACACTGCTAAGGAGCACCAGTCAACACTGCTAAGGAACATCAGTCAACACTGTTAAGGAACACCAGTCAACACTGCTAAGGAGCACCAGTCAACACTGCTAAGGAGCACCAGTCAACACTGCTAAGGAACACCAGTCAACACTGGTATGGAAACAACAGTCAACACTCAGCCAGCGGTTTTTTAAACACACATCATACTTTTGTTATATTTTTTTTCATTCAACTAACCGAAGACACCGGTCAACACTGGTAAGGAACACCGGTAAACACTGGTAAGGAACACCGGTCAACACTGGTGTGGAAACACCAGTCAACACTCAGCCGGCGATTTTTTTAAACACACATCATACTTTTGTTACATTTTTTTCATTCAACTAACCGAGGAACACAGGTCAACACTGGTAACGAACACCGGTCAACACTGGTAAGGAACACCAGTCAACACTGGTGTGGAAACACCAGTCAACACTCAGCCGGCGATTTTTTAAACACACATCATACTTTTGTTACATTTTATTCATTCAACTAACCGAGGAACACAGGTCAACACTGGTAAGGAACACCAGTCAACACTGGTGTGGAAACACCAGTCAACACTCAGCCGGCGATTTTTTTTAAACACATCATACTTTTGTTACATTTTTTTCATTCAACTGACCGAGGAACACCGGTCAACACTGGTAAGGAACACCGGTCAACACTGGCAAAAAACACCGGTCAACATTGGTAAGGAACACCGGTCAACACTGGTATGGAAACACCAGTCAACACTCAGCCGGTGATTTTTTAAACACACAAACACACTTTTGTTACATTTTTTTTCATTCAACTAAGCGGATTAACCGCTGTGTCTGTTTCCAGCACCGATAGTTTCGGTGTGGATTCGTTTAATAACTTGTTCAATCAATTTTGATGTTTTTATTGAGAATTTTCATGTTTGCAATGTAGTATTTTACCGAAATTAATAGTAGATTTTGAATTAATATACTCAAAGCACTCGATTGCCAAACTATCATTCATGAGATACTTCAGTACCTGAATTTAGCGGTATTTTTTATCCTTCGTAACTTATGTCACATTTCACGCCAAATTCTGTTATTTTGGATGGTAATGTTATAAATTCCAATTCCTTTCGCTGTGAAAAGGGATACACAGTTTTGAAGAACCGCTTAATGAATGAATAATTGTTCAAAATAGTGTTACAATCAATATATGCTTATTCATTACACGAAATCCCTAATTACACACATTCCCTGCAACATATATATGCATATCTGACTATTTTCAAGTATTGTTTTTTAAAAGTTACCGCTGGTTCTCTTTTTTTCCGCTTTGCTGCCCTTCGCTGAGCTGTACGTTGCTTGACTGGTATGCGCTTGGCCTTCTCAGCCTCTGCCGCCGTGCACTTGGCTGTTGTATACACCGGGCTAGCTCTGACTTAGCCGTTGTGCGCTTCGCTGGCGTGCGCTTGGGCCAACACTTAAACCTGCGCTTCTGAGCCGCTCTGATCCACAGACACCCTGGTGACGAAATGATTTGGTATCTGAAAGCAGAATTGGTTACATCCATCATAATTTACCAACTAACTGTTGCCCACACCCCTCCCAACAGAAAAAAGTTTGTTTTTTTTTTAATTGCAACTCAGAAAAAATGGATAGAATCGAACGCTAGCAGGGTTCGTACAAAATCCTGACAGCCATTTGACATATCCTGACATATACTTACATATATGCAACGATTACATAGATTATGAGCAGGCAAATAAAAAAGACAATTTAATGAATCGCCCCCCCCCCCCCCTCCCGCCCCTTAGGCCATCCTGTTCACCTATCTGTTAAAACCAACTAGAGCCTCCGTAAGGCAGGATCCCCCGTGAAGCAGTAAAAGTTAAATGCATGAAAACGTTATGGGTAAAAATTTAATGATTTTTGACAGCTTTCCTCGTGTGAATTTTTGACATTTTGAGAACAGAAACTTCAATTTTTTTTCACACTCCAGTGTTTAATATTCCCTGATTTACCCTTAAAGTAGTAGTTGAACGGTTACACCACGACGTCAATTTTTTCCCCGTTTTGACAATAATGCCACATTGCACATCTTCAATATATATATTTTCACAATGCAAGGTTTCATGTTATTACGACAATTCCTTGTGTGAGAAAACGGCCGGACAAAACATCGTCTCACGGCTAAGTTCAAGCCAAAAATTCACTATATTTGACAATTTCCCACGACATCAATTTTTGCCGATTTTGACAACAATGCCACGTTGCACATCTTCAATATATATTTTTTCAAAATGCAAGGTTTCAGGTTCCTATGACATACCCGGACAAAACTCAGTACTTTTTGCAGACTGACAGACGGACGGACCAGCTCATAACTATCCCCAGTTTCACGGGGGATAAATATCAGCGCATGGATTTGCAATGCCACAATTTATATCGAATTTAAGAATATTTGTCTTTTTTAGGACTTTTTTCGGTCGTTTAATTTTCTACTACTTTGTTCGAACCCTGTAACAATTCTAATCTTTCTTATTTTTTTCTACTCTATTTTCAGACCTGCCCTGGTCACCTAGTTGTTTTTTATTTTCAAAATCCGGTCTGGAAAAGGGGGTAGAATTTTGACAGAAACAAATATTATTTCTGCCACAAAGTTTATCTCATTCCGAAAACACATACTTGTGTCGCAAAAAATGCCATGTCTTGAAACATTTGCTCTCCTTCCATTTATTTTACTTGCCCCGCCCCCAACGCCGCCCTACATATAACAGACCAAAACAATGTGGGCACTGTTTCCTCTAAAAGGAAGTAATGCAACTTAATCCTCGGAACCTAAATCGCTCGGCGTCAATTCACTATAATGGCGATTTTGGGCGTTTTCGTCCAGCAACGTCTGTCGCTGCAGCAATAATAAAAGGAAAACGGACTTAGCCCTGTGGTCTTTCCTTGATAAGGCCACAAAACAACATTAACAAGTAAGTATTTGTGAAACACGAGCAGGCCCCAACCGCCCCCTTCAAATTCAAAGGGGTATAAAGCGATTACGGACAGACGGACGGACGCCCCAAACCTTTAGGCCTCAATCCGAAGGGTTGGGGCCTAATTAATTTATTTTCCCACCACAATGCCTAGCCCACTGAAGTCCAAAATAAAAAAAAAATAAAAAAAGACCAGTATTCAGTGAAATTGATGAATGTTCCCCGCCACGAACTATGGTCGAATCGAAAAATAATGCGGCTTCGCACAACTTCAATATATATATATTTTTACTGCGGCAACAATCAAAACCCAGGGTTGAATAGCGGCTCAGATATTGGTTGCACAAAGTTGCACTGTAGGCAGATATACTGAAAATTGCCTATTTTCATCAGTTTTTGGTCGAATCGAAAAATACGTCGCACAACTTTAATATATACATTTTCACTGTAGCAAAAATCAAAAGCCACTGTTGAATAACGGCTGAGATATCGCGTGCACAAATTTGTGCTTCCAAGTGTCGCCAGGCAGACAGACAGACGGAGCCGAATACTATAGTCCCCCGCTCCGCGCTACGCGGCGGCGGGAGACTAATAAACTGAACAACTCCAATTCTGCAGACGTTTAACTTAAAGCTTTCGATAATGCCGACCAAAAAGAGCAATTTTTCTTTCCGTATTTTTCAAGGACTTTTTTTTGGCTGTTTAATTTTCCTTGACTTTGAATGAACCCTGTAACAATTCTTATCTTTCTTTCTTTTCTACTTCATTTTCAGGCCTGCCCGGGTCAAGGTGTTTTTTTTCTTCAATTTTCAAAACCCGGTCTGGAATAGGGGCAAAAATTTTTAAGAGAAATATTATTTCAGCAACACAGTTTATCTAAATCCGAAAACGCAACTATGTCACAGAAAAAGACCATTTCTTGAAAAACCGGCCGCCTTTTGAAACATTTGCCGTCTTTTTTTTTTTTTTTTTTTTTTGCTTGCCTCGCCCCCAGATCAACGCCGGGCCCTACCAAAAGGCACAGTTCGTACAACAGGAGCCGATGCAAAACTTCATCCCTATGACGGTATATGCGTCCAAAAAATCAAAACCCACACGTTATTTGAACATGAGCTTTATCACGAAGTTTGATTGCTAGATAGCACATCTTTTCGAAAAGATTTCTTAATTTTGGAACGCGAAAAAACAAATTACATTGCGTGTAAAATTAATGCATGTCAATGCAAATTCTGTAATTTATTTTCAGAATAATAAAAACCACGTGCAGAAAATAATACTGACTTGGATGACATAAAAAGTGGTTCACGAAAGAATTAAATATTTTATATTATTGGTACATAAATACCAAAGTAATACAAAATACCAGTTGGAGCGCGAACATCGTGAAATTTTTGCACAAATATATCGCCATATAATGCTTGGAACAGAAGTCGCTCGTCGTCAACCCGCTTAAGTGGCGAATTCGAGCGTTTGTCCCTGCCACGCTTGCCGCCGCAGCATTAATATGAGCAAAATGGACGTAGCCCTGTCGTTCTTTCATTGATAAGGCCACAAAACCACTTTAATTTACTTTCCAACCACGGTGTCTAGCCCACTAAAGTCCAAAATCAAAAAAAAAAAAAGATTCTGAACAACTCTTCCCATTCCGCTGGCGTTTAACTTGCAGCCATTAGCTGAAAATGCCGACCAAAAAAGTATTTTTTTTGGGGGGGGGGGGAGATGAAAAAAGGCGCTGGAGTTTTTGCAGTCTGGAAATTTCAGTCCCTTTTTTTACAAGTTTTTTGTTCATTTTGCCCTAGCTACTGGAACTTCGACACGGCAACAAGGGTCGAGACTTTAGAAACACTCATAATTAATAAAATAATTCACTTACCTTACATGATGAAGGAATTATTCCAATTTTTTTTTTTTTTCCCTCCACTTTAACTTTGCTTGTTCCTTCCATCATGGCTTCTCCTTCTCTGACTTCTGCGTCACTTGCATTCAGTTGAGAGTTCGTGTCAAACACCTGATGTCTCAGCCAATCAGAGACGTCCACGTTTTCCCGGGGCAGGAGAACCCGGTAACATTTCTGATAGAAAATGGCTGCCTTTCAAGGGGAAGGTCAGTTTGGAACGCCCTGAAAATCCGTCTAAAGTCCCAGTCATTTTACTCTTTCCATTGTAAGAACAGATTCTGATTCTTGGATAATGTGGTACTGTTTTCGGGCAGTGGTGTGACGATTTGTTGTGGGACAATGATACTCACAGTGGATGGCGGGGGAGGGGTGGGGGGAGGGGAGCGAGTGGAGTAAAAACGTCTGGTCTTTTTGTCTACGTTTTTTGGCACAGAAGTTGCAGATAATGTGCAGGACGGTATAAATAAATATATAAATAAATAATAAATAAATATACAAATAAATAATTTTTCAGACGTCATTTTATCCAGATATGCGATCGGTTCTGTTCATATTTCGTCCATTTCATAAGCCAAGCGATCGACATTGAATAGGCGTCGGCGGCTCAAAGCTGTATCCCACGCGCGGAAGCCAGCAGTGACTTTAGATATGAACCAGCAGTGACTTTAGATATGAACCAGCAGTGACTTTAGACATGAACCAGCAGTTACTTTAGATATGAACCTGAGCAGTTTCTATGCAATGCCTTTTTCACATTTAATGGCAATTTTTGATAGCAAAATACAATTAGTTATATCAACAAATCAAAGAAAGCATCATTATTTACTATTTTGCAATTATTGTATTTTAGACAGCATTATTCTATTTTATGAGATCACGAATTGAATTTTGCCAACTTTAGAATGTCTAGGCAAACATATGAATAAAATTTACCGAATCGTCCATAAAATTTGGAAGTGTAACATTGAATTTTTGATATTAACAATAACAATTTTAATAAATAACTTAATAAATGCTTCTTTTATGTGTTGTGCAAAATAAAAAGAAAGATTTTGTACACAGGGGTCATTCAGGATTTCATTCACGTACATTTGCTGCTGAATTTTAGATATCAAAAATAGGTTTTGATATCTTGACATTAAAAAGTAGTTTTCGGCTAAAAAATTCTTTTAAGATGTCATATGAATGAAAACAGTCTCACTCTGAACAAATAATGTTTTAAATATACTCTTGTTATAAATAAAAGAAAAATTGCTGAGCTCAAACTTGATATTTTTCTATTAAATATTTCGAGTTTGCTGTCAAGAATTCAAATTTTGATCTAGAATCAATTTTAGGTATCTTTAAATTATATTTGCTATCAGTAAATGCTTTTCATATCTTTAAGTATTTATTGTTATCAAATTGGTTTGGCTCAGATTTACATTTAGAGACAGCAAAAGATTTTTTTGGGATCAAAAATTTACTTATAGATTAAAAAGAATATTTTTTGAGATTTAAAATTTACTAAGAGATACAAGAAACATTTAATTACAGGTAGGAAAAGTTAAGTTATGGTGTAAAAAAATACATATTTTTCTGCTCTCAAAAGATAATTCTAGACATCATTATTTGCCTCATAAAAGCGAAACTAGCATTGCACAAGTTTCAACGTCTTTCTCCGTTATTATAATGGGCAGTTACAACTGATATATCATACCCTGCCTCCACCCCCTCCCCCCTCCCCTCCTGCACACACCGAAAGTAGTGTCATTTTTACCACAAAAAGGACTGATTTGTTCCACTCTTGTATATGTTTTTACATTTTAGTACTTTTCAACTATCAACAAATATATGAAAAAGGCGCCAAAAATCGACATTTAAACTGACCAGAATAATCACACCGAAATGCACTTTGCTCTGAGAAACAGCTTTGGGAGGGGCAGGGGTAGAGCAAAAATCATCCTCATTTTTATTGTAGAATTCAGGTGGTCACGGAAGAAAAGACTGAGATAGAAATGGCAGAATTCCACAAAATGGAGGAAAAAATCGATGCCTGTTAGTTTAACTTATTTTCTGAAAGAAAACATCTATCAAGCCATCCAGAACGTTTTTTTTTTTTTTCATTTTCGATCAAAAGATGATTTGGTGTTGTTGTTTTTCTCTTTCAATTTTTTCAGAAGATATAGGTGCCAGACAATTTGATGGCTTTGCCCTGTGGGGTGAGACGTGCATTCAGCAACACGTTCAGACATGGGGACCGTATACATGGGATCTTAGTGAAATCACACTGGGTGTGGTCAGGAAGAACAATAGTCTTGTTTCTCATTCCACTTCAATTTTAAAACTTTAAAAGTTTAACTAAAAAAAATAGACCTGGCCGGGGTAGCATTTTTTGCTGTTGAGAATTTCTGTGACCCGGCATTTGAATTTTTTCTCGAAAATTATGATTTTAATGGTTAAATAAAAAATTTAAATGACAAAATATTTATATTATCAATTGAAAAGTTACTGCTTCGGATCGTTTGAAATGTTTCATGTATGTAAATGCGAGTATGGAAGGTGCAAAACTTGAGGATGAATATCTCCCCTAAAAGGCTATTTTCAGCACTTTTTCTCCCTTCCGGGTGCAATTTGCGGATTTCGGCAGATTTTGAACTCATTGATGTACATCAATTCTCTACTTATAAAAGGTGGGCCATTTGGTCACCCACCATTTGGTCAACCAGTAATGCGATTATGGATATCGAAGAAAAATGCGAGATTTCTCCTAGTGACAACAAAAAACCTGATGAAAATGGGAAAGAAAATGGAAATGAAAAAAAGGATAACTTCGAATACGAACAGCATCTTTCAGTTTGTGATGAACAAGACGTATCCTACAGGAACGCAAAAAAAATAGGATAAGCGAGAAATAAACTGAAGTCACTTGGAAAGCTGCGGAAATCAGGAAAAAAACCTATACATCTGCAACATGAATGATCATTTTACACCTGTTTATGCGATCCAGCTGTACATTTAGCATGTACTGTATTTTAGCAATCTAAAGACATTTCCATAGCTATTCGTGTAGGAAAATAAGTGAAAAGTTTTATGTTTTACAGTAACAGATATGTAGAATAAATTTATGTATTTTAGAAATAATAAAAACACTTCCGTTTGATTTTTAGTACATCACATTGATTTGTGTACGAAATAAGGGGGGGGGGCATATTTTACTACAAGGGGGGGGGGGCATCTATTACTAAGTACTAAGTGCCCCCGGGGAGGGGGGCATTCATTTCTAGTAAAAAATGCCTCTCGGCCAGTTTTACAGGGGGCATTTTTTACTGTCACACCGGTCTGTTGATCTTTTTTGTCTTTTTAGATCCGGCCGGGCCACCTCTTGGTTTCCTTTTATTTCCGATTTTAGTGATAAGGCCGGGGTATGAGAAACAAGGGTTTTTATTCCTCACTTTTACCGCATTCGACCACCTTGTAAATGTCCCCAAAATATGCCATTGTGAGTAATTGTGCCCGCCCCCACCCCGGACACCCCCCTCCCCTCCCATCTCCTACCCCATACGTCGGTACGCAGAAATGAGCTTTTAACACTCAGATTTTTCGAATGATTTTGCTGCCATAAACGTGCGATATAGAACGTAAAAAGCTTTAGTAGATTTTCAATAAATTGAAATCAAAGCACAGCATAGCATTCTAAGTTTCAAGAATTGTGACCCGGTGTTGGATGCACGATTGCGCCTCATGCACAGTTGATCCCGCGCAATCGTGCATGCACCTCGTGTATGCACGATTGAGTCCCCTCTAAGAATGCGCCTCATTTCTTTCATGTTTGTGGGATGTTTGCATTGAGTAAACCTTAACGGTCAGCAAAAGTTAATTCTTATACAAACAAATGAAAACACCATGCTCTTTATTTTTATATACACACATTATATGAAACTGTACTACAGTTCTAAGGACTGTGTAACAGAAATAACATTGTAACGAAAAAAAATAAGAGGGAAGCACACTGTTACCACACAGACCTAAAGATATCTTGGTTTTGACTCCCCCCCCCCCCCCCCCCCCCCCTCCAACACAAGTAGGAAACGCCTTCAAGAAATAAAGATCATAAAGCGCCTTTAAGAAATAAAGTTCTTCGCTTGTAAATTGCTTATGGAGAGCACAATTCACACAAAAATCTGTCCGTTAGCCCAGTGACACAGATCGGGTGGAAACGTTCCTTGCGCCCCAGCAAACGATAGTTGCGTCCCAGCTGTGAGTGTATTTTTTAATTTCCAATTGGATAGCATTAATTCCTGTGAGAGTGGCAGAAGGTGTGATTGACAGTTCATAAATTGCAATTCAATTTGGACTCAGGAATTTTAAAACTAGCTGTCATGCAATTCAATGAGATCAGTAATCCGTGTGATCTTTTTAATCTCAGTATTAAAAACGTTACTAACCTGTGCGAGTACCTGAGATCTTTACTGATTGTGAATCCATTAATTCATCCATTAAATGATCAATAAGATGTTCATCTTAAAAGAGATCAAGGCTTGTTTGATGTCCAGTTATTTATGCAAACAGAACTGAAGAAAATTTTAAATGGCCCCGATAAGTTTAAAAACTAGCGGTGGAATTTTACTCATACTTACCCCCTATTAATTCTCATTGGAAAAAAAATGTCTATTAACCACCAATGATGATGGTGTGCTCCTGTTTATTTAAAGGATTTCACATTTTTCTACATATTTTCCCCATGCACAGTTGCGTCCTCCCTGTTTGATAGCCCCTCTCTCGTTATAAAGGGATATATAGCAAAAGGGCGCATCTGTGCATGGACTCAACTGTGCATAAAACACCGGCTAACAGGCAATATATTTTCCCCCTCGAAATAGTTAGACGCACCGCCTTTTGTTGGGGATTTTAGTGACCCGGGGGAGGGGGAGGTTAGACTATTCCTGGGTTAAGCCAAAAAAAAAACAGGACAAACACACACAAAAACGGTCTAGGTCATAAATGTGCCCAGGTTTTGACCTGAGGCAGCTTACTGCAGTTTTGCTTGATTCTAAGGCAAATAACATGTGGATATGGTCCCAAAGGCTGGCTTTTATTCATATCTTCCATTGTCGGTATTTCGGTTTGTCTTTCAATTCTAGGAAGCCGTTTGATGTTATTCACATTAACCTGTTTTGACACCTTAACAAATCTGTGCGGCAGAATAGTCTTTGCGAGAATATCATAGGCCTGCACGAGTACATCAGAGGTCAGCTGGAGATCACAACAGGCCTGCATGAGAACATCATAGGCCAAGTCAAAAATATGAAGTTGCAATATGTAAAATTTCAGGCAGTAAAATGCACTGAGCTGGAGAATTTTTGGGGGGGTATTTAGTTTCGGGGGGGGGGGGTGGTGTAAGTCTTGGAAACAGCTTTTGGAATCCTTAAGGATTCGCAATTAAACATTCTAAAGATGTCGAATGTTGAATGAAACCATGCATTTTTAATTTAAAAAGAATGTTTATGAGTATATTTAGCTACATTTCCCAACAAAATTTAATTGACCTAAAAAACGTCACTTTCCACTTCATTTGCAATAAGAAACGGGACGCTGGACAGCGTAACAGGTTTTGTTAACTATATCACAGTCAGAAACAGTGAAAAAAGGGGCGCGTTTGTTAGTTCAGAGATTACGAGAAAGGCTACTGAGTGATGTCGGGTCAGAAACGTCGGGTCACGAGATCGGACCGAAGTCATTCTAAATGTTTGCTTTGCTGCAGAAGAACGATATTGAATAATGCAATCCCTAAAACTTGCAAGCGGCGGCATAAGGCTATTTTAAAACAGAAAACATCATGAAAAATAACCTGAAATTTAACATCAATCCAATCAAATTACAGCAGGCATTTTGGAAAACAAAAAGATCTGAAGTGCAGCCAATTGGGCAATTTTTGGATAATAGCCATACAGTAATTTCTGCGGATCGCAAAAAAGTAATTTCTCAAGACAGCCCCACCTGGCAGTCATTCGTAGAAAAAAAATGGAAAGGAATTCTATCAAAATTGTGGGAGAAGAAGTATACTGAAAATCAACTTTTATTTGCATTCAGCCAATTTTTGACGGATGTGATCAGAGCAGCTCGGCGAACTCGGTCGCTCCCACGAGCAGTTCCCTGAAGAGGATGGCGGGTGGTGGTGGTGGCGGGCGGGAGGGAGGGGGGTGGTCACCAGGAATAAGTGTATTATCTATAACCGTATTTCGTCGCTCACCAATGATTATATTGCACCAGTAAATAAATTAGGGTTTTTTCAATTTTTCCCAAACTTTCCCAAACCCAAATTTTCCCTATTTCAGTGAACCGTCAGGGGATTTCGAAACAATGTTATTATTTTTTGTCACCTTGCAAATACTAATATTTTCAACAACTCTTTATAGCGGACACATTTTTAGTCCCGTTCATTTTCCATTCATTTCCACAAAAAAGACAACGACAACCTCACTGTTCCGGACACGAGACAACCGGTGTTCAACCAAACGCATGAAGAACCCTTACCTACCGCACGCTAAAATTATACAATGTTGCCTATATACCTGAACATGCATTGTTAATTTTCTGTGGCAGGAGCAGCATGCATACGTCACATAATAACCACATTGCTTTAGGGTATGGACATTCACACGCAGTCCGTTTGGGACCTCTGCTACAGGAAAATACAAAATAGTGTGCCATACAATTGGAACCTGCTGACTTTAATTTATGTAATAGATGGTTGAACAACTTTCAAAAACGATATAATTTTTCAATTCTGTCATTATGGGGTGCGTGAACACTCGTTCATCTGTATTTGGTCAAAACCTGGAAAGAGAAATTATAAACTATGTCTGGTGGATCCGAATCAAAGAACCTCTTTAATACAGACGAAACTGGGTTGCTCTTTTCAACACTTGCAAACGAATCCCAGAGAAAATCGCCAGAAGACAGAATAGTGGTTTGAATGGTTGTGTTACTGTGTCTAGAGTTAGTAATTAACAAAACATCACCAAGAACCGAGTTACTTGCAATGGGTAACAAGTTAAAAATTAAACAACAAACTATATTTTAATGTGTAAATAATTACTAAACTAAAGTAGATTGTGTTATAGCAAAAATGTGGGGGGGGGGGGGGGGGGCTTTTCTCCGCAGTTGTCAAAAAGGGGTTGGATTTTCTCAAGGGGCGTTTTTGCACGGTACTTTCTTCCAAACCAGTCATGATTCAATTTGTGACAAAACTTTCTTTGCACAGGCAAAATTTAGTGGTGATGCTGTGTCAGAGTGTGAAAAATGGGGAACCCTTAATATATCGGACATCTGGCTTAACCGGACAAATCAGCTCAGTCTTGTCCGTGTCTGGTATATTGAGGTTGTACTGTATGTCAACTTGCTTGGGTTTTTAAAACATTCGACATCAAATATCCATGCAGCAGCATAACTTTACGTATATATTTTGTAATTTATGTGTATTCTCTTTCAAATCGAATACCGATCTGAAACCGAAAAACTTTAAATGAATCACTGAGGTGAAACGTGGCCAATGCTGAGCAAGAGGGCGAATTGCAATAACTGACCAATATTTTTGCTTTATATTGCCCCTGTAACACCCATATGACGGCAAAAATAATATTTGTATTGACATTAAATATAGAAAAGTACACAAAAAAACATTGGAAATTCCTCGTGCTTCTTTACAGGTGTGCATTTATAATTTACTTTTATTACTAAAGCGATGGTGAGGAGAACATCTCTTCGCCCTTTTTATATGATAATTACACAATAAAATAGTTACACAGTATCGTTTATTGCTAAATTATGAATGACTCCTTTGAGTATATTTCTTATTTGACAAATTTATATTTAGTAACATCCCCCATCGGTGCATTTCTGACCAGGCGTGCAGCAGGTGTGGTATTTAGGGTTCCAGGTGCAGCACGTGTAGGCGCGTGGGCACGGGTCCGGATCACAAGTGAGTCTGTTAATATCCGGTAGTCTTGGATCAAACGAACAATGCTCCCCAATACATGCTGTATCTTTGCCAATAGCAGCAATAATCAACTCCAAGGCCGATGTATGTTCAATTGGTGTGGAAAAATTATATGGTCCGTGCCAGTTTTCCGTGAAAACCGGGCTCATTGGAGTATTGAACGGTTTTCCGTCTAGAAACGTTAACTTGCATGAATTTGATACGTTAGTTGCTGCGTAACAAGTCGCATTAGTAAGTACTGATTTGGCATTGTGCGTTAAAAAGTTCATATATAAATTTGCTAAAGATTTATTCGAATGATTAGCTAAATAACGAATATTTCGGACAAAAATTCCTTTAAAAGCTCTACCGTCTTTGCTATCCCAACAACTGCTTACGTCATCACAACTTTCCGTTAATATACCATTAAATGACAAGTACTTAATATTGGCTTGTGCTATTCGATGTGCAGAGTTTATATATGACACATTCTTCGTTGCTAAAAATAGCTCTACATATCCACCTATAATCACACCACTGTCATACGTCAGATTCGTTGCGTTATTAGGAACACAACTGCTGGAATCAATTGCATCTGATACCAAATAAGTACTACTTATAACATTATTAAAAATTAAGTATTCGTGTATCTGAATTGCTTTATGCAAGTATTCATTTGTCCTTGTCAATCGGTATAATTTTGCTGCCAGTTGAAATCCTTCTACATTAGTGATGGTGGCTTTATATGACAGGTTATTATCAAAGAAAAGTCCGCCATGACACTTGCCGGTGAAGTCCCAACAGGTGCTCCAAGCCCAGTGGAAAATCTCCTGTGATCGCTGCAGAAATATGCGTTCATTCAATGCTTCATATACGCGCGCATAGCTGAGGCCATACCATAGCTCGTCATCACAGGACGGGACGGGATAATAGGCCATAGTGAGGTCATGTAATGTTCGCAGTGAAGCCCTTAGTGTCCTCGCATACCGTTCACTTTTTGTATAGATGATAAAATTGGACATAGTTTCGAGAACTATGCCGTTCTGCCAGAAACCATCGAAGCCATTCCATGCTTGGTAGGAAAATAGACCAGCTATCGGAGACGGGAACCAGTTGTTTTGGAGGGCGTCCAATCCTTTGCAAGCCCAGAAGGCGAAGCTGTCATTTCCGTACATGTCCATGGTACACAAGGGTAAGGTGGAGCCAGGGGGCGTTCCATAATGAAAGCTGCATATTTTGACTAAATAAACTATGCCTACTATCAACATTATCCCCACTATAATGTAAGCAATACATTGCCTATTGGAGGGGCCACAATCACATGAATCATCTTCGGTGTCCGATACGAGACGAGTATTCGTCCTAACGAGTCTTTGCGTCGAATCCCGCACCGTATAATTCCCGCGAATGCCTGGTAACAAATCACCGTCATTTGATTCGTCATTCCGTGAAACAGTCTCACACACAGAAGCACGATCTGTTGTTCCAGTCTCTTCACCCCCTTCTGCTTCACGTGATTGGTCAAACTCAGGGTTGTCATGGTAATCGTCTTGTAATTCAGCCAATAATTTGCCAAGACTAGCCATTACAAATTAGCTTAAGTACGCTAGTTTGAAATTATCCAGTTTTTTTAAGGAATTCAACGACGCGTATAGTAAATTTATTGTTTATGCATATTATATAACGTATTTGCAATATGCACTCTACATAGTGACATTATCTACGCGGGCAAATGGAGACGCCTGTAGTTAGCCTCTAACATAAGTGTTCTTCATTAAAAAAAGTTATCTTTAGCTCTAATAATACCACACTGTGTACTGTAGATAGTACTTTATACTCTAAACCCATTGCTTTGGTATACCACTTCAAACAGTTTATCATTCAGTAACAATACAGTATTTGTGTGAACTTACGTCAAGAAATTTGCGGATACCCAAACTTAAACAAAAATATGTTGATACACGCTAATATCTCGTTTGAGCTGATGCGCAAAATAAATTTACAAGCAAAATCCATTCGTCCCCTCTGCTTTGTGAAACATGGTGTTTAATCATATCGAGTTGTATGCAGGAGTGGAGAGTAGTGTGTACCAGCAATGAGTAGTGAGCAGTAGTAGCGAGTTATGTGTGATAATGTCGACTTGTGTGTAGTAGTGGAGTGGCGAGTAGTGCGTATCAGCAGTGAGTAGTAGTAGCGAGTTGTGTGATAATATCGAGTTGTATGTAGTAGTGGTGAGTAGTGGGGAATAGTAATGAGTAGCTGTGTAGTGACCAGAGATGCTTGAAAACCCGATTTGTTTCTGATTGCACAATATAACCACGACAAGTCTATGGTCCCGATAGGGGGGGGGGGGGGGTCTCCGTAATTGTAATTGCCCGAGACACGTGTTTTGTCCTTGCCATTTCACAGTCAGCAGTCGAAGAGTGAAGACTTGTTTTGTTCTACACTTGTTTTCTTTGTACTCTCTTTAGGCGCACCACACTAGGTAAATATAAAGTAATTTTGTTAATATGCCTTACGTGAAAATCATTTGGTGATTTTGAATATTAAATTGTAATATGGTTCAAGCAGTGTTTGTTTACAAATTTCGGTTACTGACTCACTGCCTGTTAATGAGTCTTGTGTGTAAATAATCAAAGGTTCAATGTTATTTGATGGTTTTTGTATAGCGGGACTGAAATGCAGTGTTCATTTGTTGTTATTTCAGTCACGGGGGAGCGATGTTGAAATAAATATAAACAAGAGCAGACAGTCCGGTCTTTTCTGTTCACTCTCCGCCGCTACAAGCTGCAGTAGTAGTAGTGAGTTGTGTGTTGTCGCAGCGAGTAGTGTATAGTAGTAGCAATGACTTGTGCGTGTAATTAACCTCTACATGGGAACAACGCGAAACTCATAATGTTTATAATTGTGTGCTCTTTTCAAAGGACTGCACACATGAATAAACCACTGGCAGGTAACAATGTGCCCGTACATAAATCAGACATTGGCAGGGTGACAATGCGCCCGTACATGAATCAGCCATAGGCAGGGTAACAATGCGCCCGTACATGAATCAGCCATTGGCAGGGTGACAATGCGCCCGTACATGAATCAACCATTGCCAGGGTAACAATGCGCCCGTACATGAATCAACCATTGGCAGGGTAACAATGCGCCCGTACATGAATCAGCCATAGGCAGGGTAACAATGCGCCCGTACATGAATCAACCATTGGCAGGGTAACAATGCGCCCGTACATGAATCAGCCATTGGCAGGGTAACAATGCGCCCGTACATGAATCAACCATTGGCAGGGTAACAATGCGCCCGTACATGAATCAGCCATTGGCAGGGTAACAATGCGCCCGTACATGAATCAGCCATTGGCAGGGTAACAATGCGCCCGTACATGAATCAGCCATTGGCAGGGTAACAATGCGCCCGTACATGAATCAGCCATTGGCAGGGTAACAATGCGCCCGTACATGAATCAGCCATTGGCAGGGTAACAATGCGCCCGTACATGAATCAGCCATTGGCAGGGTAACAATGCGCCCATACATGAATCAGCCATTGGCAGGGTAACAATGCGCCAATACAGGAATCAGCGATTGGCAGGGTAACAATGCTTCCGTACATGTATCAGCCATTGGCAAGGTAACAATGCGCCCATACAGGAATCAGCGATTGGCAGGGTAACAATGCGCCCATACAGGAATCGGCCATTGGCAGGGTAATAATGCGCCCATACATGAATCAGCCATTGGCAGGGTAACAATGCGCCCATACATGAATCAGCCATTGGCAGGGTAACAATGCGCCAATACAGGAATCAGCGATTGGCAGGGTAACAATGCTTCCGTACATGTATCAGCCATTGGCAAGGTAACAATGCGCCCATACAGGAATCGGCCATTGGCAGGGTAACAATGCGCCCATACAGGAATCAGCCATTGGCAGGGTAACAATGCGCCCGTACATGAATCAGCCATTGGCAGGGTAACAATGCGCCCATACATGAATCAGCCATTGGCAGGGTAACAATGCGCCAATACAGGAATCAGCGATTGGCAGGGTAACAATGCTTCCGTACATGTATCAGCCATTGGCAAGGTAACAATGCGCCCATACAGGAATCAGCGATTGGCAGGGTAACAATGCGCCCATACAGGAATCGGCCATTGGCAGGGTAATAATGCGCCCATACAGTGCAAACGCATTTCGCTTCTACTATGATCGCAAAAAATGACCCTGAAATGAGGAGAAATGGTGACTGGTCTGGAAAGTGTACAAAAGTGCTACAAAAGACTAACATCGGAAAAATTTCTCCTAAAAATGCTTAATGTGACAAATTGATCCCTAAATTCACTTGAGAAAAGATCGCAACAGATCTTAAGTCTCACATATCGAAACTGTGTTTTCTCCTACATTGAGGACGTTGTGGTTATTGAAATCATTAAACATCTTTGATGAAAAAAGCCGAAAACAGCCTTTGGCATAAATAAATGTTCAGATCCAAAACACCCGCTCTCCTACCCCTCCACCTCCCCCAACCCCAACGACCCACCTCCGCGGCCATAAAATCTTAGTTTTTAACAAAGATTACAGGTAATAGAACCATTTATTTATTTAACAATTTATTTTATAGTTCAGACAATCCCATAGATTAGTATTATATTAATTTTAAAGGAAAATAAACAGTCTTTAAATATATGAAATAGCCCCATTGATAAATTAAATATAATTTAAAAGATGTTCAAAGGCACTATGAGGCTGAGGCCCAGTTCAAGCGGTAAGGGTATTTCTGGGAATGATACGGCTCTTGCACCTCAATGGAATAAATCTCTTCATCGTCTAGTTCAAGAGTTTCCTTCACGCCTCCTTTGATTTTCTCCCTCCTCACAAATGGATAATACGGCGTGAGTGAGCCACAAGGCACTTTGAGCATCTCCTGCCAAGTCTCATTCATGTGATGCCAATAGGAGCGCTGGCAGACGAACGCATCGTCTTTACCGAAAACCGTATTCATGTAATTAGCCCTGAGAGCGAGATAACTATCCCGCGGTGCTGGTAGCCACAACGGTCCGAACGGACGCTTGTGTATAGGGTAAAAGAAGACCCGCGGAATCATGATTGGTTTGTGTAATGTGTTGTAATTCCACACGTGGGTTGAATTGCCGTCGAACGGCGTTATATCCACAAAGGGCCACCTCCATCGAATGCCTTTGATCAGCCTGCCATCTAGCGGATAGAGTTTGATTTTCACGCGGAAATAATCCAAAGCATATGGTTTATCACCGTTCGTTGTCATGGGGGCGTAGATATGGTAACCAATCCCGTTGCGTTCCAGAACTCCCGTGAAGTTCAGACGATGTAGTTTGAGGAGGTCCATGGAACTGACCATGATATCAAGGTCATCATCCCACGCCAGTGGACCATGGGCCATGTAAGAACCTAACAAAGTACCCCAGTACATAATGTATTCGATTTTATACTTGGTAAATAGTCTATCCATTGTTTCAATCAAACGAATCATTTTATACTGTTCTGTTTTATCTAATAAGCGAGGAAAATGCGGAGCACTTTGAAACGGCTGTTTCTCCCAAAATGGTTTCAGATCGATGAGTTCAATTTTCGGCACATCGTTCTGCCGAATGTTGTACAAATCGCGAACTATTGCTTGCTGCATGGGAGAAGGTGTAGCTATTTGCTGAGCCGTTGACAGACACATATTTTTATATGTGCACTGTGCGGTGAGGTATAAAATGACGAGCATATTGAGGCCCTGGATAGATAGCACGAGCATGCATGTCTGCTGGTGGCGTGACGATAGTAACGTTGCCAGTCGCCGAGGTCTGACGTCACGCTTTACTTGGTTATTATAAGGCAAAAGAGATTCCATCCTGATCACTTCTAGTTTATCCATAAAATGAACACATTTTTTCTTTTTTTTTTTTTTCTTTATTTTAAAACAATTTCAATTCCAATATTATTTTTTGTTTGGGATAAATATGACTTGCGTTGTAGGTATAAATTTCAAATAATTGATTACCGTATGAAAGTTATTGCGTGGGAACAGCAACAGATAATCGGGTACTTCTAATTAATAAATACGCCACACATGTAATCTACAGCTTCTGTTATCAGCTGAAAGTGTTCTTTGTGAGTTTTGATTGACATGTGCAAGATGTCTGATACGCATAGCCTTAACCTTCGTGAGTACTAATCTCATAATGTCTAACTACCACAAGGTAACGCGCAATACTTTTGGTGACTGCCATCAAAATTATTTTAGTTTATATTGTAATTATTTTTATCATCATCATCCAGCAACAACAAAAACAACAACAACCTTACCACCACCATCATCATCATCATCATCATCATCATCATCATCATCATCATCATCATCATCATACGAAAGACCAGAGCCGCCATGTTTGTTCTTTAGACTTAACAGGACTTAAGCACTGAGTTATAACTCAGTACTTTACACTTACGTTGTTCTTTCATTGACGAACTGGCGTCAAATTCTTTTTACTTCGCATCATTTTTGAAATCTAAAACAAACTCGACCAAAACAAGTGAGGCAAACTGTTTCAACAATATAATATTTAATTGAATTTAGTATTTCGGACGTCAGATCCCCAATGGAACAACAAAATATCACGCAAGTCTAAAGTACTAAGTTACGTAAGTCTAGTACAGTACAGAGTTCCAACTCGCTCCTTTAGTCCCCGTTAAGTCTAAAGAACAAAACCTGGCTTCTCTGGTCTTCCGTATCATCCTCATCATCATCAGCAGCAGCAGCAGCAGCAGCAGCATCATCATCAACAGCAGCAACAGCATCATCATCATCATCATCATCATCATCATCATCATCATCATCATCATAATCATAACCATCATCATCATCATCATCATCGTCATCATCATCATCATCATCATCATCACCATCATCAACAACAACAGCATCATCATCATCATCAACATTATCATCAGTATTATTATTATTATTATTATTATAATTATAATTATTATTATACCCGGTAAACATTGCCACGTTACACAAGGTTGGACAGATATGACACCCCGCGCCGAGGTGGAAACAAAGTATACCTGCCGCCGTCCAATCAATGTTACGGAAAGGGTGTAAATGTAAGTAAAAAAAAACATCTATTTCGCAACGTTGTACTGGCGTCAGGAAAGCGACGTTGTATAGATTATGGGAATATATAAGTCTAGATTTGCCATCTAGATGCTAAGGCTTGGTCGGGTCGACGTTTTGGCGGTATATTTGAACCAAAAAATCAAAACGTACATGTTGTATATATATATATATTTTTTTCACATTCATTTGAATGGCCTCGTGGCAATTTCCTTAGCCGCGCAACATTTACATTTCATATGTTATTTGACTATTTATTTCGCACTCCTTATTTCGCCATAATTTTTCTCGTAGCATAACTAAACGTCTTGTGTTTAAAGAAAGTTTTTTCTGACCGTGCGTTTTATCACGTAGTTTAATTTCTTAATTAAGTTAATTAAAGTTAATAATGGGACGCGGTAAGTTTAATTCATCCTATCATTTATTTTAAACAATAAAAACCACGTGCAGAAATTCATAGTGATTTGGATAACATAAAAAAATGGTTCGCGAAAGAATTAAATATTTTCTTGCATATAAGTTGCTCATAAATACCATTGTGATCAAAAATAAATGTAGGAACGCGAACACTGTGAATTTTTTGTACAAATATACCGCTGAAGTTGCGGTCTTAAATCGACGTCGAAGCGACGTCGTTATGTTTACTGGGATTACGATTTTTACGATTTCGACGAAAGGGTGGAAAGAGCGGACTGACACAATTTGCAGATTGAATGGAGTGTCTATAGCCCGTTCCAGCCCCTCAAAAACGAAAAAAAAAAAACACAAAAAACAACGCATTGGTCCAGAACAGAGCACATGACCCGCAACAATGGACAAGTTGAATCCGAGGACGCCCAGTTGTGAAGCTGGCAATTTCTAATCTATTCCGCAATTTGTCAACACAATTTCCCCCTCCTATGTTCAATCACAGCAAGTTGCTGAGCAATGCTTGGTGCTGGCCCATTGTCGTCACGCTAATCTCCGCGCCGCGAGGCGCCGCAATGAAAGCGCTCTTTATGTGCAGCAAAAACAGATTTGTCTTTTTTTTTAATTACTCTTTCTGAAGGTCGTCAAATCATGACGCACAGACCAACGCGGCTTTATGCACGAGAAGCTTAAGTTTTTTAAATTAAATGCTGGTGTTTGTTAATATTACTGTTTTGCTCCATGGTATGCCAAACTACTTTTTTTTCGTTGAAACTCTATTTTCATTTCATGGGAAAAATGCCGTAGGAGTAAATGTTACGCAATGTCATTTTTACATGTATTCCGTGGTGAAATATACGTCAAAATAACTCGCGGTATTTGAGTTTATTTAAAGGCATTTGAGGATCGCAATCGGCATTCAGCACTGTAATCCCGGGACGTGATGTTATGATCGAGTAGACACACCCTTCTCTGACACCTGTTTTTCAACCGCTCGGAACCTGCCGACCACGGAGAGGTGACACCCGCAAAATGTGAACTTTTGGAACAATTTCAGAGCCGCGGAAGCGTAAACTGGGTAGTCAGCTATCACCAAACAGCGTATGAATAATTACAGTTTCGCGTGTCAGACTCCGATGCTATTATAAATGCTATACACATCTAAATAATTATATATTCAGTTCAGATATCTATTACTGATTTGGAGATATGCCCTCAACCCTGCATATAAGATATAAGAGGTGTCTTAAAGTTAGAGAAATTTCTAATTCTCTTGAAGAAAACACGAATAAATGTAAAGCACACAGCCGAACTTTTATTGAAGTCATTTCCAAATTCACTCACCATACAGACAGGCTGTTTATTGAAACAATGTAACAAAATGTAACACAAGACATGCTCGTATTTGTTGAGAATTTAAAATAAGAAATCAAAGAAAAGAAACTCTCTAATAAATGACAGATATTAAAATTTGATTAAAGGTAATTTATAATTTATAATTACATGTATCCCTTACTGAACACCAAGTTTTAACGCAAATGTCATGGAATACCCAGTCAAAAGATATGACAAGTGAATTCAGAACATTTTCGCCATCAAAATATTTTATTATTAAGCCAGTTGTTGACAGTACACGAGGATACATTATGACAATACTACGGAAGTGTATAGTTGACATACTACTCACCAGGTTGAATACATAGAATTAACCATGATAGTATTTCGTATTTACCTGGTGAGTATACAATTACGGAGTACCACGCTGTACATGAGTACATTATGGTTTGCATGACACTTATTTTTCGGTGTTGCTTAGGAAATAGCCATTTCAACACTGTAGCGTAAAAATATCTTTCTGGAAAAAAATGTCAGAAACGAGCGCACAAAATAAGTTTTGAGTTTGTAAAAACTTAAAATGCAAGTATATAAAACAAGTGTCATTCAAACCATAATGTACTCACGTACAACGTAGTATAGTGTAATTGTATACTCACTAGGTGAATACGAAATACTATCATGGTTAATTCTATGCATTCCACCTGGTGAGTAGTATGTCAACTATGCGCTTCCGTACAGTACAAAAGATGTCATTGCTCATCAGATGATTAAAATATAATCATCATTTTTCAAAGTTTGTGCATTGCTTTCCATGTGATTTTTGCCGTACAGTCAAACCTATTTCGATAGAAGAGGTCAAAGCAGAGCAATCAGAAATTAGTGAGAAGTGTCCGTAGGACGAATAGACCCGTAACCTTAACACAGTAAAACCTGTGTATCAACTCCACTCAACTGAGAGATTTTTTTCTCCGATGCAAAGGTGTCCAGAATAGGCAGGTTGCATGTATAAGATGCGCGTTATCATTAAATAAATGTAGCTTTATATGGTTTGATTTCGTGCAAAATAAAAACGATAATTCATTTTGAATGACTATATTTGTTTTACATAAAATCATCTTATAAAAAGAAACTTGCGATTTTCTATAATAAGTTATCGACATATTTTCGAATCCACTTTCCTTCACTTACCTTTTGCTTAACTGGGAGTCCGAACTATTGTGAAGACAAAATCGCCCCATAAACTGACATCTTAATGCTTCTTGCTTTGCACCAGTCACAAAAATATGAGTTCACATTTGTGCACCATTTTTTACTTTTGCATTGTACGAAAACAATAAGATGGATCGGAGCTCCGTCGTAAAATTCACGTTTTTTTTTTTTGTTTTTTTTTTTTTTGTTTTTTTTTTGTTTTTTTTCTTTTTTTTGTTTTTGTTTTTTTTTTGTTTTTTTTTTTTTTTTTTTTTGGTTTTTGTTTTGTTTTCTTTTTTGTTTGTTGTTTTCATCATGAAAATAAAAAAGGTGAAAACAAAAAGTGAGGTACAAAACTTCAGTTCAAATACTAAATATGTGCTAAATCTGGTGGTCCTAAAGCCAGCATGTCCAGAGGAGCAGTCAAGACAAAATGACGGACCAGTAAAGAGAGAGAAAAAAGCCCCGAGGCATTAGTCTTCGACTTTGCCAAGTGTTAACTAACCTCACTTCAGTCAGAAGCACTTCCTCATACGATGTACTTAAGAGGAATTCAAGCAATATGAGCATAACTAGATGCTATGGGAAGTGGCTTACTACGCTTGGGGATTTTCAGTCCCCATAGTTTATTGAATTTGTACGATTCGGTAAAGTGTTCCCGTATGATTCTTTTTTTCACCATAATTTTGTCACGCGAACTCTTCTGGGATGATTAGGACTAGGACGACCAAATTTGGCAGAGACGTACTGTTGCATGTCTAGTTGGTCCACCTCATTTTTTTAGAAATTTATCAACATTTTATGTGCAAAAATAGACATTGAAATTTTGCCATTGAAGCACATTATAAGTCAGGGACACCCTGTATCTATAGTTAACAGTACAAGCTATTGATCTCTCTTCTATCGACAAAGAGTGAGCAAATATTGCGCTTATGTGTTATGTGCCGTATCTTTGCCGTTACCTGAACATCACATATCTCAGCTGGGATGCTTATCTCTCATGTTTTGAGGATGCTCACCTTCACACTTGACATTAAGTTGTTTTCACATTATAAATGCCATTTTGTATTTCCTTAACTCGCTAAAATCTTATAACATGCAAAGAATGATCTGTCCATTTGTTATAAGACTACTATGATATTATGTCACGTAATGTTTATGACGTTATTACAATTTATTTATCCCAGCAAATATTTTAACGTTTTATTGATGTCGGGTTTTCGATGATTTTGGAAGTCTACATGACAAAACCCGGGTATGGCAAAAATGGTGTCTATATCAAAAGACCACTGGCCATATGAAAACCAGAGAAAAGCCAGCCATTTGACCACCTGGTCATTTTGCTTGATTTTACGTTCAAACGTTCCCTTTGGATTATCGGGTAACATAGGGTAGGCAAGAAGTGAATTTTCATAGACATATATTTTCAGACTAAGCGGTACAAATTCTGAATATCCCATACTAGTGTCCTGACTTGCGTGAATTTTCAAAGTGACCAGTCATTACCCAGCACCAGGCTTAAATTTTCTGTTAGTGTTAACACGATCGTGTTTTTTTTTTTTGGGGGGGGGGAGGGGGGGGGGGGTTCTCATCCGGACATTTTTAACATTCATTTTTGACGTCTATATAAATCGTATCAGAGAACGTTAATTGAGCGTCGGAAGAAGTTGGGTTTTCGTCAACGAAAATAAGCGTCACGCCCGAAGAGCGTTTCATCAAACGTATGTTCAATGGATGTTAAAGACGTTGAGTAGGCGTTGATCTATGGTTGCACATATCATCACAACCGGATATAAGACTGCGCAAGTGGTTTTCTGAGAGCGTTTAAACATCGCTGCTTATCCAGCTTTTACTCAGCGCTGCCTCAAAGACGTCGACCCGTGGTAGCGACCAAATTACAACCAGAATTAATGTTGCGATTTGACCTGCCCCCGTATTCAATAACTTAACTCAAACTCATATTCAAATTTGAATTTCAAACTCACTAAAGGATTTGGTCAATATTTGAGTTTAAGCTTTTCAGAGTCGGAATTCCTCTTAACATTAGACGCTTTTTGTGGTCAACGGGAGAAGGTTTGCTTGTATAATTTAAAACGATTGTAATAAAGTACTTTAAACATGTTATAGTGAGAAAAAAGTACACTTACTCTCTTATTTGACTTTACTTAATTTTAAGGCACCTTCTGATACAGACTCATTTGAGCTCAAGTTTTACTTATTGAATGAGTGAAGCTCATACTGTGCTCAAATTTAGAGTTTGAGCATAAGTTTGAGTTTGAGCCACGTTATTGAATATGGTTACTGAAACAACCTCAAATCAACGTTTTCTCGACGTTAGAATGTTTACTGGGATATAACATTCAAAAGCTGTGTTGCACAGTTATGATGCAACTGGCAACTTGCCATGACCTTTAGCACAGATGTTATCAAAAATTCTGAATTTTTACTCTTTAGCGAAAAACGTCTAGTGTAACGTTTAATCTTGGAGACACAGCTCCGGACTCCATGCAATTATATATGCAATATATGTTAACCCTAATACTCAGTTGTCCTTGATACACCGGGTGAAAAATTGTATAATTGTTGGCTCTTCACAGCAGACCGACACAAAAAGCCCTCAGTTTTAAGGTGTTCACAGACATAGACAGGGCGTCCACAGCATAGATTTTACTGCAGTAGATGATTCACTTAAAGATCACTTACGCCAGCAAATGTTATTTCAAAGGAGACTGATTTCCTTACCGAGTAGGGAAACAGATACTTTGCAAATGGCTAAATGGAAAGTTGAAAAATATAGGATCAAAACTCTAGATTATAAAGGAAAAGTATTTTTGACTAAAATTGGCGAAATTGTGTTCCAAATTTGTCAACTTTTTTAAATCGAAAAATTGACATAAAACCACGAACAATTCTAGGCCGTTATTGGTCCGTATTTCCACAATTCCACCTGGACTGAAATGTAATGGATGCGTAGTAAATACAACCACTATGATACTGAAATATTAATTAAACGCTCAAGTTACAAAGTAAGAACAACTATTTTCTATTCTCGTTCAAGAGCTTTACAGCAGAGAGCCACACACGTGTAATGTCAATGAAGTACTGTATGGTTAGCTGCCGTAAATGAAAGCACATGCTACAAATACTCAAATACAAGTACAAATGTTCAAATTTCTGCTATAAAATAAGGTTTCCAGAGTAACTAAATATACCTGTTGATCTTCCAGAAATGCCTCTGAACGCTGTGGTTGTTACGTCAAAGCAGTACAAGCTATACTGGGTACTTAAAAGGGGGTTTTAAAATTTGGAAAGGATATTTATTTCTCGTTTTTATTCTTCAAAGGGTTCGGTTCACACTTAGCCGAAATTTTACATTAAAACTTTCAATAATAAGAAAGTGAAGTCATTGGGGCGTCATAGACCGAAACGCAGTTCACTGTGAAGTTTCTGGCAAAAGCGCAGTCTAATGACGTACTTTACTCCGAACTCGAGATGTTACGGTTTCATAATTTTATGACGTCATAAAACGCTGATAATGAGGTGAGATGCCAACAATTTTTTACGTGAATCTAGAAACCATAGTCCCCTATATGTGTGCCAAATTTTATTATCATAGCCAAGGCCGCTTGGAAACAATTCATAAATAGACAGAAAACAAAAAAAAACATAAAAATAAAAAATGCAATAACAAAGAAAGAAGCGAAACGAAACAGGAAATAACTTTTTGGAATTCCGAGTAGAAGTGTAAAAATGATTGCAATAAAGCTGTTACAACTAATGAAATGCAAAACATACTCCTATAGAACAATGGATTCATTTCCGTACCGAGATCACAGCAGCAGGTGAAAGATATCAAAAACAAGATAAGTTCAAAGGAGACGTTGTTTTAAACTGTGGCAGCTTTAGGTGCCAAAAGAGCAGGTGAGAAGGAATATTGAGGTCAGTAGTTCTTAGGTGGGTAGGCTGAAATTCTAAGCTAGAAATCTGAAGTAATTAAATTTTTTTGGAAGTTAGAGTGAAATAAGTGCCATGCAGTTAGAGTTTTCTTTATGGAGTAGTGCAAGAGCATGATTTGAAGGCTAGTAATGAAAATGCATGAGATTACCATGTGATCTTCCGCAACCCGGTGAGACATTTGTGAACAATGAGAAACACACAGACATACAAGCACACATATATATATATATACATACATACACTTGCGATGCAACGCAGTGCCAATTAACGCCACTGGATATAAAGATCAAGATACATATGTTAGTACATTTCCGATTATATTTGTAAACCATGTTTTTAGGATTAACCCTGATCCTTGTGTATAATAAATGGCATCGATGCCATATTAGCAATTTTTTGCAAGAAATTTCTCAAATTTACTCGGATTTCTTTCTCTTAAATGATTAACAAAACCAGAGAAGTAAAAGAAGTGCATTTATATGGTTAAAATTACGGTAATGTGAGTAAATTGAATAAAACGAATGAACAAAAATGGTGATAACACCACGCATGCGTATTTTAAAACGATGCGATCATTTCAAAAACCACCACCTGCATTCCTGAAATTTTAGCCCAAAATTAAGGGTTTTGCTAGACCGATAATTGAAATCTAAGTATATAAGATCTCAGAGCTGAATAAAAACGTGATTCTCTGTTTTACTGACTTACTAAGATCGCAGCAAAGTAACTCCACTTTTGTCATCGGCCAACCACAGACCTTGTAGCGTTTTCACTGTCAAGGCCAAGCAACACTCGTACTCTGATTCTAGCAATGTTCTGATTATAAATCAAGCCAAACTTTAACCATTCAAAATTGTTCAATATGATACAAAAAGTGGAGCATGAGGCATATACGCGGGTAAAAAGGCTGGTTGTTGATGCAAAAGCTAGGCATTCACACCAAAAAAGTCATCTAAAAAAGCCGTTACTGCTTGTGGGCTTTATAAAAATAATTTTAAGCATATACTGTTCGTTTTTGATGATATTTTTCATGTTTTGTATTCACTTATTTTTTTTCTTTATCTTAAAAAGAAATGGTGAAAAGACCGAACACGTATTTTTCAAATGGTGGGGTATGTGACGTGAATATTTAACCATGTGTCTCGTCAATCAAGTAAGAAAAAGATGTGTCATGTGAGTATTTGACTTGCTGACACGAGTCAATCAAGCAAACGGTGCGGTAGGTTGGGCGAGTACCAGTTAGATCCATTTAAAGGCGTCCATGTGCTCATCACGAGCCTGGTAAGAACAGTTCTCACAAAGAGGCTCTGTGTGAATATTACATAGTTTTTTTAATACTTGTTTAGTGTATATGTATGAGAAACGAATATTCATTGGATTGATAAAACCAAAACATAAATGTTGAAGAATTTCTATCAACGGGCTTTTCGTTTTATGCTTAGTCATATTTGAGAGCTGCACAGCAAAAAGTATACAAACACTGTATTTATTATGCGAGAAAAATAAATCTTATTTTTCAGTCACAATCAGGTCACTGAATTGTAAAGAGACCCGATCCGTTCTAAAATTTCTGACTGAATTTACCGAGTTTTAAAATTTTACAAGAAAAATAAAGCTTTCCAATTTGGTAAAAATGGAAAATGTAGCAGACAAAACACATTGAAGGACATACAAACAGACGATGGTGATGTCGACAATCATCATAATGACGATGTCAATATGAAATTTCGTAATATATATGTAAAAGATAAAGACGATCCAGGTTCAGAATAAAACAGTGATTTATTTATTGCCTCAGTCAAATGTCAGTTACCACATGTGATACATATATGTCTGTTTTTTATTAAGTTTTTGAAAGGGAATTTGTTGTTTCGACTAGAATATAATTAAACACACAGCACAATGCTATAACTACAGGTATATCAATTCATTGTATTGTGATGTACAAAGTGTTGACGAAGATGTCATCATTGAAAGTAGGTCAGCGCCCATGTTGTTTTTGATATTTTATTTCAGACCTCTACAAACTGTTAATATACACATATAAACAATATCAGATGTCCCTTTTCACTGTGCCCTGCTTGAGACTTAAAACACGGTCCCTTTTGTGTAATAGATGATATACTGAATTCACCTTTGCCTATTAAGCACACCTTAAGGCTTTAGTTTATGTGAGTATTATTTGATTTGTAATCAAATCTTTAAAGTCATTCTATGTTTAAGATATTTATTATTTAAACAGTCTTTTAACTACAGTGACTGGTAGATGGGAAGAAGTAAGAAAACAAGACAAGTCCCGCGTCGGAACATTTTTCAGTATTATGTCGTCATTGCTTAACACTCAGACGTTATCTTTCTGGAGGCAAGGTGTCCACTGGAATGTTAGCAATCTTATTATATATGATTAAGACCTGTGCCCAAAGAATATGTAATTAATAAAATTAATTAATCTTTCAGGTCTAGGATACAACATTATTTTTTAATTTAAAAATGTGAAAATAAATATGAGGTGTGTGATATCTTAATGTTGTCACAAATACCGATACATACTCCTCAAATTTCCATAAAAGTTTAGCATTAGATGAGTTACGAGTAGTACAAAAACAGTGCAAAAGCATTAACTATGTCATAAAGACTGCGAACTGCCTGGTCCATATATTCCCAGCTGTTAAATTTTTATGAGCTGTCACATTGTATCATGTCACATTAATTAATTTAGTACATGTGTGACATTTCCTACTGGATTATATTTTTATAAAGTTATTGTATGGCGTTAAACCTCATTTGTGCCTGATATGTGTGACAAGACGATGGGAGTAGGAGGTACATAAACCCCTGGGAGTACATAAAGATTGTATAAGCATAGTATCAGTATAGATACAGAAATGTCAGCTTCACAAAAGACTATTCTTGGTATTTAAATTGAGGTCTCCTGTATACATGTGGGACGAACGGACTTTTATCTTGCAATACACTTGCCAAACCCAGCAAACATCATTTTTGTATAAAGTCTATTGCAAAACCAAAACCGTCTGGTTTTAATTCGCGTTTTTATCCAATTAAAACGGATTTTTGTTTGTACAAATGTTGTAGCTGTTTAGTTCGATCGAACCGACGCTTGAAAAGTATCATCCATATCTTTTCTCGCCCATAAACTCATAGAACTGGATGACCCAAACTAAGTGAGGGTCTCCTATTCTTGAAATTTCCTTGACTGCTTGGTGCTCCCCTCTGTAAGTAACCTCCCAGGTGGCGCCACTAACATCACTTTGAATCCTGACGCTCCGAAGAAGTGGGCCCCGATGTAGGGGGAGGAGAGGGCTGGTAGATGTAGCGTCGGTTCGACCCAACTGAACAGCTACAACATTTGTACAAACAAAAATCCGTTTTAATTGGATAAAAACGCAATTTTTGTTCATACAAATGACTTATAGCTGCCGTTTGATCGACCCGACGCTTGAAAATAAGATTAACGCAGAGGATGGCTACATCTGGGGCGCACGAACTGCGGGCGTCGCCCGTACCACATTAGCCAACGCAGAAACAAACACAGATAAATTGACTGAAGATTTAATTTTCTCAACTAAACGGAATTCCAAATATTAATAAGTATCTCTGGCGCCACCACAGGCGCCAAATTCATGTCGCACAAGCTGGGGCGCCACTACCGTGACGGGCACCTGGAGGGGAGCCATGCTCCCCCCTTTTTTTTGCCGCCACCCGTCGTGGCTGGTGGCCCCGCTGCGTGTCCCCAAAAACCTTAATGGGCCCCGGCCCATCGGTGCTATGGGGCCGCCGCCTGGTTCCATGCACCCCCCCCCCCACTCTCGGCTGTGGGCCCCATCCGGTGGGCCGAGAGGGGGATGGGGCCCGCCGCGAGGCTGTAGGGGCCCCCGTGTGTCTGGACGCCGGGCGCAAGCGCGCAGTCTGTGGGTCCCGTGCTGGCCCCAAATGTCAAGGCGTCGCAGCCCGATTTGGTGACCCGAAGAACGAACTAACTTCTTAACTAATGAGTGAACAGTGTCCCGGGAGTAGTCTCTTGCTGGAGCTGTTGTGGGGCCGTTCCCGACCTGGAGTGGCGATGCCCCATGTCGCTGCGAGACTACTGTGATCTGTTCTTCTGTTTGAGAGGCTTCTCGCCTTGCTTGTGGCTCTTTTTGCTCCTCCCTCGAAATCTGCAAACAGAAACACATGAGTGCCAGGCTGGAAAAGATCATAACATGTCCATTACTTTGCGTTTATCACCGGCGGCCACAAACGGCAGCCTGCAAAGCCTGGAAACCGAATCTCGCGTAAAATCCTGCAAATAGAATTTTATGAAACTGTTGGGGGATTGCTAACAGTCCGACTTTAAAATTTCCTCCATGGTGGCCCCTTTTACAGCTTTTAACGAGCAGGCCACCTGGCGGATTTCGTGTGGGTGGGCATGAATTGAGTTGGGCTGCCCACTGTCTCGGTTAAATTCTTCATACGCTGAGATTATTGCTTGTCGCAGGTAGTTAGAAATTGTCGATTTCCCTACGTCTCTATTTATGTGAGGAAGGAAAGAGATGATGAGGCGTTTCTGCTACGGGGCCCTTATGGCCTTGGTTGACGCCAGATACTGTAACAGCGTTGCCACTGGGCACAGCAGATTCCGCTCACCCTCTATTTCCCCTGTTTGCCCCTTCAACGAGGGGAGAACTATTTCCGAGAAAGTGCCTTTCCCGTGTGTTATTATGTGGGTTTTCCCTAAGAATTGTGCCCTAGGTTTCAGGATGATTCTTTTGTGATTCTCTTCATACGTGCAATCCTTGTCTAGGGTATGTATTTCTCCCCGTCTCTTGCCTGACGCTAGGGCCAGCAGGAACGTAACGTTAAAGGTCAGCTCCTTGAGCGGTGTGTTCTCTTCGCAGGTGAAGCTTTTGCCGCTGAAATAACTCAGTACCACCCCCAGGTCCCACTGTACTATGTGTTTAGTCGGGGGAGGGGGCTGCATGTTAAAGTTACGGATTAATTTCGTTAGGCAATCGTCTTGGCCGGGGTCATAGCCGGAAGCATTTTTTAGCATAGCCCCCAACGCTGATCTATAACCCTCTATCGTTCGTACGCCTACTTGTCTGGACTCGAACAGGTATATGAAAAAGTCGGCCAAAAGCGGGGCCGTCGCCGTAACGGGGTCCATTTGTTTTAGCAGGCACCACCGTTCGAACACTCTCCACTGTGATTTGTACACTGATTTGGTGGAGTTTGTGTGCACATCCTTCATGCGTTGTAGTGCTTGTTGTGAGAAGCCTTGTGCTTCTAACCAGCCCGCAGTATGCACCACAGGTGGAGGTTTAGGTCCCACGGCTGTTGGTGGTTGTGGGGCCAATGCGGCTGATGCACGTCCCCCACACCCACCGGCAGTCGTTGTGGTTGTCCCAGCGATAGTCTGGTGAGTAGCGGGTACCACGGTGCCGAGGGGTTGTCTGGGATCAACAATAGCATTTGAAACCGTTTTTCCCTGGCTAGTCTGTCCTTCAAGTGGGGCGTTATTGCGTTCGGTGGAAATGCATATAGCGCTTCCTGCTTCCATGTGCAGCTGAGAGCATCGTTGTCTACTGCTTCCGGATCCGGACACGGAGACACGAACCGTATCAGCTGCTTTGAAAACCTGGTCGCAAATAGGTCCACTTGTGGTGACCACCCACTGAAAGCAGCGCCGGCTTAGCATCCATTCTCCCGGCAGGAACTGCCCCTGTCTGGACGCCATATCTGCCAGCACATTGAGGTGACCCGGGATGTGATGTGGCAACAGCGTGATTTGGCCACTAGGCGTGTGGCTTCCATCAATTCCGGCGACCTCGTACCCCCTGTTTCTTTATGTAGCTCACCGTGGTGGAGTTGTCTATGAGACACAGTACGGTTCGCTTCTGGAGTTTGCGCGCCAGCAACTGGAGAGTCTGTTTGACCGCGAGCATCGCCAATAAATTTATGTGTGTGTCGTGCAACTCGGAAGGCCAATTGCCTTGAAACAACATGCGTTCGAAATGCACTTCCCACCCGCTGTGAGCGGCGTCGGTCTGTATCTGTGCCCCCGGCTGTGGGGCCACGAACCGATCGCCTCGTTGTGAGTTTGACCGGTTGCCCCACCACATTAAGTCTGCCCTCGCTTGCTCTGACAGTGTGACCAGACTTTGGGGCCCCCGTCCTCGCCTCACTGCTGACGGTACCACTCTTTGGAAGTGCCGGAAATTCAACCGATCTAGGGACACTGTCTTTTCTGTGGCCACCAGTAACCCCAGAAGGGTTTCTGCTAGCTGTAGCGGTACCGCTACTTTGGCCAGTGCCCTTCGAATCAGCGCCTCCAGTTTTTTCCAGCCGAGCGGTCGTGGGCAAGATCAGGCCTCTTACGAAATCGAACTGGTCCCCTAAGAACACGATCATTTGCTCGGGTTCTATTTCCGATTTTTCTGGGTTGACTACCAAGCCCAGATCTATGTATTTGTTGATGAGATCGAGCGTCTGTTGTGCAACCTTTCCCTTCTCCACACCTGCGATAAGCCAATCGTCTAGGTACTGGAAAAGTAACATCTGCCGTCGTCGGCCCCATGCCTTTAGCGGACGCATTGTCTTGCTGAAAACCCACGGGGCCGGCTAGAGGCCGAAGGCAAAGCCCTGTACCAATACTTTTTGTCTTCCACCTGGAAGCAAAGGTATTTACAGTGTTGGGGCCACATAGGTAGGTGGAGATAGGCATCTGATAGGTCTATTGGCGTGGCCCACATGCCCGTCTCCACCGCCTTCCTTATGTGCTGACATGTGTCCATTTTGAACGTTGGCGTGACTAGCATTTGTCTTTTTGGGCCGAAGAAACACGCGGCTGAAAAAGCCCTTGTGGTTCTCCGGCACCTCTTCTATTGCATTTTTCTCTGGCAGTTTGGCTACCATCTCCCGGAGTGCGACCGCTTTTTCTGATCCTTGCCTGTAGGAGGTTACTAACTGGGGTGGCGGATTCAGTGTTAGAGATAGGCTTGGTATCTGACCGTCTGCTTTTTTGAACGGCAGTGGGTACCCATAGAGTAGCCAGCGTACGACCTTGTTTGGGGCCCCCAGGTTTTTCCACTGCTGCCAGAAATGCCTGAGCCTTCCTCCTACGGGCAAGTTTCCTGAGTGCAAAATCTTTTCCTTTAACTCGGACGGTGCAACGCCAGTATTTGAATCGTTTGAGAAGTCCGGAGAGTTCCTGGGCAAGGTCTTCTCCGGGCCCCCCAACTGATTGTCACCTGTGTTTGCTGTGGCCTCTCCCGGGAAAAACACCAGCCGTCGGCTGTCTCTGGGTTGACCCGTAGCTCGCCGTCGGAGGTGGTGCCGATTGGGTGCGCAGTGCCGCGGGTCCCCTGGGTCGCCCCCGGTAAGACTTGTGTAGGCGCGGTGGGCCCGCTGTGTATCTGTCTTGCAGCGCCCTGTTTTGCAGGTCCTGAACATGTCTGCCATTCAGTTCAGTCAGCAACTTATCGGGAAACAGCTGTGTTTCGTGCAAATACGTGCGTGGCGCAATTGAAACAGTTTGTCCTGTGCAAGGCGGCACCGCTGCAAAATGTTGTCCCTGCGTAGTTGTATCGTGTTTGATAGGAGGCAGGTGTCTAGTTTCACTAGGTCTTTGGTGCACTTGACCAGGCACGCCACCAGCTTGCTGACTAATCCAGTATCTGGGCCCGATAAACTGTTTACCAGCTTTTGGTTAACGTACTCGATGAATGATAAAATTCGCAGACTGGCCCTTGCTACACCCTCGAAGTATGCCATGTCTTTGTCCTTGATTGCTATCTTGTCATCCGGTCTGACTTGGGGCAACCACGGAGGGGCGTGTTTCGGGAAACAGGTGCAAATGGAATCGCGTCGTCGCACGGCCTGTATGCTGTTTTGATAACCCTTAGCTTGGAAGATAGGTGCATTCTTCCGAAATCCAGGGCTCGACCGTAGTTGGAGTCCTTTGCCTGGAACTCTGCTTCCTTCAGTTTGACTGCGTCCCGATTCCCTGCAGCTGTGTCCAGAGCCATGAATTCGGGCCCCGTTTCTCGCGGACCTTCGGACTCCAGTCTGAATCCGGATTCGGCCTGCTGTAGTGGTCTTCCCACTTTTGCACTCGAAAATCATTGCACTAGCTCTATGACCTCACGAAATGGAATGTCACTGAGTTCCGGGACCGAAGATGACGCAGTGATGCCATCGCTCTCTCATGATGGGCTGCCGTCCCTGTCAGATAAGTGCAACCGCTTGGATACCTCGCGTCTATCCCACTCACTTGGGTGGTTCTGCTTCCTGGGCGTGCGCAGTAAGTCCCCACATTCAGGATGTTTAAAAGGTGCCTCTTTTACCTGTCCCCTTGCCCGAATGCTCCTGCTGTCCCTATCACGCCGCTGGTTTGAATCCCGGGCCCGACGAGCGTGGGTGTGGGAGCAGCGCCGTCTGGATCTCGCCCGCGACCGATGTCTATGCTTTGCGGTTTACTCCAATGGTCGGGAGGAGGAGCGGCTTGAGCTGCTGTCTGTGTCGTAATTGGAAGAGCTGTAGCCCTCCTTTCGTTTCATGTGACTGTACAGCTTTTGCAGTGGTGGGGGTGTGCGCTTGCTGGAGTCCCCGGATTCTGAACTGCCCCCAGAGGAGGAAAAAGATTGCCGACGCAGCTTCTTAGGAGAGTGGCTGACTTCGCGTTTCCTCTCTCGGCCCTTGTTCTCTCTCTCTCTGTCTGTCGCTCTGTCCTGATTGGGGCCTCACGGGCTACGGGCCTCCCCTTTTGTGGCGGGTCCCGCTGTGGGGGCCTGTCGCGTTGTGGGCCCGCTTGCGGCTGTGGGGGCAACCGGTGATCCAGGGCCTCCGGTCATGACGGGCCACCCCCCCCCCCGTCGTAGTTCCGTTGTGTGTGGAGCTCTTTGTGACTGATGGTGTCTCCACACTTCCCTCCGCGTCCGGTGGTCTGGAAATAGTGCATGGCGCCGTTGAGCGTGTGTGTACTGCCTCGAGTTGATGTTGAAACAGTAGAGCTTGTTCTTGCAGCGCTCTCTTAACGACCGCCTCTATATCCAGATGCGAGGTCGGTGCAAACTGTCCCTCGTGGGCCCTCGGTGCGATGACAAACGTGCTGGGTGGGGGTACCAGGCTTTTGGCCTGTGCCCCCCTCGACGTTTCGGGTGTAGGGAAGTCCTGGACCTGTACATGAGCTTCATCGGGGTCCTGTAAGTTGAGGAGCGTGATGGTGGCCTTGCTCTCCGCTAACTCCTCAATGGAGATGAGGGAGCCCCGTTTGTTGGAGCTGTCCCTACTCCTGTGCGAATGCTTGCGTGACGGGGACTTCTTGCTTTCAAAGTCTGACATGTCTATCGCCTGTGGAGACGATATCTCATCACGTAGCGGTGTGCCCACCTCTGGTTGTTCCGATTCCTGCGCCGGGGTGCCTGTTGACATGTTGCCCCAGAACAGTTTGACTTCGTGGTTGTGTAACTTCCTATGTCGCTGTCTATTAATGTTTTTCCATTGTTTCTTGTTTAGATGTGCGCAGGTATCACATGTTACAACGCCATCGCATTCTGGCTTGCCAAACCTTGCAGCACAATCCTGGCAGTAGCTGTGAGGATCGTCTTTCAAACCCTGGTGTCCGCAGCGTTCTTTCCTCACCATGGCAGGCCGCCCATCCCTGTAACACACGAGGAAATAGCTATTAAGTTCCTGTAGGTCTACTAGGCGGCGCCCACACCACTAGGCTGGGGCCCCTAGTATAAATACCGTGGTGCCCAAGAGTGGGGCCCCTACAAAGTTGTGGCCCTTTCGCGCTAGAACGTGGGCCCCAAGCACCTGCTACTTCCAAGCGCGGGAAAGCGCCCACAACCAAATTCCTAATTTCTTTAGAGTTGCTGACCTGAGAGTCACCGGTTCCGGCTGGAACAACGTAGGGGGGTAACTGCTCAGCAATAAGGTCGCAGCAAAAGGGCAAAAGGTAGAAAAACTAGGTAGGTTGCGGGCGCATTCCCGCTCAAAACCCAAATGCCAGTAACAACAGAGATTTAGCAACTGTGAAAACGTAGCTGTGAGAAGGTGGCTAACGATCGAGTCTACGCCACTATAGGCAGTTCTGAAGTGTCCGTGTGATAGGAAAAGTATGAATCCTGCTCTCGATCTAGCAGCAATGTTGTACCTCATCAGTGAGAGCGTAGTTCTGGGCACTGCGTTCAAAACTGGCCCTAGCTCCCACCGTGCCGGTAACTCTTAATTGCAACGCTGGTGATCGTACAGAGTCTTCGGTTCGTGTGAAATGCTAGAAGGCGACTAGAAACGCCACTGTATAAACAACAAGACTTACCGATCACCAATTATCGCTCCGATAAAGGTCCAGTTCCGCTAAGCCGTTGAACCTATCGGGCCCTGTTAACAACTACATGTCGTTGGTGTTCCCTGGAAACTTCTACTGGAATTCCTTCCCCGTAATCTTCAGAAGATCTGGGTAAATTTCCTAAAATCCAGAAGCCCCCATCACCTAGACTGTTTGTTTGGGCGTGAGGATGCAAAGTGACGTTAGTGGCGCCACCTGGGAGGTTACTTACAGAGGGGAGCACCAAGCAGTCAAGGAAATTTCAAGAATAGGAGACCCTCACTTAGTTTTGGCCATCCAATTCTATGAGTTTATGGGCGAGAAAAGATATGGATGATACTTTTCAAGCGTCGGGTCGATCCAACGGCAGCTATAAGTCATTTGTATGAACAAAATTGCACTTTTCATATTAAAAACATAATTTTGTTCATACAAATGACTTATAGCTGCCGTTGCATCGACCCGACGCTTGAAAAGTATCATCCATATCTTTTCTCACCCGTAAACTCATCGAATTGGATGACCCATAAAGTTAAGTAATATAAGACAGAATATTTTGTGATATGTGTTAGCTCAGCAGTAATAAATGCAATAAATAATATAGAAATATAGACTGAGAAAACATTGTGTTCAGCTTAATGCGTGAGAAAAAAAAACAAATTTGCGATGGTTTCTGCAAGCATGACTACAACGTCATTGCACCAAAGATGATAATGGCAATCGCCATGACGCTGTTCATGCAATCGTTAAATTCTGACGCTGCATGCACTAAATGTACTCGCCTTGTAGTACAAGTGTGACGTCATACACAAAAAAGGAAAGAAAGGGAGAACAGACAACAACAGGCTAAGTGACATGCCGAAATTTGTCATTATATGACAGGTGATATTCCGAAAATTTGTTTCTGTGCGTAACTAACCGTGATGCCAATAGTAAGAATGACATGTTTCACAATAGAAAGGATTTGTATTGTTGTTTATTCATGAAAACTCTTAAAAGAGTTAACGGTAAAAGAAATAAAACCAGGATTAGAGGACAATAAGGGCAACACTATAGTATTACAATGACTGTGTATTTTTGCCTAATGAAATCTCAAAGAACCTATCATTACCTTAAATATCTATATAACAACAGTAACCGATTCAATTTAAAGTGACACCTGCCTCCGAAAAACAGTTAGACTGCGTGCAACTCCATAATTTCGATCATATTTGTCAGTCTTTCCCATTGGTTTCTTTGCTGTTACAAACCGGACAATTCATTTTCATATCTTATATCGCACAAGTTTTATACGAATGATATATATTTTCTATATTGTTATTAATTATTATAATTAATTGTTTTTATTACTGTTTTACTGTTGTTGTTGTTGTTGTTGTTGTTATTAATTATTATTATTATCATTAATTTTGTTATTGTGTGTAATTAAACACGTGGCATTCTTTATTCAACTTTGTGCATTAAGTCCTTAAGTGATTAACAAATGACAATCTACCATTTATACAGATATCCAACCAGCGTTGTGATCACGTGGTGCATTTACAGTCCACATTTTGTCCGCATGATACATATATTTAGACTTTTGTGTTTATTGTCACTAAACTTACAGAAAAATTGCGAAGAAAATTTTGAAAGTTATCAGCTATTTTTATAGTCAGTGAAGATTTTTTCGCGAACAGAGGGTAAAACAGGAGCTCTGACAAAGTAGAGGTGTTTCGTATCAGCATGGAATGTCTGAGATAAAAGTGAAAACGTTGGATGAGCAATGTATTGACGATGGTTCTACATCCCTGTGCAGAAAATCACAAACGACTTTTCAGGAAGGTTTCCTTCGTCCAGATAAAATAACCTATTCTCTGCAGTCATCACTCGAAAAGAAAAACATGCATGTGGCACGTTGAAATTTGACATCCTTACCAGTATACTGCCATTTTAAAGTATCGTTGGATAGACGTTGCATTCGACGTCGAATTAACGTCGGGATTTGGTTGTTTATGTTCAACGTTGCGTAAAGGTTGCAAATAGAAGTTGATGCAACGTCTATATCCCGGCGCTGCATTGATGTCGGGAAACGACTTTGTATAGACGTCGGAAAATATTAACATAGAATCGCCGTCGAGACAGCTACAATCATTAAATCATGAGTGATAACACAAATAGGTTTTTTGGGTTGTGAGTCCGTCATCTGTACAACGCCCATTTTCGAAGTCTGTTCAACGTTAATTTTCCGGTTTCTATTTAACGTCGCACCAAAGACATTAAATAGACGTCGGAGAAAGTTGCAAAAGTAACCTCCAAACAACGTTGTTTGCCCAACGTCTATTCAACGTTTTATCAACGGCGTTGGTTAGAGGTCAATCACATCAAAAGTACAGTACGGGTTAAAGTCGTGGTTTGGTCGGATCAACGTCGCCACCCGAAATCGATACTGGATCGACCTTAGAAGGTTTACTTGGTTTCTGACTGTTATGTTGCTGTGTATTTGACATCTAAAAACCGTCTACAGAACAAAACCCATGCGACGTCCATTTTTCTGTATACTTAATGTAAGAACAAAGACGTTCCATGGGCGTTGCGCTTCGGTCGCGTTGAAAAAGAAACTATTGTGGATAGGTCAGAATATGGTCCAAAGACGTCGAGAAGTCAAGTGTCTGCCCAACATTGCAGCATCTGCTGGGATTACACCACGATGTTCTTATGCTGTCCTGTCTGGTCAACGTTTGCTTGAGCCCTTACCATGCTATACCCCCACCTCACACTCCCCACCACCCTCCATGCCCCACGGTTTGGTGACCTCACACGAGCACCAGTCTACAGGTCAGTAGTCCTTCTTAATCTGCTGTAGCAGTGGGAGCATCCACAACAAGGAGTATTAATACCTTCCTTCCCAATACTAATGAAAGAATAACATCGGGATTATCTTGTGTTTTCTCCACTCGTCTTCGTGATGACTTTTGTCAGCTTGTGTGGAATGACCCTGGCAGCTTCTTTTTCAGATGTCCTTTTGAGCCTTAGATTTGTAAACTTCATTCATAACAATAACAACACACAAAAGGTATTTTTAGGATTTAAGAGATTGTACAGGTGATACAGTTGTTTGTTACCTCTTCAATTGTCTACTTCCATTCGTATTTTGAAGGACCGCTTAGCCATCTAGGGAAGAATCCAACGTGTAATGATATTATCGAGTTTAAAAATGCTTTAAGATCAAAATGCAGTTAAGAAATAAATAACGAAACCGGTGAAAGCTGACGAGTAACACTGAGTTTGTTTTGTTTTTAAATGTTTAATCATTTATGGGTATGCAAGAAGGCTCTCTGAACGTGCGTGTACAGGTGGGCGTTTTGAGCTATTCCCGTGAGTGGACCGTCCGCATGTAAATGCGAGTTTGCGGTCGACAATAACGGGTTTGCTGCTGTATAAAAGCGGCCGAGAATCTCCGCAATGGGCCACTACCCCCTTATCCCCCCCCCCACCCCAAACCTCCCAGGTGAGGAGCGAATGGCACTGCCCTGAGCCTGATGACTGACATCAATTAGAGCAAGGGGGGACTCCCCTTCATTGTTCAAAGTCACGTGGTCATGATGTAAATAGCAGATATTTTTTTGCTAAATTAATATTGCATGTGCCGACCAGATGACAAACGTTACTTAACATAGCTTTTACTCAACAACAGTATGTTACAGAGAGTTTGTTATTGATAAACAGTAACTGAAGCTGAATTAGATCACGTGACTTGATCGGTAGGTCAATGGGTACCCCCCCCCCCCCCGCCTGTGTCAACACAACTTGTTATGATGTTTTAACAATATATCAATTAAACAAGTACAGGTCAACTTCCCTCTCCCCTTCCCGAAAAAAACAATGGAAAAGCTTAATGGTGTTGTCACAAACTTGTTGATGAATAGCAGTGCATTGACAAAGGAATTTTATTAACGGAATCAAGAATATAAGGGTATCGCGTTTGGCTTTTTGTTTTCAATCTATAAAAGGAAGAGTCTTGAAAAAGGAGCATAACCAATTAAGCTATTTTGATTATAAATAAATAAACAAGACCTTGGAGATTTAACTTTTCCTAAAAGCATTAACTGCGTTATAAACGAACTACAGATCCGAGTTTCTAATATCTTGATTCTTTATATTGACATTCTCTTTGTGTTATTATACGATGTTCTATTGAATTCTTTCTGATAGTGATGTATTTAAAATGGAATCGGCATCGGACTTTAAAGCGAGGAGAGACTGTACCTCTTTGAAATGTTAATATATTTACTGTAAATAAAGAGCCAAAGCATGATTATTATGGAAGGTTTGTTTGAAATTAAAAGTGATACTGCAAAAATCACGAGTAGCCAGTCAAAAGGAACGTTCGTTGCACGGGAGAAGTTACAGAGAAGTTACATTTTAAGGAAGATCTTAATGTTGCACCTGTTCATTCCAAAAGTGACACAGTTTGGAAATGTTTTTTTTCTCAAGGTGGTTTTATATGTTCACATGTGCACCATAGTTTCATTTAATTCCTTCTTTCAATTTCATGTTTTATGTTTTTTGTTTTTTGTTTTTTTTTTTTTGTTTTATTTATTTATTCATTTTTTTTTTTAGAGAGAGAGTGTGTGTGTGTGTGTGTCGTTTGTTTGCTTTTTCACAATATTCTTTTATCTGGTGTAACAGGCTATCTCCCCCACCCCTCTACAGCTTCCCCCGGGGAAAGCTACACTAGGCCATACTAGGTGTGTGTACTCCTGATCGCTAAGATTATCATAAATAACATCCTCATTATCCAAGAAGTGCTTTCTTGTATGTTCAACTTAATCTTCCTTTTAGAAACTGATACCAATAGGGGGTGGGGCAAGAAATACCAGGTGGGGGGGGGGGGGGAGATAGCCTAGTCCACCCCCCCCCCCCCGATGGGGGAGGGTAGGAAGCTGTACAGGGGGGAAGATATACTGTTACACCGGCGTCTCGATTTTGTGTTTATATTATCTTTGGGCACAGAATTTCTTTCTTGGGAAAGTATTATTATTTAACATGTGTGAGCTGACTAAGAAAAACGCTTAACCAAATAAAGAAGACAGTGTTCAATAACGCAACAATCACATCAGCACTACATCAATGTGCAATATTAACCCCTAATTGTTCTACCGTGGCTCATCGAACGAGTTCGGATAAAATATATCGTCTAATAAGTTGTTTTAATCAAATACACTGACCTTTTGGAAGAAATATATCCCTAGGATGTAGATTTATTTAACTGATGTAATTACATAGGATATCTTTATTTACTTGCCAATAGCGCATGCACTTGCTGCACAAACCTTCGATATGGTGCAGTGTGTTAGCTTGAGAGGGGAAGTGTAGAGGTGATTGGGGTTGCACACTCGGTGAGGATACCCCAGACGTTGTTGTGTCTCAAGTAAGATACATGATTGAAGTTCAGAAAAAAAAACAATCTTACAGCATCAGATTTAAGTCATATTGAAATGCTAATTGGAATTGTCAAAATGATATTGTCACATGTGTTGTTCATCAGTTATAATGTAGATAAATCGATCACTCGGTTTAGTGTTTTTATACCGCAAAAAATAGGGAAATGGTTGAAATTTTAGAACAGTTTAAAACTACAGTTGTGAAATAATTGAATTTATTATGCAGTAGCTTTGTCGCAAAACGATACTTTGAAAATATATTGAATGCGCATACGGAGATTTCGAAAAAATATTCTGATATTTTTTCAATAAACAAACTTGCAATAAGCTAAAATCATCTAAAACTGATTATATGCAAAGCGCCAATGCATCTTCACTGCTTGAATGTCTTGGTCAGCTGTGCCCACTCATATCGAAAGGGAGGATTCGCTAACTTCTTGCATTGAATTTGAACACACCCCGAGTATTAATAAATCAAAAACATCAGGAGATTTTCGTGCAAGTATCAAGATGCTACGCCAGAAGAGTAGATAACATGCTATAATTACATTCCTCATTATGTTGTGACGTCACTGCGACATGAAAAAAGGGACTGTCCTGGGGATATCTTTAGGTGAGTAACATATTGTTATTTACATAACTAGACCACTCATCAGAATTGATTTAGACAGCAAGCCAAGATGAATATTTGCAGGCAATATCGACACTTTTTAATCTTACTGAATGCAATTTTTAATATTTAATGCTTATTTTTGATATCAAAGTATCATCAAAGATATCAATAAATCAACGTGGATCTCATTAATTTATATGTTGCTGTCAATAATTTTATTTTAAATGGCAAAAGATTATTTTTAAAATAAAAAATTATTTTTTCACACACAAAAATCTCAAGGGAGGCACACATTTATATAACGAATCGCCAATTACTTTTTGAGATGAAAAACTGAATTATTGATATCAGTAATCACAATATAGTTTTCAGGCTCAAGAATTGCTTCTTTTTGTGCAGTAAAAAGTTAAAAGAAAGATTCTGTATAGAGGGGTCAGTCATTATTTCATGCACCGATGTTTGCTTCTGGATTTCAGATATAAAAAATAAACTGGTATTTTGATGACAAAATAAATTATTCAGATCATAAAGTCATCTGCAGATTTCGAATTATGAATAAAAAAGTCTTCTTCTAAATCAATATCATCTAATATAAATACTTGATATCAAAAACAAACTAAATGACTGAGCTAAAAATTGAGATTTTGCTATCAAATGTTTCATTTTTGCTACTAAAAATTAAACTTTTTATCTCTAAAAATCAGTTTTTGAGATCATTAAATCATTTTTGATATCAATAAAATATCTTTTAATATCTCTAAGTATTTATTGAGATCAAGAATTCCTTTCTTTTTTTTGAGATCAAGAATTCGTTTAGAGATATCAAAAAATATAATTACAGATAGCAAAAATTAACTGTTGATATCACAGATTGAAATTTTGAACCATGTCATCTTATATCAAGGGTTGAACAATGAAAATGTGTTTGTAGAATTCGTTATTGAGTGTGTATTCTAAGATTCAACTTCTTGACCCTTAATCCTGGTTGAAGGCTTGTGTCCTACCGCCAGTCTCATTCCCACAACCCTCACAAAAAATGGTGCTCGTGTCATTACTTATCGATAAAAGAATAACGGTTGGCCATAAATTTTGTCTAAAATTTCAAACCATACCAAGCAGCTCTCAGACGCAGTGAGTCGATTATGAGAACAGAATCCTCGCACTGCTAATCTGTCCAATCCATCAGTTAACCTCCACACAGTTACTGAACCTTCTAATGTCCAAATTGTGGGACAAAGAAAAAATATGTACTTTTCAAGGTTTCAAAGAGAAAGTTGAGAGCGCCGTATGAAATAAAGAATTAATGATTTAAGCTTTCTTTTCCACACAACGATCTCTGTCCCTTATGTTCCAAAACTGAAGCGATCGATTGCTTATCGATGCAACATTTATCACCATTTCGTATTTCACCAAGATTTAATACAAGTGGAATGCAGAAAATCCGCCAGATCTTCCATTACCCCCTCCCCCCTTCCCGGAATTCCCCCCTCCCCCCACCCTCTCAACGTTCTTTGTGCCGCGGTGTTCCCCTCAGTAAACTTGTTCATCTGTTGTCATGAATTACCCACTATTTTGTGTACTGGGCCCTAGCATTATTCACAGTTCACAGACGAGCATTGTCTGTTAACCAGCATAGCTCTGGTTGCGATCCAGGGGAACCCCGGGATAGAAGCACCCTGTAAATTGGACAGTCTCACAAATACGACAACTTTTCAATAGTGTCGTTTCACGTACCTTCCGTTATACAAACTGGACGGACGAACCTAGACATCTAACCACCCCAGTCCCACTCGTGGTCCTATGTTTTGGCGTTCTATCAAACTCCATAGTGTGTTGCATGATTTCTGACAGGCATTTGACATTGTTATATGGCGTGGATAAATGTTGTAATCTGATTGGTTGATACCCAAGTTTTTAAATATTTTTTTTAAAATATCTACCAGAACTCAGAAGTTGATAGATGTTGCAGTTATTTGTACTTAAAACACCAGTAAGTCATGTAAGAATACCTATACCGATTTTTGAAGAGACTGTTGACCAGCGCGGTCAATGTTGACCGAAACACAGAAGCATAAAATGGGACACATTTGTAAAGTTAATAAAAATATTATTTAATTTCTTCATGTGCAAACCTACAACTTTTTGCACTCGGCAAAAAAAAGAAGAAAAAAAAAAAAAAGAAATAAGTACACTAAATGAATGATTAAATAGTAGGAAATTGCTATCTATCAATCTATGACGTCACAAGTAATACCCAGTAATTATTATGAATTAACACAAAAAAGTGAAGACAGAATTGAAAAAGACAAAATGCATTGCATAACTTAGTGCTTGAGTCATTGCTTGCAGATACGTTTAACGATATTGATTGATTTATTCCACCAAAAAAATAAATAAAAGAAATAATATACTACAAAAACATACTTCTGAGGGCACAGTTCGTACCTCTTCACGCACTCTTATGAACTCTTCGCGAAAAAGGACAGGTATGTAAAGGTGCCAGTCCCAGGCTTCTGAGGATATGTGTGAAAGAAGAATTGGAAAAAAGAGTGTTAGATGATATATATCACAAAACGTGGCTTTCGGTCATTGAACCCTTTTGGTTTCAGGGTACAAAAGTTTACCCAGTATTAAACTGTGACGTTCTATCAACCTTGGATAGACGTCCGATCAACGTCTGGCTTCGGTTGTTTATGGAAGAAAATGATGCCTGCCTTCCAACTTTAGATAATAGTCGATTATCAGATGCCAAATCAACATTACGTAAAGGTTGCAAATGGAACTCTCCACGTGTTGTATAGACGTCGGAAAAGTGACATTTCTCATATTTTGTGTCCTTTCGTTCTGCTTTCGAAGTGTACTGTCATGGTTACCATTTCCGGAATAATAATATTATTCTTATTATTATTATTATTATTATTATTATTATTATTATTATTATTATTATTATTATTATTATTATTATTATTATTATTATTATTATTATTATTATTATTATTATTATTATTATTATTATTATTATTATTATTATTATTATTATTATTATTATTATTCCGGAAATGGTAACCATGACATTACTATTATTATTATTATTATTATTATTATTATTATTATTATTATTATTATTATTATTATTATTATTATTATTATTATTATTATTATTATTATTATTATTATTATTATTATTATTATTATTATTATTATTATTATTATTATTATTATTATTATTGTTATTATTATTATTATTAATAAATCATTGAATTATTTATTCAAAACTGCACAGACTGTCGCTTTTATATTTTAGCTACAAATAACTATTTAAAGGTACATAAAACTGAATTTAATAACATTAAAGGTATCTTTTAGCACAAGTTCAGATAGAGAGACTAAAAATTGGAAACGATTTTATTCAAGAGGAAAACTGGCTGCTTAGAACAAGAATATCAGTCAGTTTCAAATAACAAAGTTGGAAGCCTTATAATCAGCTTTCTTCGCAGAAATTCGCTTTATGAAAAAACATAAACAAAGCTCCACGCAATGTGAATTAAAATACAAAGTAAACAAATATAATGTAATTTTCTACAGCACGAACATAGCAAAAAAAAGACAAAAGCAATGAAGAAATGTTTTAAATAAAAAAAAATAAACATTATGAGAGGTTCATGTGACGAAATATAATATCCTTGTAACCTGGTGAACTATCTGTCCTCAGTATCAGGAAGGTTCCATTAACGGTCATATGGACCAGTTGAATGTACACAGAGGTCGTCCCTAATGCACGCACGAGCAGGGGTAGTTAAGTGGGGTGGGGATGTCAGTTCCAGCACCAACGCTTGCCTAGAGGGAGGGGGAAGAACGGGTCAACGCTTTAACGCATACTGTGGGCACAGGAGCGGGGTGTCAAAAAATGCTAGGGCCTTTCTCGGCCCCTTTTTGGACCGTCCAATATATCTTGTATTAAACGACAGTTCGCTAATTTCCTTGATAATTTTTCACTTACCGAATTTTTTCCATTGTTCTTGTGACATACATGGCCATAAACAAGAAAAATTTACAGACCTCAAAAGAAAACGACATGAAAGATGGTGTATTATGCAAATTGCTCAGAAAGTTTAAATACCCTAATTTGATGCAAGGTTAGGGACAAAAAAGGGTTGACGTCTTAGGGTAAAAATCTTCCCCTTTTGGCCTAGTTTTTCTTTCTTATTGTACAGTTTTTTCTCTTGTTCAAGTCTATTGACTTAGATCGATGCTTCGTGAAACATGAGCTGTAGTGAAACTGTATATATGTGGGTTAATGACAGGAGTGTAAGAACAATGTCATAAAACGAGGGTTTTGCGCCGTGTAACAGGCATAATAGGACTACTAAATATCATGTGCATTACATAAATATTACAGATTTACCCCCACCACCCGCCCCTTCCCCAACCATATCCAGTTGCGTGGTTGTCATGGTGGAATGTGTTGATTCGAGTGACCACCTCTAAATAAAGACCAATTTATTTTATTCTTCATGTGTTATATTTTTACTATAGCTTGTTGTTCGAGCAAAATACACTGGAAAAGAGTAACCAGGAAAAAGTTATCAAAGCTCTGACCTTTAATTCAATAAGATGATTGGGGTTACAGATGTCTGTAATTAGGGCTATGGACATCTCTTTCTCTCCTAAATACACTTCTTCCAAGTCCAAAATAGGAAAGCAGCGCTCATAAACAAAACTCTTACTTTGGCTAATTAGTTTTGAACAAATCATCTGACATTTAGATAGGATTATTTCTTACAAAAATCAGTGATCTTTAATCTTTAAGTAATGGATATTGGAATAACTGAGCACGATTCTTAAACGTTACTGTGTAATGACACCGGTGCGACGAAGTTTATACGATCTAAAAACAGGCTTAAACGGTACATAAAACGATGTTGGTATATCGGCGCCTGTAATAACGTCATAATAATAATAATAATAATAATAATAATAATAATAATAATAATAATAATAATAATAATAATAATGCCAGCCTATATAGCACTTCACCAACAATTTGCTCAAAGCGCTTTACAATTAAATAATAAATTTCAACTTAATAGAGAAAACTTAGCCCTATTCAATAACAACTGTGTTAAAACATGACTTAACAATATAAATATTCCCTAAAATCGTTCTATAGCTTCTGATCATATGTACTTCAAAAATAATGTGTTTTAGTATCTTTTGAAGATGTTGACATCTTTAGGCATTCTTATAGTGTATGGGAGTGAATCCCAGATTCGGGGTTGTCAAAGGACCTGTTTCCAGCTGACCGAAGCTTAGTAAGCTGGGAGAAATCCTTTGATGGTTCGGAGTGTGTTGTGACATGGTTGATTTGTAAGATCGCGCATATTCCCTTTCGTTTGTGGTCAGAACACTGAACACAATGACTGCAATTTTATAGTCAATGTGTGAAATCTAACTGGAAGCCAGTGTAGTTTCATTAATGCTGCGGAGATGTGGCCGACATTTTTAATTCCTAACACTTGTCTTACAGCTGCGTTTTGTGCCCTCTAAAGTTTTTAATAGACTAGTATTAATACCATATAGCAATGAATTTCCATAATCAAATTGGGATATGACCATACTTTAAACAAGCGTCTGAGCGGCTTCAAAAGTAATGTATCTTTGAATGGGTGAAATTTCGCAATCCTTACGTAGCAAACGTTTACTACGTGGTTGATGTGTACAGTCATTTTCATTTCTGCATCAAGGTGTACTCCTAGGTTCCATACACTAGTTCGGGCTGTGATGTTTTCTCCTTCTGCATCTATGCTATTAGAGTTTATCTCAGCTAATTGTTGCTTCGTGTCAAAAGTTATGAATTCAATTTTTCAGAGTTCACTTTTAATCTAATTCGGTCGTCCAACACGATATTCGGTTAATTCCTGTATCTACTGCGTTTTTAGCATGGGATTGAAACAGGGTAGAATTTTGATCAAGGGAGTTGTGTATCTTCCCAAAACATGTGGTATTAAGGCTGCAGAGTGCGTATGAGGGGACTCAGGCAACCTGTATATTTCGTGTAGCCTCATGGACCAGTGCCGGAACCCTCGAGCAGGCTCGTAGTGTAGTGAGTGCCAAGGGAATAGATCGCGATTGATTTATTTGGATAACTTTGTGCGCGATCTTCAAAGTATGAAGCAAACCAGTTGAGTATATTGCCCGATATACCATAGTCAGTTATCAAGCGGGACAAGAATCTGTCATGTGGGACGGTATCGAAAGCAGCGTATAAATCAAGCAAGGTAAGTAGACTGACGTATTAGCTATAGTTGGTTTTGAGAATATTACTAGCAACCTCTAGAAATGTTGTTGCACAACTGTGAATAGAACGATACGCAGGTTGGTAAGTTTCATTGAGTCCAAATTCTTTGCACTTATAAGTGAATTTATTTACCACAACTCACTCCATCACTTTTAACAAAATGGAAGGTTAATATTGGGCGGAAATTCTTGACTACGGCGATTTTAGGCTTTTTTTGGAACTGGGGTAACGATAGCAGTTTTGAAGCTTTTTGGATATATCCAGAAGAAAGTATGTGATTGACCATAACGGTAAGTAATGGGAGGGTCTCATTTGGACAATCCTTTAAAATAGAGGTGGGCACTGGGTCAAGCTCGCAAGATTTGGCTCGGATTTTTCTATGAAAACTCTACGTTCGTCTTGAGACATTGATGTGTCAGGAGAATTGTTATCCGTCTCGCTGTCCTTGGTTTGAAACTGGTTGTTGATTTTTTTCTATTTTTGATTTGAAACATTACAAAACTATTGGTTAGCTCACTTTCATTCTTTGCTTCAGGCTAGATGGGATTTCTTGACAAGTTCGTGTAGTACTTTTTGATCCCCGCTATGGTTTTGAAAGGCAGTTTGTTCACAAGGTTTCTTTGCATAGAACATAGTCCAACATCTACAAACTTTTGCATTACAATCATTTAATGAGTTGGAGTGTTTCTCTCAACACAGTACTCAATATGTGTAAAATTAAACTAATGAAATGAAATCTATAAGAGGAAATCTGCACTATCTATCACTTTTGAGCTATTACGCCAAAATCAACCCAGTGAAGCAATTTTTAGGGATTGTAAAATAAAGGTAAAGTATCACACAAGACAGAGACAAAAGACTCCACCAGTGGCATATAGACTATGTCAATAGCACTGCAGCTACTTGAATATTCATTTAGTTATTTATCTTTGGTAATAGCATCCTGAAAAGTGGTCATCTGTTGAGGGAGACTGACTGGGGAGTAAAATTATTAAATTTCAGTGTTGAAAAACAAAAAGGGTGTTATCAAAAACTATACAAAAATAATGGTAAATGGTATTATTAAGATTTAACAAATTCCAAAGGGCCCAGGTTTCATGTGGTTAGTTTGACAAAAGTTTTAAAAATCGCAATATCGAGTCTGACATAAGAAACTGAGTTTAATTTGATTCTGATGTTGATTTCACGGAGGTGTGAATTCTTATATTGACAAAGTTTTAAGTCTTCTGCTTTCGACTGTTTTGTGAGCTGTCGATAAAATGAAGTGATCGAAACATTCTAATATTTGTTTGCAAAATTTATTGTCTTACTTTCATGCACGTCCTTCCTTGAGTTGCTAGAAAATTTAAATCTGTTGTTTTGCTGCAAAATGCAAGGCCAGCTCAACAGCAACCAGGCACTTTATTCCGGCCGTCATAACTGGCTGTACTGCATTATCACGAAACGGTGATTGGTGAACAGTTTTGATAGAATGTGTGCACGATTGCATTCCCACACCTTGTGCATATCATTAAATTATCTATCCAGGTTGCATGGAACGTATAATAACCCCACAGGTGAGAAATGACTACACTCATTTTGAATCCAAAGGTTCATTGTTGTTACTTGTGACTGTAATTAATAAGGTATCAAAAACATTGCGTTTCTGGGGTCACAAAAGCGTTTTGGCTAGATGGACTGAAATTAAATTTTCACAAAACAAACTTTGATCTACAAAAAGCCAGTAGTCAGTTAACCCATCTTTATACTGCACGCACTGTAAAGTTCTTCTGGTCACGGACGTTATTAGCCTGTTGATAATTCAATATCAGATTCACAGGTTAGTAAAGACTGGTGTGTGCATACTTTATCATTCCAAAAGTGGAACGGTTACATAACACTATTTTTTAATTTCTCTGTCATATTTGTCGTCCTTGTTTATGTTTCATTACGGGTTGGCATATTAAATTAGTATTGATATGATGCAATTGAAAGATTTCAGGTCACAAATACCTATTTTGTGTCCCTTAGTTGACTGTTTCAGTGGTGATGTACAAGTAACCAGGCCTATGCATCATTACTCTATCAACAATAGAGAATCTTTGAAAAACATGGATTCTAGAATACGATAACTTATCACACACTTTTGTGTTAACATCTTTTACCATTTCAAAAATGGCAAAAAGTAATAGTAATATATATATACATATACATATATATATATTGCTTTCAGTCAGCGAAGGACCAATACTTATGCAAACCCACACAACGACAGACTTCTTGTCAGAGCAAAAAAAGCATTTACACTGGCCGCTTAAAATTCCATTTTTTTTGCTTTCAGTCAGCGGAGGACAAAAATAGAATTATAAGCTGCAGTTTTGCCGGAATATCTTTGGATATTCCGACGATTATATATATATATATATATATATATATATCTAAAACCAGTCATAGGGGGACCATGCCTTTAATATAGCACTTTGGGAGACCATTTGTATATTTTTTACCTTTGAATTTAGAAAGACAAAAATTACCAAAAAATGTTCCTATACGTTGTAGATAATGAGTGTGATTTTTTCTTCTTGTCATATTAAGTAGCAAAAAATAAACAAAAAAGTTGGTCTACGTATTTTTTCTAGATTTTCCTTGGCATTTTAAGCGACCTGGCTAAAACCACGGAATTTCCCGGGTCTCCGTAAGTGTGTGGTTTAATGCTCTGTATATTTGGTCTCCCAAGGTAGCATATTTTGCTACTAGTTGGGTGTTTTTGAAGATTTATTTTAAACCTATGTTTATTATTATTGTTATTTGTTATGCATATGCATTGTGTATAAGTTATACGCATGTACGGCAGCCTTGAGAGATGACACTATGCACATATTACCAGTGACTGTGCCATTTAGTTCTACTTAGCATGCAAATATGTGCAAGATGCTTCATGTTTCTGGTTAAAATATTGTTACGTGACATTTAAACTCTGTAACATTACTTAGGAAACAAAAGAATTGAAGTAGTAATTAATGATAAACAAAATGTCTCTTCAAGTTGTATATATGGTCGCCTTAAGTCGGTTTATACACCCAGAAATATACAACCAGCAATAAGGAGACCATATATTTTTCATGAATATGTGCAAGATTTTTATATTATTAAGACAAAAAAGTGCTAAATGTTATTTTAAATTACTTAGAAATCATTTTGGTAGGCAAAAAAAGAGTAATGAATATAAAGAATGGCCTTTGAAGTGTTTTGTATAAGTGTGAAGCATAGTCCCCTTAAGTCGGTTTACACACTATATATATATATAAAGTAGGGATACGTTTCATTACGTCATAATGTTTATTACGTCATAATGCATCTTGCTCTCAAGTGTTCGTTTCTTTGAAAAAATGCCTGTTTACAGTGCTAAATTATCCTTTTCTTCAATTTCGTGCTAAACCATGTATAAGCATGTTGAGCAGTTAAGGAAAAAATACTGGTTGCTATAATATTTTTAAATACATAATCTATAGCGGATCTTAAATAAAAATGGCAGTTTTCCCCGGTCTCCTTAAAGCTGATTTTTTGGCACTAATGTTTATACAAGGTATAAAGTTTAGGATCATATTGAAAGCTTGTTATCAAGTTTCAACACACAAATTTAATTTTAAACCAAAGTATGTTATATTCGCTATGCCATAAAATCATTCGTTTTTTGTTTGCTGAGTAGTTTCGTAACGTTTAAACACGCTAAGAATTAAGAAGACCCACGTTTGGTCTCCCTAAATTTTTGGTCTCCCTAATACTGGTTTTTTTTTAGCAAAAATGGTCCCCGTATTGCTTGAGGTACACTTCTATATATATATATATATATATATATATATATATATATATATATATATATATATATATATATATATATATATATATATATATATATATACATATATATATATATATATATATATATGTGTGTGTGTGTGTGTGTGTGTAAAATTTCTATACGCCCAGTACGCCCAGTACTAGGAAAGGGATAACTTCGCCAAAGCATTTATGATTGCTGTGTAATAGGGAATTTCCCGACTATGGTGAGGAAAGGGACGATCATATGAGTAAAGAACAACCTTCGTGACACAGTACAAAAACAGAGAGACAGGAAACAGACAAAGTTGGATTTTATCCAACGTTCTTTCATTAACAATATCTGTTGTCTCCGAAATCTCATGGAATTATAACCAAACCAAGACTTTTGGAAATATAACACCAAACATAGCTGGTACTTTATATTAGGAACGTTTGAAGTGTGAAATTACACAAACGCTTTCTTCTAAAATGTAGCCTAATCTTTAAAAAGCCATCCTTTCTTAACCCCTAATGTGTTACTCACGCAATTTTAAATTAAAATTTTAATTAAGACAATAAATAAGCTTATTTTTTGCGGTATTTGCCATACTGACTACATCGCCGAACCAGGAAATCCTTTCCTTTCTACTGTGATGTTTAAATTTGTCAGGTAGACTCGTTTCAGTAGGAATTCTCTGCTGATCTTGTCTTTCGAGGATACACACAAAATTCTTCCAACATAGCAGTTATAGAAGGCCGCTAATCTGTTTCTTGACAATGTTGTTCAAATATTCCACATCAGAAATATATGGCAAAATTTTGAACAAACCATAAAATTTATATATCACACCGACTATTGGTTTAAATTACACTTATATATTATCATATATCATAATATTTTACAGTTTAATTTTACATTTTATATTATTAGACAGGAAATATAGTGACGTTTTTGTGTAATGCTCCCATGAACCCGTGATAGCTCAGTTGGTAGAGCGGAGGACTGTAGTGGTGGCTTACGCAGAATATCCTTAGGTCGGTGGTTCGACTCCGCCTCGCGGGAATCTTTCTGTTTTTCATACTATCCGATATCTTATTGAATGAAATGTGCAAAGAACATACGAAATTGATCATCTGCAATGACATGCATGCTCGGACCAATCTCACAGAATTGCTGCGGAGTATGACTACTACTGCCAGTGTGCTGTGGTGGAAGGTCGACATAACGCCGTCACAATATCCGCCTTGAATAATGGTATTGTCTGCATCTGTTGCAGAAACGCAAACGTTCTAATTAGCCTTAATTTCAATAAAATGTTTGATCACACAAGTATGAGTGCTGTGTCATACCTGAAGAAAACCCTTAATAACAATGTGGGCGTTTTGGATAGTTTAACCTCTAGCATGGGAATATTTATTCTTGCCAAATGTGTAGATTATTTTACGCTACAACTGAATAGCATGCAAAAACGGATGACAATAACATTAAAAATGTGAAATGACTATCTGCCAAATATGGCTCATTTTCAAGCAGCCATTAAAAAGCGGAGGGTGCAGTTGGTAGAGCAAGTACCGTGGAGAATTTGCTAGGTATCTTTAGGTCGGTGTTTCGACTCCAACTCGCTGCTTTCAATCTGATTAGCTGTTTACGCACTGTCATAAGACGAGGCCTTTCCATGGCAGACGCTAAATAGGCGTTTGTGAAACCTAAATAACAAAGGAAAACCCTTAACCGAAGGTAAGTAGCATGGGCGTATGAGACTCCACATATAAACAAAGTTGCTTTCAAGACTTTCATTTTAAAATATTCACAAATAGACCATATAAACTTAATGCGCCATATAAAAATAGAGAAATTTTGCGTTTGTAATATTAGATTCAAGTTTTACCTTTTCCAATTATTGAAGCAAGTGCTCTGAGGCACAATGGTATGTATATCGTACTTCATGTGCCATTCTTCATAATGGGAATACTTTACTAATGGACGTCTTGCTTGTTAGAAATCTGTAAAATGCCCTTCATTAAACTTCTTCACTACGTTAAATAAAAGAGGCTTCTTCTTGGTCACAATATGTCTACTTAAAATGTCTGGCCATACTGACAAACAGTGACAAAGGCAGCTAGAAGAGGAAACACTTCTATAATGTTGATGATATATATAATAGAAGGCGGTGAAAATAATTGTCAAACTCAGAAAAAATATCACTTTGATCCATAATTAGATCTTTAGTTTTAGCCTTAGAGATGTTAATCCTGGTGATTCAGAATTACTATAACGTGGAACAAAGTTTCTTGCCAACAAAACTTTATAAAGTAGAAGCAGACAAAAACTCGTACATTGTTGACACGTAAGTTGCAATTAATTGTTGGCAGAAAGAAAAACATGTTTACCTTTCTTCTGCATCAGACGAGGATCCTGAATATTTTGAAATTAATGCTTTCCAAATAATTGCGAAATTACTGTAGTAGCCACTTTTCAATTAAATCTTTAGAAGAGCAAATCATAATTAATTAATTAATTAATTGTTAGTTAATATGCAGTTTATCAACCAACTTGTTACTTACGATATTCGAAAATTAATGCATAACAGGGCTGAGTATTACTGAAGCTATGAGAGTTTTAGGTATTGATTTTAAAAACATTTTACTTCTTGAATGGTGCCTGTTATATCAAATTAATAAATCGCAGTAAAGCAGAGAGTACGCAGTCAATAAATCATTTTGGTGGGACTAACTTTGGAACGGGCTAATAACGCTCGGAGCAAAGCGATGCCACCATTTCAGATAGTGATGAATTGGTGTTATTGGATAAATGACACATCAATAAATTAATCTTGCATCTATATTACAGTCCTACAAAAGACAAGTGACCGAAGACTGTATAAAAACTATATGAAATAGAAAGAATATTGCGCAAACTTTTCTTCTCATTTTTTATACAATAAAGGCTTTGAAAGTTTATTTCTAAATTAACAGTTACTTTGCGAAATGAATGTTTTATGAGATTAGATATGATTTGGTTGTGGCCTTATGCATCTGAGAGAATATGCTCGGGTGTGATAAGCACGACAATTATAAAAACATGAATAAAAATGTGTCTATTGCCAGTGAATTTGCTTATAATCCTTATTCCTATCGTCTTCCAGACGATTAAATTAAGATTATACCCAGGATATGTCAGATATAGCAATCTATTCATTCGTAGAAGTCTTGCAGGTTTGCTACATGGCATCAGCTTAAGGCTTACTTTAGCAAAGAAAGTGCAGATCCTGTTGTAATGTTCATTTACAAGACAGTATATTTGTTTCTACATGTGAGCTCACTTCCTGTGATATAAAGACAACTATACTGAATCCAAAATTTACTGAGGCAAAGTTAATTTGGGCTCGTGAAATGGGCGGATCATTATAATATACTTTTGCCTCAGGAGTCACTGGTATTCGAGTTATTAAAAGCCGCCTTTTGCAGTTAATGAAATTTATTTCAAACGATAAAAACATAACACTACGGTAAAAACTAGAACCTCATTTCGCTACCGAAATGTTAAACACTTGACACAAATATAAACGCAAAAATACTTCCTTCAATGGGATATTTCTTAAATAATATATTGCAAACAACACAGCTTGAATACGTCTTATAAGCCGAGTAGTGTTTGGTTTGTGTTGACTTAAGGTTTTACTGACTGATCAGGCATTCGCTGTGTTATCAGTTTAAGCAGTGAGAGCTCGCATAAAGCTGAGCAACTGTGTGTTCTGTGCTGCCCGTTAAATGCTCCACATTTACGTGCAAAAAAATACACTCTATTCACATGGCGTTTTAAACAAGAAAACGAAATCGAAGGCGAAAATAAAGAGTGACATGCAAACGGTCATATCAAGTTCTACCTAAGTCCCAAGTTTCGTGGTCATCTCCGCCAGTGGAGGAGATGACACAAGAAATCCGATCACTGTCAAGAAAAAAAAGATACCAATGGCTGCTCGCACAAATTCATATAGCCCTTGCAATCCAAAGGCTTGTCAAGTGCTAAATTATAAAAATCCTGTCTGTCATTTGACTTAACATGCCCTTATACAAAAACGCCACATTTGTAAAAAAAAATGGATGGTTCCGCATTCAAAACAATATTTAGATAACATTTAAATTGTAAGTTATAGAATTCCACGTTCCAATCATGGAGAAACCATTTCGTAATATTTATTTATCAATAGTGTGCCACATTTTCGAATATATATATAATTTTATCAGCTTTATTAAAATAGTTTCCAGACAGTTTCAAGTTATATGTCTGTTTTATGTTTAAGTTACATTTTGGCATTGACTTTTAAATGAACATTATGATAACTGAGCACAGGGAGAAAAAACTTTGCCATTGAACTATATCTTGCAAAACGCAACAGTCAGAATCAAACTATTCATTGAGTGTGCTCGAGTACATGTTAGGGATTCCAAATGAAAATATACCAGCTAAAAACAGGGTTTGCACTAGCTATTTTTTAATTGTCTCCTTTGCCATATCTCTGATCATTTAAGTGTTTGGTCTAAACTTCGTCAATCTCCGTAAGTTCTTATAAGCTACACATAAGACGCTATTAAAATCTGACAGTATTTAGTATTTAGTCACTTATATATTATATGTTATGAGAGACATAAAAAGCTTGAGCAATATTATGTAATTAATCCAATCAAACTGTATTCTAAATTCCTAGTATTGTGTTCTTACCGATGAGATAACCTAGAAGGTAAAATGCATGATTATAATTTTTCCTGTTAATGATTCACGTTTTCAATGTTATTATAAACTTTAAAAGAAGACAATGCGTCTTGTCAGTGCTTACAACCATATAATTCCGAATCTTTTTACCTGGCATAGGTACAGTGTAACTTCGAAATAGGGCAATCTGTAGGACTAGGCCAAACTGGTCCCTTTTTTCGAGATGGTCCAATTTATGACTAGAGCCTGAGCTTATTTTTATATCTGCAATGACCACGTAACGTCAAATGAATCTATCAGAGCAAAGCTTACTTTTGGTGCATGCGGTGTTATTTTCTTAATCTGAAAATTTACGCTTGTCTGCTTTATTTTTCCTTTTTTAAATACAATCCAATTATCCAAATGATCTGCAAAGCCCGTCATTATCACTGCTCACCAATACTTGAGAGTTTCTCTAAAAATGTGTCATACAACTGCCACTCTTAATTGCAATTAATTCTTTGTGAAAAAAAACCAGAGCATTAAATGCATGATTTTTAAACTCTATAAAGCGAGTTTTCTTATCGATAATAAATCTGTTTAAAATGCTATATTTGTGTTCTCAATTCCTACTCAAACCTTCTACATTAGGGCTTCCATGCTGTTTATATATTAAGCGAACCGGTCTGTCATATGTCATGTATTCTGCCAAAAAAAAACTGAAATATAAAACTTTTGCTGAGTTATTGCAAAAACTTGTTTTTTGTTTATTATTTTAAAATAACAAGGATTTGAATATTTTCGATACTCTTTGAAAATTATGGTACCGTCTCATTCACAGCTTCCAGAATTTAATCAGACTTGATGTTGAATCTCACAGTCTCTAAGTCAATACCTCCTTTTATCACCTTTGAATGCATATTGTACAAACAACAAACAACAAACAACAACGTACACTTGTATTTTGTGTCAATAATCAGAACATACAGCAAACAATCAAAAACTGGTAATCCGTCACTGCAGAAAATTGTGCTTGCCCTAGATGTTCCAAGGGAGCAGCTTAGTGCATATGTACTTTTTGTCTACAATAAGGAAGTAACACCTATAAAGCTACTGATGAAAGTGAACTAGGTATTTCTTTACAATTAATGATTCAAAGATGTCGAGTATTAAAAAACAACACTTCAAGTCTTAAAATCTTAACTATTATAATAATTGGAAAGGGAAGGAAATAAATAAGCTGATTCTTACTTGGAAATTTGCCGACATGTTCGGACGTGTTAATCGTATCAGGCTGGTCTAAATTAAAAGAAAAACATTATTTTAACAGTATTCAATAGTAAACTACAGAAGATGCATAATAATAAGCACAGTAATTTTTAAAGAAAAACTCAGGCAATGGTTTATTAATTTTAAAGCAAGAGTAAAAATATCTTGACAGAGGGAGTAATGCTTCGGTATACAGTAGCATCTCAGCTCAGAACACCCTCGATAAACCGTATAACTTGTTTCGCTGTGTAAAGAACCCTTATACACCCTAAGAACCATAAGGCATCATGCATAACCCCATTGTTTTAGGGTTTCGGCTTTCAGAGTGAGAGGTTAAGCAGTGTCCGCATGAGGTCTTCACTACTTAAATTCAGTACATTTGCAATACAATCAGGTTTTCATGACTTTAAGGCATCTAATTAACTGTGAACAGCCAGAATTTTTATTATTTTATGTCAAACTACGAAAAATGATATGTCTTCAATATATCGGCACCGTGCTACACCGGAAAAATTAGCTCAGTCCAGCTATCGCCAGTAGTATTGAGGTTTTATTGTGATAATAATAATAATAATAACAATATTAATAATAATAAGAATTATGATTATTATCACTATATTATTACCGCACTAGTAGTAGTAGTAGAAGTAGCCGTAGTAGTAGCAGTAGCAGCAGTAGTACTTGATGTAACAGTCCTATTTGTTGTTAGTGTTAGTTGTTGTCTTCCTTGACGTAATAGAATTAGTAGTAGTAGTAGTATTTGCAGTAGTAATAGGAGCAGCAGTAGTAGTAGTAACAGTAGTCATAAAAGCAGTAGTAATATTTGACGAGAGCAAACTAAAGAGTCATACAGTTTTGCTTCTGACCCTGTTTGAAGCGTGAGTGTGGTCAATAAATGTCAAAGCAGTCGCAAAAAAAAATGAACATTCTGCAATGAAATTTTACTGTTGAAGGAGCTCTAAGCATAAATTATTAGCACTAAGGTACTATAAATGAAAGTTTATCCATTACGGATAGCAACTGCCAAAGAAATAAGCTCTTCGTTTGTTTTAAAGCCATTATCAGAAGTGTTACTAAGCCGAGTAAGTTTGTTCTATTTAAAGCCTACGAAGTATATATCCACCGGATATATTCTCTTATATGCACAATTAATAGAAAAGCACCAGTCTATCGTCACATATTAACAATTTCAAACACTTTGCAAAGTGCGATACAGTTTCTTTGTTTTGCTTGTTTTTGTTTTTTGTTTTTTGTTTTTTTTTGTTTGTTTGGTTTTTTTTAACACTTGACAAGCTGTTAGCTTGCAATTGTTATATGAATTTGTGCGAGCAGCCGTTCGTCCTTTTTTTCTTCTTGACAGTTTTCCGATTTTTTGTGACTTCTTGTTCTCTGACACTATGGGCCCTAGGACCATGAAACTTGAGACTTATGAAGAGCTTGATCTGAACGTGTGCGTCACTTTTTATTTCGTCTTCGATTTCATTTTCTTTGTTAAAACGCGATGTGAAAAGAGTATATTTTTGCAATTAAATGCGGAACATGTAATGCATAGCACAGAACACATAGTTGCTCAGCTTTGTGCGAGCTCTCACTGCGTAAATAGACAACACGGCGTATGCCTGATCAGTCAATCAAACCTTAAGTCAACAAAAACCAAACACTACTCGGCTTATAAGATGTATTCAAGATGTGTTGTTTGCAATACATTATTCAAGAAATAACCCATTGAAGGAAGTATTTTTGCGTTTTAATTTTCATCAAATGTTTAACATTTCGGTAGCGAAATGAGGTTCTAGTTTTTAAACTGAAATCATAACACTATTTTTAGATTAATTTCACTCTTTGTTCTATAATTTAACTATAGTGAGTAAGAGATTTGTGGTTTTTAAATAAACAAGACTGCCAATGAGAAAATTTATATTTTTTCAGTCGTGCTTATTTTAAGTTGGCATGGGGAAAAAGACCCAGTATGATGCTAAGTAGTGAAGTAAGGTAATGAGCCTGAATAGGTTTTGATGAAAACACGACTTGCAGCTCAAAGAAACATTAACACTGCGACTGTGTGGCGTTTCCAACAGGTCCGCACCAGTCATAAGAAAGAAATTATATGCAAATGTTTCATGTTACGGAAGCTTTGTAGGGAGGTTTGGGGAAGAGACATCAAAACTATCATTATAGTATTTACATGCTCAAAACATAAACCCTAAAATTGTTTCGTAACTCAGCGTGAAGAAGTATGAATTGCAATCAAAGCCCGAGCGATCGATATTCCTTCAAAAGCGCATCTTACAAACACACTACAAATAACAAAGTTTTGGAAGATTTCCAGGAAACCCGTTTGTTTGGGACAATTTATCGCACAATAAACAGAGTGTAATGTATTTAAGGTAATTTTAGTGCTGTTTCGGATATTCTTCGCAAGTGCAATGCACAAATGCCACTTTTTTCCATATTGGTTTAAAGAGGTGTGCGAAAAATATTATCTGCCAGATGCTTTCATGCTTCCGTAATTTCTTCGTACATCATGTGAGAGTTGATGCAAAGAGCGGGCATTCATGGAGTCGTTTTTACTCTTGCAGCTAGCGTTATGGTTATCATGGCATAAAGCTCAGTGACTGAAAGAGCAGTGACACATGATATTGAGTGATTATTGTTTAATTCATTCATGTGTTAAGAGCTGTATATTTATTAACTTTCCTCATAAAACTGCATGAAAAGGTGAAAAAAAGAAAGAGCTTGTGTACGAAGAATTCATAGAATTCCGTCACATGAGGACATATTTTACTGCAGACATGATATATTATGACGTTATTGACTGTGTTTATAAAGTTTTGAAAAGAACGTTGTCGTGCCTGTGTGTATGGAGGGGGGGGGTGTGAGGGGGGGGGGCTCACCGAGCGTCTAGTCTAAGGGTCAGATTTATGACTTAATCAATCTTATCTTAATCGAACAAATTATCGACTGGGAAACACGCGATGCACGAGTCGTCTTTGCAGCCAGTACATATAATGCCTCTTCGAGCCAAAGTGACTCTAAGGCTATTAATAATAATAATAATAATAATAATAATAATTATTATTATTATTATTATTATTATTATTATTATTATTATTATTATTATTATTATTATTATTATTATTATTATTATTATTATTATTATTATTATTATTATTATTGTGAAATTTTCAGGAACTATGTATATTTCCTACTTTACAGTTTGCCAGTAACATATATCAATCGTGGATGCTGATTTATTGGATTTCACCTGAACCCGACAGCAACTTAAGCAAAAGAAATCTTTTCAGCGTAGCTGATTGATTTGATCTATTTTATTGAACATTTTCACTATCAGCTGTTTCGCTGACAATTTTTGCTCCAAGTGAAAGCTTTCCTTTCTTGTCTTTCAAGCAGCAGAAGTTGTTCATGCCTTGTTCATTTCAATTACATTTTTAAAGTAATACTCTCGTTTAAGAACTATACCCATACCACCCAAAGACCCACGCTGGGGCAGAGGGGACATCGGAGCGGGGAGCGGGGGAGAGTGCCCATCAATTGTTTTACCAACGCATAAACAGTAACGACAACCCGATATCCACGAACTCGTTGACATGAGCCTCTGTGAAAGAGCACCACCTTTAATAATAATAATAATAATAATATAATAATAATAAGTGTTATTATTACTATTATTGATATTATTATTTTATTATTATTAAATATTATTATTATTATTATTTTATTATTATTATTGTTATTATTATTATAACACCAACTGCAGCAATAATAAGGAAAGGGACATGTTCTATGTAACGCATTGGCTTTACAATAATGTTCGCAAAGCTCTAACCTTTTAACCTCCAGTCCCCCCCCCCCCCCCCCGCCCAGCCCGCCTCTTCATGTGTGTACATAACTTATGGATCAACTGTAAAATACCCCTTGGTCCTCGGCGTTTTGTTCATGGTATTGCAGCTGTCCAGTGCTGATTTTCAAAATACGTACAGAGAAACCGTGTACAAAATTTGAAACGAATCCGTCTATTAATATGGCCTGTAGGTGCGTGAGACTGACGTATATACGCTAAGTAGAGTGCTGATTTTCAAAAGTCTGCAATTTTGTCAATTTTTTTTCATCCGAAAAATTCTTGGTCACTGCACTGCGGAAGGGTCCAGAGAAGCCGTGTACAAATTTTGAAAGGAATGCATCTATTAATGTGACCTGTAGGCGCGTGAGACTGAAGCGTGACAGACGGACAGACCGAAAAGTTCAAAACTATATCCCTCCGTTCCATGGGGGATAATTGAGGTCGAAACTTAGGCATTTGATTTGAAAGCAATGCGTGCATACAAACTGAACTTGTTAAATATGTCATACTGTGTTTATGTTACAAAACGTGGGGAGGGCGAGGGGATTTGCAGCGTTCCGGTGTTCTTGATTTTACATGTTACGGGACTTTTTCTGTATTTATATGAATTTTATCTGCAAGACATCGCTTCTGTTTTCAGAAACTGCAGTTCTTGTTATGTGGCCAGCTTAAATAAAACGAACTAAAGAGTTAATATTTTTTCATTTAATAATTTTTCTACCGAAAAACGTTTCTTAAAGAACATTTTCAAAACGTTTTCCAAAACGTTTTAAAAACGTTTTCTGAAGGTTGCATATGAAATACTGAAAAACGTTTTCTAAAAAACGTTTTAAAAACGTTCTTAAAGAACGTTTTTGAAAAGTTTTTAAGAAAACGTTTTTAAAATGTTATTACAACCAAAATTGTTTTACGGGAGTGACTCCAGGGTCGAATCGCCCCAACGGGTCATCTGTCTGAATGTGTTCGCCAGAACCGAGATGACGTCAGATTCCAATGAAAAGGTCTAGATGGAGCCGTTATATTTTGTAGCTATCTAATTTTATATGTCTGTTACAAGCAGAAATGGCTGTTTTGATGGGAATCAAAAGATGTATAAGTTCGTGAATTGGCGATGACTGATTGGCATGTAATATCGATATTATGCTTGTCAGATGGATCGCAATTTCATCTCAGTAAAAACAAGAAAAATAGAGGAGAGCCAGACAGACAGACAGACAGACAGACAGAGAGAAGGGAAGGGGAAATAGAGATGGAAAAATAGAGCAAGTGAGTGAGAAAACCAACGGCCTTACAGGAAGGTATGCGATTTATCATCCATAAACAGATCGGCATATAAACAATGTTGACAAAACATCTGCATTTTGATTTTAAGTCAGGAGGTATTTGTGACTAGTCTCGGAACAAACAATTTGGATTCTATACTAGAAGTCTAAAATAAGAACATAAACCATAGCCATGTGTTGTGAAATATGCTCATTTATACTCAGGACGTCTAATCGACGTCTTATAAAAGTTATGTATTTTTTTTGTTATTTTCTCACCCCAGTCGTCGACGTGTTAAAAATGTGATGTTATTGAGATGTGGACATGCCTTGGGGAAAGTCTTGAAATGTTGGGTTTTTTTTCTATGGATTGTATAAATATAAGCGCTAGTTGAGGAAGGAAAAATATAAGCCAAAATTTGTACCTTTAATTGAATTTGAAAAAAAAGAGAAAAAAAAGAAGAACAAAAACTGTAATTTAAATGCCGATCAATATTCCAGCGTGCATGTTATGCATACGAACCGTTATTTTATGTCAAGGCCTCGTCCGCTATTGACATGATTATGTTTGTAGGTTACCTAAATTATAAGCTCTTAACTATCACAACAGTGTAATGGGGGAACCCATTTATAAAATTTCTTATGACGTATAGCTGTTCTCGTGAGTTTTTTTCTGTGACTTTAAAGAAGTACGTTTTAATTTCGACACATATTGAATACCGCCCTTAAATATTTAATAGAATGTAAAATTTTCATGCAACTTAAGATAAGAATGGTATTATGATATGCGTAAGGTATACACGGGTTTTAGCTTACTGCTGTTTTTCTCTCCCCCCTCACCTCCCCTTTCCATCTTATTTATTATAGCTATACGCCAAGATCATGTAAGGCTGGTTTGCTGTAAGGCAATACAATTGTGACCGTGAAGTTAATTGCTCTAATGCAAACGCATGAATATGGGACATTTCAATGGCTATGTGTACATATATGTATATATATCCAAAACCTTGGGAATCAGCTGTTACAGCTAACTCGCAATCACAGAGTTACAACATCGTTTGCGAGTATAAATGGGATAGATTATTCACGGCATGAGAATAGGATATTTCTATAGTTGGTAAGTTAACGCTGTTTTTAATTAAAAAAATTTCTGAATATTTGTTGCACTAAATTGCTACGGTGAGTTGAGAAAATCTTCACGTACTCACATTTTATTGTGATTAGTGAACTGAGCAATAACTGCCCAGGATTCAGTGTTACTATATAAACGACAACTGAAATCTAATTTAAAGCTATTCCAGCTATTGCAAACATGAAAATTAGTCTGAGCGCATGCTAATGGTATGATGAAAGGGTGATATCACAACTTTTGCGTACGGGGATGGTGAAGGGGGAGGGGGGATAGGGCAGAAGACCGAACCAGACCGAAATGAGAATTCCATTATTTTTTCAGCCTACTTTCGAAAATTACGTCATGGAAATCGGGTTTAATATGCATGCTGATCGGAAAACCCAAGGGTGAGTGTACTGTGACGGGGGGTGACCACAATATGATTGTAGCTGTCTTGACGGCGATTCTAGATAAATATTCCCCACATATATACAAGGTTGGGAGATGTTGTTTCGATTTCCATTAGCAACCTTTATGCAACGTTGATTAGACGTCGGATAATCGACATTTATCTATGGCGGTTTAATTGTACACAACTTCCACGACATTCGCGCTCCAGCAGTTATTTTTTATCGCTACGGTATTGACGTACAAATAATAGACGAGAAAATATTTCATTCTTTCTCGAACCACTTTACGTTATCCAGATCACTACTATTTTCTGCACGTAGTTTTTATATATTATTCTGACAATGAATTGCAGAATATGCATTGACATGTATTAATTTTACTCGCCCCGTAATAAATTGATTCGTTTTCAAAAATTAAAAAATCTATTCGAAAAAATGTGATATCGAACAATCAAACTCGTGATAAAACGCATGTTCAGAAACGTTTTTAAAAGACAGACATTACGTTTAAGTACACTGAGCGAAAAAAATCAAGCAAAAGAGTGCGAATAAATAGGAACTGAAATGTGTCAAAAAATATATGTTGCGAGACGATAGAAATTGTCGTGAGGCCATTTTAATGAGCGTCAGAAAAACTAAAATTTATAGCATGTAGATTTTGATTTTTTTGGATGAATATACCAGCATATATATCCAACGTAGGAAGGCAGACGCTGTTTCGACTGCCATAAACAACAAAAAAAAACCCCGACGTTGATTTGACGTCGGATGCCACCTCTATCCAACGTTGTTATAACGTTGCAGTGTTTACTGAGCAGTCGAAGACCGCGCGAAGTGCCAGTTTCGTTAAAAAAGTGGGAGGGATTAATTTTCATACAATAGTCTGCGTTTCACACAAAGGGGACTTCTTTGCTACTGAACTCCGTTTTCGATTGAAAAAAAGGTTGTATTTTTTAAACTTAGCAATCCGCGTTTAAGTATTTTAATAAGTTGTGAACCCCTTCCCTTCCATCCCCCTAACCCACCTGGGTCTGACAGTGGACCGGACAACTGGAATGTACACAGACATGGTTGACTGCTTTAAACACGACTGGGTTACCCACTTCCGGCATTGTTGTGACATCAACACTTGTCAAAGCGATATTATGTCAGCGCTGGATGTAGCCCGTAGTTTTTGGCCATTATGTTATCATTTATTCGGTCAATGTATACAGCTTTGAGTGAATTTAAACAGCATGCCTCCCTCCCCTTCCCCGATGCAAGGCCTGAGTCGGGCTCTGCATGTTGTTGTTCTGGAGGTGGGCGTCGGGGTGGGGGAGGGGGAGGGGAATGGGCTGTTATTAGGGAGTATTGGCAGTGGGATTTCATATGTTTTGGACAACGCATATTTATATTGAAACAACTTTGAAAGTGGTTGCATTAATGATTAACTTGTATCCTCCCCCTGCCTTAAACAAAACCCTCCATGCCCTCTGCCCCCCCCCCCCCCCAAACAATCAAAGCACCCGGCCATCACATCAGCAACCACCATCTACAAGTAAATAACAAAACAAAAAACAAAAAACAAACAAACAAACACATGACACATGTTTCACGTTGCATGCCCGGTGTCACAAGCTATGTACAAATCAGGTCATTCCCTCGCGATTGCTGTATCACTTACAATGGGAAAAAACAGACGCCGGTATAGCTCTATCGGTCAGGTTGTATTACATAAAATTCGAACCTGGTAGAAATTTTCAGTGCTTTAAATATTACAGTAATAACGCCATCCTTTTTACAAATAGCTCCCAATTTTAAATGTCAGCGTATTTTTATCACACTTAAGTTATTATTTTGATAATATTTTATAAGATTGCCGCCATCACATTTCAGTTTTAATACAGAGATTCAGGTGTCTGTTAGCTTGGTCTTATCAATGAGAGCATTGTTTTCTGGTTCAGTGGGTGACCTGATCACAAAAGAGGGGGTTGAATGAGGTGAACCAAACCCCAAAGGGTTGCCACTGAAATATATATATATTTTTAATTACACGAAGCATATAGGTCTCTTTTGTATTGTATGGATTCCTCTTTTGAGGAGCTTGAGAAATTATTTCGGTTGGTAAAGAGAAGGCAGAGAGACCACCAGTTTCTCATCCATCGTGGTAGGGGTGAGGTGGGGTGGGTTTGGGGGAGAGGGGGGGACTATCTACCCTGTACAAATAGCAGTGGCGGTATAGCAGTGGCATACATAGCATGGCGTCGGCTCTCGTTTCTAGCTCGGGCATTTGGCGATGGTTTAGAAAGTTTGCTTCCCCCAACCAAGTTAAGAGCATCGCTTAGCGCGATTAGGCCCTTGGATGTATGACCACTGGCTTTCGCTACAATTGGAACATGGATAGCAATAAGGGTGTGGACGACTGAAGTATTTTAGTGGGTTAGAATCTGATCCCGAGAGGGATGCAGATATTGGGGAGGCATTTCATACATGTTTTTCAGCTTGTGTTATCTAGACTTTCTCTTGTGAACTGTCTTTGAAAGTTCAAATTACCCGTGAAAACCGGCTTAGAAAACTTGTATGTTCAATGACTTACATGTGTACTTTTATGTTCAATTATATATATATATATATATATATATATATATATATATATATATATATATATATATATATATATATATATATATATATATATATATATATATATATATATATATATATATAAATATATATATATATATATATATATATATATATATATATGTTACAGGCAAACTGTCAAATCAGGCAGATTATAATCTGCCTGAAAATTTCAGGCAGATTGTAAAATTCCTGGTTCAACCAGGCACATTGTAATCTGCCTAAAATTTTTAGGCAGATTGTAATCTGCCTGATTTTAGAGCCTGAAAATTTGACAATTTGCCTGAAATGAAAGGAACGTTTGTAATCATGATCCCCCATGCGATTTGGTTGTTGTCTATTCAAATATGTGATCTTAGGAATAAAAGGCGATTGATATGGTCAACTGCAATTCAGTGGGCGTGAACAATGGGTCCTGCTCGCGCGTTTCATGCGATTTGATTGCCGTGCATTTTCTATTGTTACTTTTATCGCATGTCTTCATTGACAACTGCAGCAATGTATTTAAATGCAATTGTATCGATCTATGGGGTTTTTGAGATTGCAATTAAACGCAAATATTTTTTTATTTATTGTACTAGCTAAAAAATAACTATGTAACACTGTAAATATATTTATCAGGTATCAATTTTTCACGCCCTATTTATACTGTGCACAAAAACCCCATCAAATACCGGAAGAGTAAGAATTAGGAAGCTACATTGGCATGTTGATCTCAAAATATAATACATTATATAGGTGTAGGGGGGGGGGGGGGCTGGATTGAGATTTATATCATTGCATTTTTTTATCAAGAAATTGCAATTTCCAATTGCATTCAATCACATCAATGCTATTATAAAAAGTGCTCAATCAAGACATAAAACAAAGCAATCAGCAAAAAAGTCGCGCATTTAATTAATCAAGACATTGTAATTAGAATTGCATTAAAACATATCAATAGCATTATGCAGGTGTAATAACTCAAGGCATAAAAGAAAGCAAGTGGTAAACAAATCACATGAAACGAACGAGCAAACCGACCACTCACGTGTTTTTAATTGCAATTAGACACATCAATCGCTTTTTATCCCATCAATCGCATGAACCAGCCGGTTATGAATGGGATGGATCATGATTGCAAACGTTCCTTTCATTTCAGGCAAATTGTCAAATTTTCAGGCTCCAAAATCAGGCAGATTACAATCTGCCTAAAAATTTTAGGCAGATTACAATGTGCCTGGTCGAACCAGGAATTTTACAATCTGCCTGAAATTTTCAGGCAGATTATAATCTGCCTGATTTGACAGTTTGCCTGTAACATATATATTACAAGAAATGTTGAGTTCGATACCGAAATATGCAGCAGGGTTTTATACTGGAATTTCACACAATGACAGTCTCTATAACACATCTCTAAGTATATCTAAATAATGAGCGTTACCATGATCTTCACTTCCCTGAGCGCACCCCCCCCCCTCCCTTGCACTTCGCAGTTCGCTTCGACGCTGTTTTTAGGACTATTCTTTAAAAAAAAAACATGGGCCTAGCTCTCCCTTTGCAACGCGCTTGCAAGGGATTTTAGATAGTTATGTCTTGTTCAATAAAATTTAAACGTGATCTTTTAAGTTCATGTAACTTCGGATGTCTCGTGGTAAAAAGCGACCCGTTTCTATACCTTGCTTAATTTCCTGCAAATTTCTTAATCCTGTCACTAACATTTCTTGTATTCAATGCGTGATAAAATCCTTTCAATGACAGATATTCAATTCTGTATAAAAAGTGAACTTAAAGTACTAAAATGCTCTGTTTTTTTTCCAAATAAATGTATCGTTGGAAAATTTGAAGAATATATAATCTGTCATTCGTTTGGTATCTTATTATACGACAACCTTCAGTCACTTGTGATGCAATTATTTCATTGTCAGCAAAGGCGTACACGAAATATAATCGGTTACGAGCAAACGTTTGGTTTGTTATGCAGCAAATATTTAAGTGCATTATGATGTAAGTAAAGGAATTTCAATACGCAGTTCACGATCAATTAGCATACGAAGCACATGATTGATTATTATACGCGACGCAATCAGCATGCAGAGTGCACGATCAATTAACATTTGTGATGCACGCTCAGTTAGCATACACTCTGCACGATCAATAGCATGCGTTCTGCACGATCAAGAGCATGTGCTCTGACCGATCAGTTAGCATATGCTAAACGATCGGTTGGCATACGCTCCACACGATCGGTTGGCATACGTTCTGCCCGATCAGTTGACATCTATTTATATTGTCAAAAGAAGGGTCAAACCGACCGCCAAGTAGCATTCTGCTAGCATTCAAATGAAGTATCAACTAAAGGACTGAACATTTACTCTAAAAGGTTCCAACTTTACTTTTTTATTGTGGCTTCTGCCGCTTCTCAAGAAAAAAAGTTGCAGGTACTGCACTTTCTACGCATGGCTTCTATTCGTTCTAGGACAAAAAGCTGCCTCAGGTTTGTTGGAATTTATTCTTGAATTGATTTCTGGCATATATTTTACCCCCCTCCCCCGCCCCCCCCGCCCCCCCCCAAAAAACAGAGTTCTGTTTTACGTCCATTCAGCCTTAAATAAACGTTTCAGCGCTTGCCCTTAAGCTTGGCATTACTCATTATATATTTGTAAAACAAATACTGTATAAAATAAAGTCAAGATTCGGCGCTTTGAGTAAACGTCTGGAGGATATGCTTTGTCAATGTTAACAAATGGATGCCAGAGATAGCCACTTACCACGCGGATTTGCCCTTATTGCAAGACTTGTTCTATTTATGGAGTTGCTAATCTATGGCAGAAGTCCCTAACTCTTAGGAAGAGCGCTAAAGGAGAGGGTTGGGGGTGGGGGGGGGGGGGGGGGGTTTGGAAGGGGGAAGATACCCAGCAGTGGCGATTTTGCCGAGGAGTGACGGTTGACAAAAATGCTGATTTTGACTGGTTCGGGAATAGCATGGGTTACCAAGAGGTGTATCGCTGGTGGATTAACGAAGGCTGCCAGAAATATAGAAAAGTGGCGGGATTTCTATGTGATGCAGATGTTTAAGGTGTGGAAAATGATCGGAACCGAAATTTTCTGATCTCAAATAGTACATCAGATTTATTCCACAGTAGATGTAAAAGAAGTATTAATGTACAGTGGATTATAATGGTCTTAGGAGGGGAGGGGGGGGGGGGGGTAAGCGAAAAGTTCACTCAAATAACTGGAGGCAATTCACCTTGGCCTTATTTCTCCTTTATTCCTTCAATTCAGATTGGGTAATGGCAATTTGAAAAGTGACCTTTCATGGCTTGAGTGATCACCAATCAATTTGTTTGCTGTAAATAATCACCATTCTTTAGCTTACTTTTTGTTAGGTTTTGTTTATGAAGAAGTGTTTTCATATATATGTTTCGAATATAAACAAATGAAATTCATATACTGTTATGTGCTGAAGGCGAATTGATTTCATTCATTGTTAACAAAACTTTGCCGTCGATATGACCCTCTGAAGTTGAACCAACCCTGGATTCGTGTCAGAACTATTTTTTAAATAAGACAACGCGACACCCCCCCCCCCCCCCCCACCCATTAGACTGTGTATTGTTTACGTCTTCTGATATCCATTCTATATTTTATGACTGTATTGGCGTGAACAGCTATTCCCTTTGTCTCGGTGCACATTATTTTTTTTTCTACAATACTGCAACATGCAATATCACAGATGAACGAACCCATATACAGCTGTATTCCCTCCTGTCTCATCAACTACTTATTGTTTGCACCGTTCCTAAGCCATATTGAACTTAACCAATTCGAAAAAAGCGAGACAAACGCTTATATTGATTGATTAATATAATGCTCGATCTTTTTCTGATTTTTTTTATAGCGCCCATAGACATTCTTGAAGAAATAGCTTGATTTATCATCAAATAAAAGCTAAAATTTTATGGCTGAATAAAAAATCTGAATCGAGTTTCAAGTTTTATGACTGGTGTAGTTACACATCAGCTGGTCGAGGAATATCTTATAATGAGTGCGGGTCAGGCCTTTCACAGGCCAAAAATTTGCGTCTTGCAAAAGATTTCAAAGATGCCGATTTTTTCAACGATTTCACGAATTAGAAACCTTTTTTTTTTAGGAATAATCTCTCGTAAATGTAGCGAAAATAAATCTCTTGAAAATTTCTGCTTTCACATTTACATTTAAATTAATTTAAGCAATGACTTTTTCAATTTTGCGCTATTGTTGTTTTTACGAGCCGTTGCAAATAAGTTTCCACAGATATTTAAAAGTAAAAGTTTGTTGCAAGGGTAAAGCAGGGAAATGGTTATAATCTTATTTTATATCGAAATCAGGTAGCTATCCGGTCAAGAGAGTCGAGTATAGAGGGCAATATCAATGGAAGATCCATCGAAAAAAAAACAAGCATTTAATCTTTGTATATTGTTTATTAATACCACGTTCTAGCACCAGTAACGTTTTGCCTGGGGTAAGGGGTGGGGGCTTATATAGTGGTTCTTCGTTATATCCTACCCTAATCTTGCCCTGGGGTGAGATTTCAACGTCACAACCCTCTCCTCCCTAAGTCTGTTTCATGCATTCATTTCGGTGTCGTCGATTTGGAATGTTCTCACTATGACCGACATAAGAATCAAATTGTTAACAAACTATCGCCAAGGCCTTTCACAATATCACATCCATCGATGCAGAAAATCTTTTCGCAACGAAAAAAAAAAACTCACAAATTGACATAAATTAGCATAATAAATTATTTAAATTTGCTACGACTCACGTCCGGAATGGTTTAATGTTAACGTGATGGCCATATTATGGTATTGATCATTCAGTACCAAAACTACTCATTCTCTTAAATGTGCTTTATATGTTTGTTTTTTTTTTTTAACTTATTACACAATAGTCCTTTTTATAGATCCGGCGCCATTTTGAAAGCGAGGCGGCAAGGGTGTCTAGAAAAGGCTATAACACAAACCACTGTCTGGCAACAAAATTTTTGTGTGAAAAGCTATATTAATTTCTTATGTTTTCACAAATTCTGCGCTTCGTATTGTTTAAATTGTATTTTTGGGTTTATAGCCTTTTTTAAAGTATTCTAGTATAGGAACTGTTATCGAAATAGCACTAAAATAAAATACAAAAAAAAAAAATAAATAAATAAAAATACAGGATTGGTGAAAATAAAGACACTATATACTTTTTCAAAAAACTTCTGTTGCCAACCCGTAGTTTGGTTTATACCCTTTTCTAGACCATCTTCCCCCCCCCCCACCCCACGTTTCAAAATGGCGCCTGATCTGTTAAAAGGGAATATGGAATCTGGGTAAGGTCAAACTAGTAAATTATAACGTCGGATTGTGACGTATGCACGACGTGTGAGTGAATGGTTAACGGTGTATGTATAGTGTCTGTGCGTGGAGTTTCAACAACAAATTTGTGCAGAAAGTAGGGAAGAAACGGGGGTTCTAAAACAGGAAGTGACGTCATAGTGACGTCACATGGTGTTTTAGAACCCCCACGGGGGTTCTAAAACAGTGGGGTCATATTGACGTCACTGTGGGGAAAACCCGATCGATAAATTTCAGAGTGCACTCGTACAGAGTGTGGGGAAAACCCGATCGATAAATTTTAGAGTGCACTCGTACAGAGTGTGGGGGAAAACCCGATCGATAAATGTTAGAGTGCACTCGTTCAGAGCGGTGGAACGATCAATAAATTTGAGAAGGAATGGGATTTTCAGCAGGATAAAAGTGTGGCTCCGAAAACAGGAAGTGACGTCATAATGACGTCACGAGGTGTTTTCGGAGCCCCATGGGGCTCCGAAAACAGTGACGTGATTGTTTTCGAATTCGCATGGGTATTTTGAAACAGGTAATCGAAAGAGCGCGCGCCCGTTCAATGACGTCATAATGACGTCATCATGACGTTATAATGACGTCATCATGATGACGTTATGACGTCATCATAACGTTATAATGACGTCATCATCATGACGTCATAATGACGTCATAATGACGTCATCATGACGTTATAATGACGTCATCATCATGACGTTATAATGACGTCATCATGACGTTATCATGACGTCATCATGATGTTATGGCATATTAAGACAGTTCTAAGCAGGATAACCCTAAGTCGCCTGTCAATCATCATGACGTCATTAGTCACGTGACCTGTCAATCATCATTGGTCACATGACCTGTCAATCATGTGTGATGTGATTCCAACCGCATATGAGGAATATTTTCCTGCTGATTAACCTTCTGGCCTGAATGGCTCAGTTGGTAGAGCAGAGTACCCGTAAGCGGACCCATGATCTGAAGGTCGGTGGATCGAACCCGCCCTCGGGCATAACTTTCATATCATGGGTCCTCCCCCCAGGATCAAGACATGACATGAATCGAACCCCCCCCCCCGGACCAAGACATGACATGTATCGGACCCCCCTCCCCCGGACCAAGACATGACATGTATCGGACCCCCCCCCCCGGACCAAGACATGACATGTATCGGACCCCCCCCCCGGACCAAGACATGGCATGTATCGGACATAGTCATATAGCTCTATGACTATGTAATTGCTATGTGAACATAATTAGTTTCAAGTATGTATGTCATTATCAGATCGTTCAACAGTCAAGCCGCGATAGCTCACTTGGCAGAACAAACGGCTAGCAACCTGAGAGTCCCGGGATCGATACCACATCGGGGCAAACTTTTTTTGGTTTTTTTTGTTCACTTTTATGACTCTGTGACATTATGTGACAACATGTGACTGTGACATCATGTGACTCTGTGACATTATGTGACTGTGACTGTGACGATCAATAAATTTGAGAAGGAATGGGATTTTCCACAACTCTATGTTTTATGTTATAGTAGTTGGAAAATGACACTTCTAAAGCACATTTAACAAATGTGGGTTTTTATAACATATAATATATAAAATAAGTTTGAACATTTTAGCATGCTACTTATTTAAATGTTCTAAAGTTATAGTAGTGGAAAAATGATGGTTCTAGACCAACTTTAACAAATTTAGTTTTTAACACCATATGATATATAAAATAAGTTTGAACATTTTAGCATGCTACTTATTTGAATATTCTAAAGTCATAGTAGTGGAAAAATGATGGTTCTAGACCAACTTTAACAAATTTTGTTTTTTGACAAAATATGATGCATAAAATAAGTTTGAACATTTTACCATGGTGTAGTAGGGTAAAAATAAGGGTTCTAGACCAACTTTAACAAATTTAGTTTTTAACATCATATGATATATAAAATAAGTTTGAACATTTTAGCATGCTACTTATTTGAATGTTCTAAAGTCATAGTAGTGGAAAAATGATGGTTCTAGACCAACTTTAACAAATTTTGTTTTTTGACAAAATATGATGCATAAAATAAGTTTGAACATTTTACCATGGTGTAGTAGGGTAAAAATAAGGGTTCTAGACCAACTTTAACAAATTTAGTTTTTAACACCATATGATATATAAAATAAGTTTGAACATTTTAGCATGCTACTTATTTAAATGTTATAAAGTCATAGTAGTGGAAAATGGTGGTTCTAGACCAATTTTAACAAATTTTGTTTTTTGACAAAATATGATGTATAAAATAAGTTTGAACATTTTACCATGGTGTAGTAGGGTAAAAATAAGGGTTCTAGACCAACTTTAACAAATTTTGTTTTTGACACGTTTCAGACGATTCTACCACTTGGTTGGTTGTTGGAAAATAAGAAGTGAAAATGTGGATAGTTATGTAGGAAAACTGCGCCCATTCAAAAGACGTGTTCGAATGGCAAGCCCATTCAAAACACGTGTTCGAATGGCAAGCCCATTCAAAACACGTGTTCGAATAATTTTTTGCAAGATATTACGTCGTGGTATTGTTCATCAAATTGTTCAACATGTTCAACAACATGTTCAACAACATGTTCAACATGTTCAACAACATGTTCAACATGTTCATCATGTTCAACATGTTCAACATGTTTAACAACATGTTCAACAACATGTTCAACATGTTCAACAAGTTGTTCAACATGTTGTTGTTCAACATGTTGTTCAACATGTTCAACATGTTGTATATAAAGCTATGTTTAAAGACTTTCTCATCATTTGAATAGTGTAGGTTGAACCGAAAGGATGTATACATGCAACATTTGTTCGAAATCTTACAATTGGCCGCAAAGTCTTAAAAGACACTTAAAGGTTGCTCACGCTTCAGAAATGGATGAAGAATCGGATATGGAAAACCCTGTAAAACTACCTTTCACGGAAACTTTAGATGAGTCTTCTATGGAAAGTCAAAGCGTCAACATAGCTGAAAAGAATGCACATGCTTGTACAGAATGTGGTGCATTGTACAACAGCGAAGAAGCTTTGCTCAAACATATGGAGCAGTGTGGTGAGGATGCTGATGACAGGAGTTCTGAAAGTGAGTCAGAAACAGACTCTGAAAGTGAGTCAGAAATAGACTCTGTTTGGCATGATATGGTTCAAGACGTCTACGATGACTATGATAACATATTTCAAGAAAAGGTTTCAGAATATGAAGAACAAGGACTTGAAGATGCGCGTGAAATAGCAAGTTATAACCTTCGACCCATTTATAAGCATGGACTAAAACAACTGTTTATGAGACTGTTCAACTATACCCAGCGTCTACAACAAAGCAAACATTATCAAAAGATTTTAGAGGACTTTAATTACTTTGTTGATGAAAAACATTATAAGTATTCAAAGGCATTAAAGGCGGCTATAAGGAAAAACAATGCATTCTTTGAAGAGCTACTAGAAATGGAGGAGGAGGAGGATGGTAGCAGTGATGAAGAAAGTGGCATGGACAGTGAACAAAGTGAAACAGATGCAGAAAAATAGACTTATTTGACTAAACTTTATAATAAAGACTTTATAAATGTTGTAATATTTTATTAACTTAAGCGTTGTGTAATATATGTCTTGCTTTGCAACATATAAAGTTGTAAGGTTCCTGACACGGTTTTAATTGACCCGTAAACCATATATCATATATTGGGTATTATAGTTAATTTTGTATTATTATGTATTATATTCAAGAATTGTATTATTATGTATTATATTCAAGTATTGTTTTATTATGTATTATATCCAAGTATTGTTTTATTATGTATTATATCCAAGTATTGTATGAGAAAAATAAAAAGTTGAAAAGCATCATATGTGTTTTTATTGAACATTACAAATATGTACAATTATAATAAAAACAAGACTATTTCAAATACATATTATGTTAATACATGTGCAGAAGAACTTAACTTAATATTTTATAACAACTGACTTCACATGAACATAGATAAAGTTAATTTCATAGTCTACATATGAAGACAATTTAATTTGAACTACATATCAAATGTACATGTCCATATGAGTCAAAGCTAAGTTCTTGTCAAGCTTCAAAACCATCGCACTGAGGGTGATGAAATCATAGCATCCACTACGCTCGTCATGCTGTTAAAACTGTATACAGTCATCTCGCTGTCTACTCATCCACCTTCTGACAGTCACTGCATTTATACAGATCCATTTTCTGAAGCATGAGATCCACTGACGTCATTTGCTTCTTCAACATGTACCAGTCGTTCAATGACAACAAAATTCCCTTCTTGGTAGGATGTAACCTCCCAGATGTATGATCCGTAATATATTCACGAATGTTAACCATCACTTTCTGTTGATATTTCGCCAATTTAATATATATGTCTCCATTAATAGGTATCATAACCGGTAAATCATCTACACTCTTCTTCTTCATGGTGGTAGCAGCTTTACGCTCTGGTTCTCGCTTCATTTTAGGCTCTGTCTTAATTTTTCGCTTTTTACACGGCGGCGTCATAGCTGGTAGCTCATCCTTTTTTATCTTTCTAAGATGTGGTCGCTTTTGACGCTGCTGACGTGACTTCCCCTTAGACTTTACCATGGGCATTGCCTTAGACTTTGCTGTAGGTATTGTCTCAGGCTTTACTATAAAATTTTCTGCAGGCATTGTCTCATAATGTTCTACAGGCGTTGTCATAGATCGTAGCTGTTGTTCGCTCACTAGAGACATGTTCACTCTTCAGTATCTTGATACAGAATGTGTGTTATGTCTGAGGGTGGCAGCCTTTTATACTTTATAGTTGTCTTAACATGTTTAGAAATAGCTTTACCGCATGTAACTTTGAGCCTAGTTGTAAGATTTCGAACAAATGTTGCACTTATACATCCTTTCGGTTCAACCTACACTATTCAAATGACGAGAAAGTCTTTAAACATAGCTTTATATACAACTTGTTGAACAACAACATGTTGAACTTGTTGAACATGTTGAACATGTTGTTGAACATGTTGAACATGTTGTTGAACATGTTGTTGAACATGTTGAACATGTTGTTGAACATGTTGTTGAACATGTTGTTGAACATGTTGAGCCTGTTGAACATGTTGAACATGTTGTTGAACATGTTGTTAAACATGTTGAACATGTTGAACATGATGAACATGTTGAACATGTTGTTGAACATGTTGAACATGTTGTTGAACATGTTGTTGAACATGTTGAACAATTTGATGAACAATACCACGACGTAATATCTTGCAAAAAATTATTCGAACACGTGTTTTGAATGGGCTTGCCATTCGAACACGTGTTTTGAATGGGCTTGCCATTCGAACACGTCTTTTGAATGGGCGCAGTTTTCCTACATAACTATCCACATTTTCACTTCCCATTTTCCAACAACCAACCAAGTGGTAGAATCGTCTGAAACGTGTCAAAAACAAAATTTGTTAAAGTTGGTCTAGAACCCTTATTTTTACCCTACTACACCATGGTAAAATGTTCAAACTTATTTTATACATCATATTTTGTCAAAAAACAAAATTTGTTAAAATTGGTCTAGAACCACCATTTTCCACTACTATGACTTTATAACATTCAAATAAGTAGCATGCTAAAATGTTCAAACTTATTTTATATATCATATGGTGTTAAAAACTAAATTTGTTAAAGTTGGTCTAGAACCCTTATTTTTACCCTACTACACCATGGTAAAATGTTCAAACTTATTTTATGCATCATATTTTGTCAAAAAACAAAATTTGTTAAAGTTGGTCTAGAACCATCATTTTTCCACTACTATGACTTTAGAACATTCAAATAAGTAGCATGCTAAAATGTTCAAACTTATTTTATATATCATATGATGTTAAAAATTAAATTTGTTAAAGTTGGTCTAGAACCCTTATTTTTACCCTACTACACCATGGTAAAATGTTCAAACTTATTTTATGCATCATATTTTGTCAAAAAACAAAATTTGTTAAAGTTGGTCTAGAACCATCATTTTTCCACTACTATGACTTTAGAATATTCAAATAAGTAGCATGCTAAAATGTTCAAACTTATTTTATATATCATATGGTGTTAAAAACTAAATTTGTTAAAGTTGGTCTAGAACCATCATTTTTCCACTACTATAACTTTAGAACATTTAAATAAGTAGCATGCTAAAATGTTCAAACTTATTTTATATATTATATGTTATAAAAACCCACATTTGTTAAATGTGCTTTAGAAGTGTCATTTTCCAACTACTATAACATAAAACATAGAGTTGTGGAAAATCCCATTCCTTCTCAAATTTATTGATCGTTCCCACGCTCTGAATTAGTGCACTCTGAAATTTAGTGATCGTTCCCACGGTCTAGGCCTTTGATGTTTTCAAATTTATCGATCGTTCCCACGGTCTAGGCCTTTGATGTTTTCAAATTTATCGATCGTTCCCACGGTCTGAACGAGTGCACTCTGAAATTTTATCGATCGGTTTCCTCCACACTCTGAACGAGTGCACTCTAAAATTTATTGATCGGTTTCCCCACACTCTGTACACATGTACTTATTCCTATGCTGTGTGGTTAGAACCATTGAAATATGACTAATTAAATATTATCATAATAATAGTGAAAATAGACATAGAAATATAGCCATTATGTTTAAAAAAAAAAAAAAAAAAAAAAAAAAAAAAAAAAAAAAAAAAAACAGTCACAGTCACATAATGTCACAGAGTCACATGATGTCACAGTCACATGTTGTCACATAATGTCACAGAGTCATAAAAGTGAACAAAAAAAACCAAAAAAAGTTTGCCCCGATGTGGTATCGATCCCGGGACTCTCAGGTTGCTAGCCGTTTGTTCTGCCAAGTGAGCTATCGCGGCTTGACTGTTGAACGATCTGATAATGACATACATACTTGAAACTAATTATGTTCACATAGCAATTACATAGTCATAGAGCTATATGACTATGTCCGATACATGCCATGTCTTGGTCCGGGGGGGGGGTCCGATACATGTCATGTCTTGGTCCTGGGGGGGGGGGGTCCGATACATGTCATGTCTTGGTCCGGGGGGGGGGTCCGATACATGTCATGTCTTGGTCCGGGGGGGGGGGGGGGGTCCGATACATGTCATGTCTTGGTCCGGGGGGGGGGTTCGATTCATGTCATGTCTTGATCCTGGGGGGAGGACCCATGATATGAAAGTTATGCCCGAGGGCGGGTTCGATCCACCGACCTTCAGATCATGGGTCCGCTTACGGGTACTCTGCTCTACCAACTGAGCCATTCAGGCCAGAAGGTTAATCAGCAGGAAAATATTCCTCATATGCGGTTGGAATCACATCACACATGATTGACAGGTCATGTGACCAATGATGATTGACAGGTCACGTGACTAATGACGTCATGATGATTGACAGGCGACTTAGGGTTATCCTGCTTAGAACTGTCTTAATATGCCATAACATCATGATGACGTCATGATAACGTCATGATGACGTCATTATAACGTCATGATGATGACGTCATTATAACGTCATGATGACGTCATTATGACGTCATTATGACGTCATGATGATGACGTCATTATAACGTTATGATGACGTCATAACGTCATCATGATGACGTCATTATAACGTCATGATGACGTCATTATGACGTCATTGAACGGGCGCGCGCTCTTTCGATTACCTGTTTCAAAATACCCATGCGAATTCGAAAACAATCACGTCACTGTTTTCGGAGCCCCATGGGGCTCCGAAAACACCTCGTGACGTCATTATGACGTCACTTCCTGTTTTCGGAGCCACACTTTTATCCTGCTGAAAATCCCATTCCTTCTCAAATTTATTGATCGTTCCACCGCTCTGAACGAGTGCACTCTAACATTTATCGATCGGGTTTTCCCCCACACTCTGTACGAGTGCACTCTAAAATTTATCGATCGGGTTTTCCCCACACTCTGTACGAGTGCACTCTGAAATTTATCGATCGGGTTTTCCCCACAGTGACGTCAATATGACCCCACTGTTTTAGAACCCCCGTGGGGGTTCTAAAACACCATGTGACGTCACTATGACGTCACTTCCTGTTTTAGAACCCCCGTTTCTTCCCTACTGCAGAAAGTTAGAGTCTGTACGTCGGACTGTGACGTTAATAGGACGTTCTGGGATGGTACTGTGACTTGAGTGTATCTGTGGACACTAATCAGCTGTGCACCTAACATTTGTACGTCTTGCTTTACGTGAATGAGCCGTCAGACCTTTAGGTTGGGATGCATGTGTAATATTCGGTCCGGACTTGTGACGGAACCGTCACGTGATTTTTAGGCTATGCCAGTGAAATGTTTAGAATATCATGTCATAAGCCAAGTTTATTATTATTACAATATTAAAGCCCGTGTCTTTTTGAGGTCGAGTTGTTCCTGAGGCTATGGATTTCCTGAGAAACCAGTCCAAAAAACTACCTTCCTTGTCCAAAGTGAATAACCGTCAGGGTGGAGAAGGGGGTGGAGAGGGGGGGGGAGTTGTAAGAGAGATACTGTACTTTGTCGTTTTGAATGCCTGACAAAAAATATCAAAAAGGATGGTTTCAGGCACGGATGACACGTTGTAGTACAGCTTGTGATTTCAAGATTAGTATAGTGTCTTTTCTTCAAGAAGTCATCTCCAGTTTTTAAAACGCTATATGCTCTCAACAACAGAAGAAAATAAGAAGACCCTATACCCCTACCCCTTTCCCGACCCCTGTGTTAAAAAGGCTGCTACGCTTATACTGTAGTCGAGCTCTTGTAACACCTCTCTGCTCCACCCCAATCCTGACACCTCGTTGTTTCTGCTGGTCCCCCCCCCCCCCGCCAAATTCACCCACAACTTGCTGCATGGTTCCCGTGTCCCTGGACCCGCACCTGCAACATGTGTTTACCCTTCTATTATTATTTTACATATTTGCAGTTTTCATTTTCTTTTTACCTTGTACTTATAGGTTAAACAAATTATGCAGTTACACAGGAGCTTGCTGTGTGTACTTTCTCATAAGAGCCTAACACAGTAGTAGGCTCTTTGAGATTGTTCACTTTTTTTATAATCTCTCCCATAATACTGTTGAGACTTAATATAAGAAATAATGTGTTGAATTGTTATGGTTTGATATGATTGTAGGACAGAATTTTAACACTGCAAATTGGTATCACAAAAACAACGCGTGACAGTTCTTCTCGTGAATACTTTAAGATTTAATGGATACACATCAGATTAAAAGTACTTAAAGGTACTTAAAAGGATACATACTGCTGCTGAGAATTTTATAAAGGTATGTACACCCTTCGCTTTTTAATAAATCTTTTAAATATCACTAAAATAAAGTTTCGTTAACATTACTGTTTCTTTCCGTGTGTAAGTGTCCGTTTTGTGTGTGAATAATTTTGAAAAATTTGTCTCTTAAAACTTCAGTGATTCGAATAAATAATGTTACCAGGAAATGTTCTGTGACAGTTTGGATTACGTTTAAACTAGTGATTCTATTTTTAGAAACAGTTTCGCTGTAAATAGAAATATGAAAGTTATTCCAGAATTAAATATGACAGCATAAATTTTTGATGTAATTGTTACGCATCGGGTGGTTAACCCCTCTGCCGAATAGAATTGCTAACTATATTATTACAATTATTTCGCTTTCGTGCAATTACTTCCAAATTTCGGTGGTTATTTTCTTCAGCATAAATGGTCATTTTGACATTTTAAAACTTGATAATAATGAGGTCACTCACATGGCTTAACAAATTGAATCTGTATAATGGACTATTTTATGGCTTTTTATCTCACAGCTTTTAAAATGAGCTTAATTTGATGTAATTTATACACAGAAGGTCACTAAAATTGAATTCTTTTTGCCGCAAAAACATTGTAAAATTTAAGTTATCCTCTTATCAGATCTAAATTTAGCAGAAATTTAATGGCCAGGATGACTTCGAGATGGTCATAAAATAAACCACGCAATAATTACAAGAGGAGATGTCCGGTTTGGAATGTTTTAACCCCGCCCCCCCCCTCACCCCACAACAACTAAAAAAAATTCAAGTGGATAATTCAGAGATTTATATGTGTTGTCTAATCGAATTTTATGATCTACACGGAGTGGTGATACTGAAATATTATGACACAAATCCTTACTCTTCTCCAGACTGGATATTTTTAAAACGCAGTTTGCAAATGTGTTGGAGCATCTTGCAATTTATAAGGGGTAAGCCATGGATCTTATTTATTTATTTTATTATATGATGTTATTATTTTGCCATGCACTTCGTATTTTATTCAAATGTCAATATTATGGATAAATTATAAGCACTTTGGACGCAGTCTGGACACTTAACGATGTCGAATACAGACATCTAAGATTCGTTCGTACGGAGCAATGCCCTGTCGCTTTCGTACAGATGTGGCTTCTGCGTATAAAGCGCACATAAGCTGTGGAATTCAGTTGGAACATAACGCAAAAGGAAATTCTTTCGGAACTGCACTCCGTGTTTGCTAAAAAAAAAAGGATGTATTATTTCAAACCAAGCACTCTGCGTTTAGGGGTCGTTTTAAAAGGTCATGGACACGCATGGTAACCAATTTGTACATGAGTACCCCCCTCCCATTCCCCCGCCCCTGGTGTTTATGGCGAATATGGATTGCGTGGCCAGCGCCGCGCTGTTTTTTGTCCTCCAGAACAAATGTTTGAAAATCGAGGTATTGGGTATAGTAGTTGACTAATTTAGTTTCACAGTGACTCTAGAATGTCGTCTTCATGTTTTCTTTTTAAAGTAAAATTCATCAACAGAATTTCCTGCAATCTTGTGCAAAGGATTAAGGTCATTTTCAGCCTGATAAGGAATCGTAGATATTTATTGGTAGCGTTTATCAAAAACGTTTGTCTTTTAATAAGCCATCCAGCAGCCCATTGAATGATGTCATTCAGCTTGATAAAGCCATAAAGTGATTGAAGCTTATGGTTTTATCACTGAAGTTTATGTATGTGAATTTGGTGAAGAGCGAGCAATGGGACGAGTGCACTCGGCGACTGAAGTGCCTTCAGTTGTCTCATTCTCGTCAGTGACTTATCACGGCTCGGGGTAGTTAGGGGGATTGGTGGAAGGGGCGCCGGGGGGGGGGGGGGGTATTTACAAAATGAGTACCGTGATAAGTGCTCTGTCTCTTCTCCCCTAATTCCCTCCAGCCAAAAGAAAAAGAAAAGCAAATGCGTGAACGTGAGGTAATGTTCAGGTACAACATAAACGGTTGATTAATCAGCACTTTCGTTCTAAAGTTTATTTCTCTATAGAAAGAAAGATTTATACATATCCGATTCATTCCACATTGACTGGAATGCCGATTAAAAGCGGTGGCAGGGTCCCGGTTCCCCACGAGAGTTCGGAAAGGTCAGACCCAGGAAAAAAAAACATAGTATAGAACTGTAAGGTCCTATGATCGAGGTTCAGGTCGGCTTGACGGCGGCTTAATCGTAATAGTACCGGAGTGTCACCCCTTTCTACTTGAATAGATAACTCAACGACTGCAGAACAATGATTAAGAAAAATCTATCACTAAACAATCACTTGATGTGTGATAATTGTCATGGACGTTGTCATTTATCAGCCAACCTCTACGGCGATTTGGTCTGCTGTGTATTGAACCCTCCGCTTCCGCCGACACCAATGCAGGCTTCTGCAAAAATAGTACGCTTGTTAAAACATTATGACTATTTTTGAAATCTTTCTGCTTTGTGCTTGAATACAACCGATCGATCTAGCATTATTTTTTCCTATCTTGGCTTCTGTTATTCGGTTCGGATAGACTAAAACATTATGGCTATTTTGTAAATCCTTCTACTTTTTATATGAATGAAAGCGATCGATGTGGCCAGAGGTTAGCAGTAATATGACAACATAGCCACAGTCGGTTTTTTCTCAATCTTGGCGTCTATAATTGGGTTCGGATAGACTAATATAACTTTTATTATTTTAGCGACTTTAGCTATGAGGTGTAAGAATTGTGAGAGGGGCAGGGAACCGAGCCCCGAAATTAGCGCTGAGAGGCAACAATGCTTTTTAGTTAAGAAACCAACAAAAGACATAACAATCTATAGTGATGCACAGGGTTGTGCGGGACATGGTTGCATGTGTATAGTTGATGATTGTGTGTGGGGCATGGTTGCATGGTGCATGATTGCATGGTTGCATGGTGTCAAAGAGCATGAATAACTTTGATGGTGTATAGTTGATGATTGTGTGTGGGGCATGGTTGCATGGTGCATGATTGCATGGTGTCAAAGAGCATGAATAACTTTGATGGTGTACAGTTGATGACTGTGTGTGGTGCATGGTAGCAGGGTGTGTGGTTGCATGGTATGTGGCTGATGATCGTGATGGGGCATGGTCACATGGTGCATGGTTGTATTGTAACATTCTGGTGATCAGTATTGGGTATTTCAGTGACAAATCTGCTGATTTTAAGTGTTTGGGTTCCCCTGAAATGTTGATGAGATATTTTAAGACCTTAATAAAACTATAACATCTATGTCCAAATAAACAAAATAATAGCGCCGTCACAGACGAGGGGGGATATGTCCGTAATATAAAATCTCCATTCAATTTATCATTCTGTTTATAATTTGGAATTCTGCGCGGTGTGGGGAATTTGGTATACGATTAAAAAGGACCGAAATAAACATTTCTTTATATGATTGTACTTATAGGGTAACCACTTAGAAATCGTTTCGTTTGTATTGGTATGTCCATAAAGTGTCCTTTCGATAGAGGATTCATTAACATTTCACATTAGTGGAAACCACAAGTGACGGTAACCTAATCTTGCTATTTGTGGCCGTATTCACAGAAGTTAATTGTATAGTTAACTGATTCAGTTAACTGCTCTGTTGGCAACCGGAATACCCAGAAAGGAAATTAATAAAATTAATCTATTAAACAAGAAAAATCCACCTAAAATTGTTTACGTGATACAGCTAGAGTAAGCTATTTTCGCTTCTAGTAGTAAAAGTAACTGTGTAGTTAACTTTTATGAATACCGCAACTGGCAATTGGCATAAAATCCCTTACAAAAATTCCTAAGGATCTTAATACATGTGAAAGCTACAACAAGAAAAATGCCTATGCCTGAGTGATTTTTTCAACAAACCTGAAGTACATATTTTTTTATTTATTTATTTTTTTGTTGATTGTGTTAAAGAGCCCTTAGTCCATTTCTCTTCCTTGTTCCGTTAAGATTTTGTCAATATTCTCTCTTTGTTTACTTATGTTTTATAACAAAAAAAGAGAACCACTTTCGCTAATAAATATGATAAAGTTTGCTCTTTGAATAACAATCATTGATAATATGCAGTACACTTAATGTCGAAAAAATAGTGTGTGTAGCTATTGGGTTTCCCGTAAGCAGAACGAGATAAAAAAACTGCCCCCTTTTTCTGATACGTATGATGTTCTTTTCATACTGCGGATTTGTTTAGAATTTGATTAAACTCACCCTTAGCAAATCCGCAGTATGGAAAGCCGTGGATTGAAGCCTGGAAGGATTGGTTAAGCTGGATTTAAGTCGCAGTATGAAAAGAATACCGCAGGATTAGTTTTGCTTACTTAAGCACAGTCCACTTGAAAAAGCAGATACGCAGTGCGAAAAGAGCACAAAATGGGGTTGCAGACAGAATGGATAGTTTTATATCACCTTTCCTTCATCGATATAACTGTGTTAGAAAAGCTACTGAACTAAGTCTAATTTCAGCATTTCAGCCTCCTTATTTAACTTTACACTTACAACTAGTGTATTGAATTTTAGCCCCAGTTGTGGCATGTTTTTTTTCGTTTTTTTTTTAGTTTGTCTGTGGAACTAGTCATAGGCCGTTAGGGCTAGAAAGATGAAATTTGGATATGATAAACTTCAGTATGTCTAGTTGATCTTCCTGTATTTTTTTTCAATTCGCTTAATTTTTCAATTAAAAAACGACAAAACAAAACAAGAAGTTGAGTTTAAGTAGTTTAAACTGGCATAATATCAGCCTCTGTGTATTGATCGCCCGACTTTCAATGAAAGCCACCACAGCAATGCCTGTGCAAGTTTAAGTTGTCTGCAGCGTTTGAGTTTTTCCCACTTGCTAAAGAGTGATGAAATTTTGCTCACTGGAAGAGAGTGATTAGACGCCGTAAAATTCGCATTTTTTTCTGAACCATGACCTTAGAGAACGTTTGCCATCCTCGGCCATGATCGATGTCAAAAACCGGAAGTGGACTATTATCTCGAAAACGGTTAGAGATAGAGCGATTTTGAGCTTATTTTCCACTCTTTGGGCCTAAAAGAAGATAGATAAGAGGTATCTTGGTGACTTTGACCTCCTCGGCCATGGTCAAAGTAAAAAACCGAAAGTGGGTCATTACCTCGAAAACGGTTAGAGATAGAGTGATTCTGAGCTTATTTTCGACCATATGGACCTAAAAGAAGACATTAAGAGGTCAAGAGTTCAGAATCGTATTTTTTATGACCCCCAAGTGTAATTTTCGCTATTCGGTAGCGAAAACGGTCTAGTTTACATTTTCTTCAAGTACACTGCGTGGGTACATAATGTCCCAGACAAACAGCGTTTTAATTAATTTGGTTTAAGTGCTGAATTTTCCGAATGCTTTTAAAAAAGCAACATGAGAAATGCAGCGGCAGAAGAACGTGACGAAAAAATTGTAAGTGTGCGAATTACATACGAGGGCAGAAACAAAGCGAAACGTGATAAGTTAAGGATACTGGTATTACTGACTTAGGCTCTATGCGTAATGTACGGATGCCTGTGTCTGTGTGTGCCTGTGGCTATGCTCGCTGACTGACGTCACAAAAAATTTCTTCAAAAGAACGGAAAAGTAAAAACAAAAACGTTTGCACATGTGGTATATGGATTGTCCGGTGACTATTTCCCACTTGTAAACTTCGTTTGAAAATGGATACAAGTTTGTAGTTTTCTTGAATTTTGTGCCCGGCGTTGCGTGTTTTTTTTCTCTGTTTTCCATTTGAATGGTTTCCAGAAAACTCCCTACAGATTTTTACAGAGGGATACGAAATTTGGTTTACGTGTAGAGGGTGACGAGGTCTCGGTGAATCCGCAAATTTATTTTACCTCTAAGGACAAGGTCAAATTGAGATCAAAGTTATTTTTGGATAAAATGGTTTCCAGAGAACTCTCCCTAGCTTTGCGTCAGCTGAGCTTTATATTCAAAGGGTGCGAACTATTCCATCACTTCGAAGTAAATTGTTCTGTGACCTTGATCATTTCTATAGTCTATTGAAAAAAAGCAATATGCGTCGCACAGAATTAAAACGCGGTGTAGGCGTTAATACGGCCAAGGTTTTTGAAAGTAAAAATAACGTTTTAAAAGCAATTCTTTTCAAACGATTAACGATGCCACGCCTATCCAGAATAAATCGAGAAAGAGCAATTGGCATGTTGAATGGTGAACGCAGTCCAAATGACTTGGCAAGAAAGAACAGTTCGTAGGCTGGTTGCTCGATTGCGTGAAACTGGATCTACGCTTGATCGACCGCGTAGCGGCTGACCTCGAGTTACTTCGCGACAAGAGGATCGGTTCATTCTCCTATCACATCTTTGACGAAGGTTTAGCCGGCTACTTTAACTGCCGCTACTTTTCCGGGGTGTCAAGGGAACCGAATAAGTGCACAAACAGGCCGGCGGCACCTCCATTTGCAAGGGCTACGGAGTCGCTTGGCATATCGCGGAATGCCGTTAACGGCCGCGCGACGTCGCGCAAGGCGCTAGTGGGCCACTGTGCATGTTCGATTTAGATTGCAAGACTGGAATCGGGTTTTGTTCACGGATGAATCGCGCTTTTGTCTGGATTTCAATGACGGTCGCGTTCGAAACTGGCGTCGAACAATAGAGCGATTCACTAGCGCATGCGTGCGCTAGCGCGATCGCTATGGTGCAGGAAGTGTCATGGTTTGGGGTGGAATCGCTTTCGGACTGAAGACCGAGTTGCTGTTTGTGAATGGAGCACTCACGGCGCAACAATACCGTGAACACATCTTAATGCCGTGTGTGGTCCCGGTTGTGCGCCAGAACAACCTTATCTTTCAACAGGATAATGCCCGTCCGCGCGTTGCTAGAGAGTGCATGGACTATCTTGAGACCAATCAAATCCCAATTTTGCCTTGGCCGGCGTTTTCACCGGATCTTTCACCGATAGAGCATGTCTGGTATGCCCTGGGTCGAGCCATCCACCAGAGACTCCGCCCTCCGTCTACTTTACCAGAACTACGCCAGGCTGTGGTGGAAGAGTGGCATCACATACCGAGAGCTTTTTGACTTCAATGAGGCACAGATGTACTGCAGTCATCAATGGCAATGGCGGACACACGCGTTATTAGGTTTTGTTTGTTTGTTTGTTTGTCCTTAAATGTTAGCAAGATTATAAAAGAACAATAGTACTTTACTTGGTAGAATATTTATTCAAGTTTACAAACGAGAAATAAAATTACTGAGACTCAAAGAAGCGGACGCTTCTTTTGTTCCCAAGTATATTTCATACACTTATAGACAATCATCAGGTCTCGGTGAAACCACAGATATTTTTGACCTTGTCCTCAAATGTCAAGATGAAAGTAAGATCAAAATATTTTTCAAAACGCATATCAATCACGAAAAGTAGCCATAAAAAGTGCTCAAATCCCAGTTTGAACAGGGCAAAAAGGGCAGAAACTTCCAGAAAAACTACAAACGTATACCCATTTGCAAACAAGTTTGCAAGTGGGAATAAAAACGACTTCAGGAGTGAGACGGATCTAGAGCGAGACCTTGAAATGCGTATATCGTGGATCCATGCAATCCGTCAAATTGCTTGGTCAGTATTCTTAAACGTCTCTGCTCCATTTAGTGTTTCTAGCGAATCAGCAGATAAAAGCAAGGTTCCATGAGTTTATACGAGAGAGCAATGCGAAAGCAGGGCGCACCACTATCCACAACTGTGTACTGTATTTGTGTTCTGTAGTATTTAGTGATAAAAATAGCAAGAAATTATCACCCGTAAATTATTCAACCCTGCACTATTTATTTATTATTATTCATTTATTTGTTTTGCTTATTGTCTATTTGTCAACTGTCTTGCAAATAGTTGTCAGGCAGGCAGCGGCTCGGATGCCATTGTAATATATGAATGAACAAAACAGCAGATGTAAATAAATGAACGAAGGCAGATTTTTTATGGGTGAAATAAAGAGCGGCAAGTTTATTTCATATCCACAGTATGGAAAAATGAATGACTGCAGGTTGCAATTCACGGTGTTACAGTGGGATAAGATCACACCAAAAATAGACCACTTCAGCACCAAGCACACCAGGTACTTCGTCATTGAAGTTATTTTCCTTTCCATTGTTCAGCCCCTCCCTCCTAAAAGAGTCTGAAAATTATCTTCAGAGTTCTAATTACAATGTCAAACCGTTAAAAAAGGGATGCGGTTAGGTCAGTTGGTTAGAGCGTTGGTCTGATAATCCCAAGGTCTCAAGTTCTACTCCAGCTCGGGGTTTCTTCAACCAGAGATTGGATGTTTGCTCAAATTGCCTCAAAAGCTCAAAAGCGAATGCAGTGCGTCGGTACAGTCGGAATTCAAATAAACGCTCGCTGAGACTTTTGGTCTTCCCCTTAAAAAATCCTTTCAATAAGCGCCCAGAACTGATATCGAAGTAAACACTCCATAATTTAGAAAATAATTGTTTATGAGATGCTCTTCTTTGAAATATTTATAGTACGCATCTCTTGTAAAAGCGTGAAGTAAAAAGTGGATTCATTTTGTGAATATCAGACCAACTTTCCGCAGAGATAAGCTATTCATCCTCTTCATAATCAAGACGGATTATCTCGACCGGTGTATAGATTTGCTGTTGTATCAGGAGATGCTGAGATAAAAAATAACATTAAAAAAACTAGACCGAATTCCGCTACTGTTTGGAGGAACGACCCTACTTTGAATTCAAATAAGATAAATTAAAGGTCTGGATAACCAAGATAGCTTCTAAATGACGTGTTTAACGCCTGAAGGCTGTCTAACGGTTCTTAGATAATGGTCAACTTCAGAGTTTAGGTTTTCGTCTCAAAAGAAAAATTTCAGGTCACTAAGGAACCTATTATGTAGTATATCTTAGGGACTCAAAGGTCGAAAGTCTTTAACGGTTTTCGAGTTAATGGACAGCTTCTGATTTTGGATCTTGACCCTGTGAAAAAGATAACGTTTGTAGTGATACCTATTATAAGGACCCTTTTTAGGCTCACAGGGTCTAAAGTAAGCTGAAAGTCGCCATATCTTTAACGGTGTTTGCGATGATGGTCAGCTTCCCGTGCCGGGTCGCCACCTTGTCGAAAAGGGTCGAAATCATTTACATGACGTAGTTTTGACCCAGAAAATCGAAAATTAGCTCAATACCTCATAATGTCTCTAACGGTTTTCGAGATAATTCCTGTTTTGTGTCTTGACTTTGGGTGAAATTGTTAATGTCACCGAGATACCTCTTATATGAAGACTTTTAGACAGAAAGGTGGAAAATGAGCTCAAAATATCTAGTGAAGATCAAAGTAGAATTTTTTTGCGATTGATATTACCCTAAATACTGCTGCCAAGTTTGGTTTTCGTGGCTCAAAATGTCTAGTATGAGTATTGCGGAAAGTGGGGAAAAGGGGAGAAAGTTCGGAAAGATATATCCAGTTTGAATCCGTGATTCCATGTATGAATAATGGTGATCAAACAGCGGTATGTTTATATTTATCTCAGCTCACACTAAGGTTATTTTTCTGCAGATTTGTCAGACTGCTGAAGTGATAAACAAATTGAGTTTAAAAATATAATACAGAAGAACCCAAAGAATACGATGCACTGTAATTAGAAACAAAATAACCTTGATTTTCAAACCCTCACCCTATGACTACTCACAGGGTGTAAAAAGACAAAATGACACCTCTACCCTCTTCCCAGGGACATAGTTTATCGCATAATTTTTCTTTTTAGCAACGGTTCGTCGCTTTCAAACAATAAATTGCAATTGCAAAATGGTCAAAATAAAAATAAAGATCTATACCGACTCGGTGAATTTTCTTTTCGAAATTAAATTGTCTTAAATTCTGGAATAAGAACCAGGAAGTATACTGTGGTCTAGAGACACTTCCGGTATCCAAAACCATTTCGTCGATATTGCAAAATATGTACTGTATATGTGAAGTTCACACTGTATACAGAGGAAAAGATGAGTATTAGCTCGTACACTGATTTTATTCTCAACACCAACGCTGTAACGGCGTTGGTACGCCATGAGTTTAATACCCACTGGTCGATCACTTGAAGAATTTATTTTTTTTTTTTGCCTCTAAGCAATATCACGAAGATGTCATATCTGGGCAACCATTCCCCCCCCCCCTCCATCCTACTCCCGCTTCCTAGCAGATAGAATAATGAAAAGAAATGTTTTGGAAGTGATTACGTCAGCCGAAGTGAAGGCTTGATTCATAGGGCTGGTCTCTCAATCATGGTAGATCCGTTGTCCATCTGACATCAATGGCCTTCTGCTCAAATTGTTCACAAAGAATTCTCCAGTTGCCGAAAAGATATTCTGTGCAATGTGTGAGCAACATCGCGTTACACGCTATCAAATTGATGATCATTTCTACAAACAATTTCATTTACAGCTAGTGACAGATAGTAATGATAGTGATAATAATAGCAAAATAATAATAATAATAATAATAATGATAATAATGATTATAATATTAAGGATAATAATGATATTAACAGTATCAATAATAATAATAATAATAATAATAATAATAATAATAACTGTGATTAAGTGTTTGTTTTGGTAAGAAGAATGGTGTTTGTAGAGCGATGATTCCATCGGTGTATGGTCGTCTGCTGAGAAAACAGTTTGATTGGGTTGGTTTTCTGCCTTGAAAGCGTGTGGCAAGTAGAGTGGAACCTCGGGATTGGACCACTGTAGAAATGTGAACGCCTCGCAAAAAAAAGGGGACCCTGTTTTTCAATAATACCAAAAATTAGGTTCTACAAAAAAGAAACTGACAGCTAGGACCACTGAGAACAGGACTATACTGGCGTAGACCAATCTGTGGTCCTATTTTCGAGATTCCACTGGAAAGTCATATTGTTAGAATCTAAAAATATAGAAGTAATGAGCGCATTGCTTATTGTCACGGATATCTTATCTCCAACGAATGACCATTCAATCTGCACGATGTTAACGCTGGCTATCCACAACGTATAAACTTCCCTCGTAATGAAGATGAACTGCTCCAATGTATACGAGAAACGTGATAACCCTCGTAAACCATAAAATAAAACATGCTCTATTTAGATAGAATTGTCTGCACACACGCAAACCATCGTGTTCTGCCGCAGCTCACTTCTAAAACAACGGTAGTTAAGGCTACATAAAAGCAACTTGAACATATGAATAGCATTCGCTCATTCTTTGAATAAATTAAGGGAACAAAATTAAGATAACAAAATGGTGTCATTTTCCAGGTCTGTTCCCACTTTGCTGATAACTGTATATGCGAGGATAAAACCGACAGTTTGATGTTTGCAGCACTCGAGATCACGCAAAGGTAATATCCTATCGTATTTCTTCGTTTTTACAAGCTTTTCCTTCACCATGGCAGCACCTCAGAAAGTATACGGCAAATGGTCAAATGGTGAAGTTTTCACATGAGTCTTTATTCAGAAATGCTAAAACGCTTTAAATTTTATTGAAAAATACTCTTTACTTACAAGCTTATGATGGGCATTGTTTAATATGCTAAACGGACTGCTGCAAATTTAAAGCGTATGGACCCATACAAGTGCGGACTGAAGTCTAAAAGTCTGAACACACCGGAACCAAAGAAATGGTCATTCAGATGCTTTTACCATTAGGGACACCATGTGTAGTATTTACAGCGTCCGAAATAGCCAATCTAATTACGTGTAGCATTTGCGTTTTTTCTTGATATTTCTTAAATGACGGGTTTGTATAATCAGCAATCGAATGCTCTTCTTATGAATATTCTAACGCGGAATTCAAGGCTTATGCTTAAACACATTACCATATTCTGTAAAGATTTAAAAGAGGAAACCGCCTTGATGCGATTCGGGCTATCCCTCAGCCATATACACGTTACTGGGCCCTTCTGGCGATTTTTCCGCTTTATGTATTTTTTTTATCTCATCTATAACTGTGCCTCCACCACACAAAGCGATGACGTCATCTTACCATTATTGCTTTCATTATTTTTCTCGATGTACAATCGAGCGTTGCGTTTTCACATGAGATTAGACGATAGTTTTCTCGTATTTAGAAATCCGTTGGATTAGTCTTGAGAGTTGATTTTTTAATGAAACTCTAGCTTTCATTATTTTCGAGGCCAAAATATAATATTTGGAATGTCCATCGAGATATCTCCACAGAAACTGAACTTTAAGGTGTATGTATTGCAAAATTCAGCTTCACATCGTCACCAGCTATAATTTAAAAAGAAAATGGGAGTAGGGTTTTGTTCTAGTAGCGAGCTAGTAATCCCGTATTTACTAAGGAACGGAGCATTAATTTTTCCACTTGACGGCTGCCATTTGCTATGGTGGTTCATTTTATTCCAGTTTCATCTAGGATAATAGTCATTTAATTGCAATCAAAAGTATTTGTGTCACTCACGAGAATCTGGGGAGAGCATGGGTGGATTTTAGTGCTTGCTGAGGGGCCGGGGTGGGGTGGTGGGGGGCTAGATGGCAGGGAGGGGGTGTGAGCAAGAGTGGACTGCCAGCTTCGCTGGGAACTTTGCAGAAGTACAAATATAAATGGGTGATCCCGAAATAAATACATCCCGCAACCTTCGTTCCTCGGAATCAATGATGTCTGGATTACGCAACCAACAACTGATAAGCAAACCTGGTGTGCTCAAATTAATGCCAAGTCCTTCATCTGCTTAGATCAATTCAGACGTTTATTTATCGTTAAGAATCATCCAGGCAGCACGGGGCCATTATATTTTGTACGTTTCAGTACAGTTTTACACCTGAATCATCTATAAATGGACACATATATAACAAGGAGGACAGGTTTTATAGATGTTATACCAGTGCCTTGCATCTGTCCGAATTCTTCCCTTTCTTTTCAGCCAATACAATTTTTATTCGCTGATGCACTTTCATTATACGCAGTTCCTATTTGATTTAAGCCTTCACTGGCATTTCTCAAAAGATCAACCTTAACCAAAGAGTGGGAATAAGCCTGTGATATAAAGAATACTGAAACAATCCCTGGACATGATCTGAACTGTAGAATACCATTGTTCTTCATGATGCAGCCTATATGCCACTCGTAAATGCGAATAAAAATGTCATCTTTGGAAAATGTAAATTTTATGCTCTCATTTTCTTACCAGAAAAAAAACTTAAAATACAAAAAATACACGCACAAGATTTAGCAGAGTGACTTATTTGGAGTAAAAATGTTGACTTTGTAGGTCAACTTTTTCTGAAGTGGTCAATAAAATCGCCATGTTGACTAGAAATAGGTCAATGTTACTAGACTTAAATGGCATTTAGATCACATATAAGTGGAATATCTACTGGCTTTCCGTCCGGGTCAACATTGAAAAAAATATTGACATGGGAATCAAGCAATCAGATTACAGTGTTTGCCTGTCTCATGTGGCAAATTAAAATGTTGTTAGATAGGAACGTTGTATTACACAATAAATCTATGCAATAAAAGACAAATTTAGAAAATGATGGTGCGACGAAGTTTTCCTAAAATTTTCCTTTTTTGAGGGAAAAAGAGATATGGCTGATCAGGACATTTTAAAGTTCATGGATTAGAAATAATATTTTTTTTCTTTCTCGCCCATTGTTTCTCAGTCCAGTTCCTCAGTTATTTGCTTTATTATGCAGGTCAATGCCACCTGGATTATGTTAGTTCATCTTCTAATATATCTGCCACATTCTTAGTCTTCTTAAACGGGAGAAATTAAGTCACGATAAATCTGCTGAAATAACACGGAACGTAATAACGGCTATGGAACTGGCACTTGATCTTTTATCGCCTTTCTTTTCTGTTTCTTTAGCACAAGCGACTGTTAGTAAACAATGTGGATTGAATGAAGTGCCTTATCAAAACTACAACTATTCTGACCAAACATCTTTATTTGAATTTGGCTCATTCAGTACTCGTTCTTTTATCACTGGGGGTGGGGGTGTAGATTTGTTTATCCTTTGACTAATGAACCAAATTCTGCTGGAAGCAACACGTAGACTTATCATTTTAAGCCCTTTTGCATTTTAAAAGTACAGCAAAAATTTAAAAAAAAAATAAAAATGAAATAAAAAGGTCACATCAAGACCACGGTACAAAAATACGATCGCACATAAAAGGGAATGATTGAACTCCCCCCTCCCCCCTCCCCACCCCCGCCACCGAGAAACGGAATGTGTTGACTAACTACCTCTTGACTTCAGATTAACTAGAAGAATATTAATCCAAAAAGCAAGGTTATTTTTTATGTATGGAGCGGGCCCTCCTGACACTGTTAGCTTTATGTATGGAGCGGGCCCTCCTGACACTGTTAGCTTTATGTATGGAGCGGGCCCTCCTGACACTGTTAGCTTTATGTATGGAGCGGGCCCTCCTGACACTGTTAGCTTTATGTATGGAGCGGGCCCTCCTGACACTGTTAGCTTTATGTATGGAGCGGGCCCTCCTGACACTGTTAGCTTTATGTATGGAGCGGGCCCTCCTGACACTGTTAGCTTTATGTATGGAGCGGGCCCTCCTGACACTGTTAGCTTTACGTATGGAGCGGGCCCTCCTGACACTGTTAGCTTTATGTATGGAGCGGGCCCTCCTGACACTGTTAGCTTTATGTATGGAGCGGGCCCTCCTGACACTGTTAGCTTTATGTATGGAGCGGGCCCTCCTGACACTGTTAGCTTTATGTATGGAGCGGGCCCTCCTGACACTGTTAGCTTTATGTATGGAGCGGGCCCTCCTGACACTGTTAGCTTTATGTATGGAGCGGGCCCTCCTGACACTGTTAGCTTTATGTATGGAGCGGGCCCTCCTGACACTGTTAGCTTTATGTATGGAGCGGGCCCTCCTGACACTGTTAGCTTTAGGTCTCTTCTGTGTTTGTGCTTTTTAAATGCAAATGTTTGAAATGTACGTGTTGAACTCCAAAGTTATGAGCAGATTTTTTTTATCTATTTGGGAGAATACAGGTTAATGCTTTATGAAAATTTCCAAAAATAGTTACTCAACACGTCATTAGAATTAACCAGTAGCTGAACCAGAGACAGCATTTGCAAATGCAACTAAAAATTTTGCTTCTCAAGCTAAATTGCATCCACAAGTGCTTAATTACACCCACAGATCCGGAATGAACAAAACACCATTCAAAGGTGGATTGGGAGCATCCGTTGGGACAAGACAAGCTCTGGGTTCGTTGATAAGATTGACGGTTATAGTTTACAGTAGTATTTTTTTTTCGAAGCCACAAAATGCAATGCTTCTCCAAAAGTTTTCTGTTTATCCGCCAAAGAAACTCAACAATTTAAAAATAGATCTAGAGATGTATATTCAATCCGGTTAGGTTAATTTATTTTTGTGGTTACAGAAACTGAGCAGTTATAAAATTGTTTATAGCAATAAATGAAGACAAACGCCTATTAGTGATATTAGTAGAAGTCTGCTGGATATAGTTATCCGTCCGCTTCAAAGATATACTGTGACGTCATAGGGAGACGAATAGAAATAGACAATTGGCCAGTGGATTTTCGTGGAGAGTTTGACGCAGCTCCACGTCACCGGCCTCCTTTCTTGTCCTCCCCTTTCTTCCCTTTCTCCCCCTGTCGCCCATCTCCCCCTTCTCCATTTCAGGCATTGTCTCACATGTATTTTGTGCAACGGAAACGATGGTTTAAAAGAACAGTCAGTCAAAAAAAAAAAAAAAACAAGAAAGAAAGAAAAGGCAAAAAAATGAAATAATCGGTTCACTGAGACATAATTATCATTGCTTCGTGTGCAAAACACAAAGCTATTAACAAGCATGCGGGAACACACAAACAAAAGCACTGGCACAAAAAAGGCTTGATCTTCTGTATTTTTTTTTTTAAGATAATGGTGTGTCTTCCTTAATGTAAGTCTCGCGGGAAATCTCGTTTTGCTTGCTTGTGTGTCTCGAGCAGTGATGTATTACTTTAAGGCTTGTGGGATGGAGATTTCTGTTTACTCTTCCTTTGCTTCTCTCTTCATTTGATGTTTTACTCCAGAACAACCGTGAAATTATTTCAAATGATACTGATGAAGCATAAAAATAGCAAAATGTATGGAGTAAAATAAACCAGCAAGTTTAACCAAACTGAGGAAGTAACGGAGTTTCCTTTTTTTTAATTTCCGTTTTTACATTTCAACTACAGTTTAATTGGTGGTTATCTTTGTAGTGTGGAAAGTATACCCTTTAGGGGATGTAAGTGTAGTTTTTGTCCAACAATGAACTGGCAATGTAGGAAATCTGAGTGGCAGCTCGATACTTTTTCCAAAAAGCGCCACTGAATAGTAAGTACATAGTGACTATATGATGACGGCTACATGGTGACTACATGACGACTTCATGGTGACTATATAGGCCCTACAAGACAACAACGTGTCGACTACACGGCGACAACGCGGCGACTATATGATAACTACAGGACGACTACACATGATGACTACATGAGGACTTTTTTTATTATTATTTGCTTATCACATTTATATAAATGTACAGAAGACACCACACAAAAAGCATAATATAACTTATCCTCAAAATGATTTTACACGGCATCCATTTCACTGGCCTTAGGTGCCTGTCAATGGACATTGGTCTACCACAGGGTTCAAAACGCTCACTGAACAAATTCTTTGAGGACAGAGTTACGATGTGACAGCATACACACACACACACACTCCTACACCTACACATACACAGTACCCACACACATACACACAAAACACAATTTTTTGGTTGCTTGTAACAGGAGAATGGTTGCGGCCAACTGGAGTTTACTATTTCACGTTAATATTGACTTTTCATAAAGAAGGCTTTTTTCCACTATGGGATTATACGGTGACCATTTGCTTCGAAATGTTTGATGGGTTAAACGTTTTTTTCGGTAAGCACACGTTGGTAAACTTTCCGAGCTACAACTGAAGGAACTATATTTTCTTTTCTGCCCCTACGGCAAATTATCTCAAATTTTACTACCAGAATGATAAAATTTAGAGCCAGATCTTCTACCCCAAAAAGAAAGTCTTTTATGGTACAGGTGTGCTGTAATTTGTCAGAAATATCCAAAATCTAAAATGTCTCCTCCACCCACTTTTGTGTATACCCACAATCAATTAGGGCGTGAACTAGCGTATCTTTCACACCAGTTTGACAGTATTCGCAGTCTGCGGAATTTTTTACTTTCCACCGGAAGAGATTTTCTCCACAACCAACAATGTTATGCACTAATTTAAACTGGAACGAAATTAGTTTAGTTTCTGTCGTACTTTTTTTGGCAAGTGGGATACTCCTGTAAAAAAATGTCATTACTTATCTGGTGCGATGTATGCCACTTTAACATGGCTATTGCAGGGCTGCTCTTTATAAAGGTGGCAGCTCGATATTTTTTCCAAAAAGCGACACTGAATAGTAAGTACATAGTGACTACATGATGACGGCTACATGGTGACTACATGAGGACTTCATGGTGACTATATGGGCACTACAAGGCGACTAAGTGGCGACTACATAGCGACTACATGGCGACAACATGGGGACTACATGGCCAATGCGTTGCGAGCATATGGCGACTACATTGGTGAGCATATGATAACATGTATGTATATAATGTTATCATATGCATACCCTTGTCTAACGTGTTGAATCAGTAACTATATGTGCAGAATAAGGCAATTCAACTCAACAGTTCCAAAAGTAGTTTCTTCTCTCTCCTATGTTATTGAAATGGCGGCGTTTATGTTTCTATTCAAAGAAAGGAATCCAGTCTATAAAATCACGAAGAGCAGTAAGAATTCCGCTGGAGGCTTCTTTTTGTTCATTAGTTTCGTTTATGGGAGCATAATTTCTTTCACTTAGATAATGTTATCTCGGTGTTTAATGGCAAAGTACTTCAGTTACCCGCAGATAGTTGTGAACCAGCAGGGAATCCCCCATACATGATGACGTTATAGAAGGGAATTCCCGAGGATGTGAAATAACAACTAACCTTTTCATTTGAAAGTTTTGCACCAGCCAGATAAGCACAGGAAAGGAATTATGAGAACATATTTCTTTGAATCCTTACAATCTAAACCAAGCGCTAAAAAATCAAGCTGTTCTATTTTTATTTACTCATTTATTTATGTTTATTGCAATCGGCTACTGTCTTGTGTTACTTGGTACGCACTCATGTGCGTCAAAATCAAGCTGATCCGTCTAGAATAATTCCATTTCGTGTCACCTGTGAATAAATAACAATGTTTTCTCGTCACCTATTTCAAGTTAACAAGAATAGGAAACAGAAACAGTTTAAAATAGAAAATCATTTTCCTACAAAATCGACAGTGAGATATAAAAAAAATGCACAAAACAAGACCCATTTCCATATCGCAAGCGAATTTACACTTTGGGATAAAAAAAAATATTTCATAAAATTAAAAGGTCTGACGGGAAAAAACCCACACATCTAAATATGTAAAGATAAAGAAAAGGAATAAGTAAGGAGCCTATGAAAAAAGCGGAAAAAAACAGACAGGCGCCTATAAGAACCTAGAGCAAGAGTGGTTGGGGCTATCATCACATTATGCGGTTCATGATGATGATGATGGCCCCAACCATGCATATGCTAAACAGTATTACCACTCCAAGATCAGGGCGGGGGTGGGGAGGGGAGAGTATTATGTGATACCTGTTCAAAACACTGATTGGTGAGTGCAATGTATTACTGACTTTTCAATAGATGCCATAGTTATGAAATTAAAACAACACAAACCTTATTGTTCCTGTTAATATAATCATTCTTAAAGTTTTTTTGTGAAAATATTGGATTTGCACGTTGAAAATAAAAGCAAGAGCCTACTCTCCCCTGGGTGTGTTCCTTGCTGCGTGATTCACTTTGAAACACAGATTTTCTGTGAAACAGCTTGATGCCACATGCAATGCAGCCACTCGAGCCATTTTGTTAGTCGGTATTTTCGCCATGTTTTTGACCACGTCGGTATGTTTATCTGGCCTGGGAGCTTAAATGTGTATAAATTCCCCCAGAACGATAATCCTGTCTCGGCGGGTGTTATAAAATGTAAATTTCTTAAGACGTGATTGATATATAAATGTAATATTAACTTGTAAGTAGCTATAAATATGCTATTTCTAAAGTATTGTTTGTAAACCAGAAAAACATTAGATGCAAAGCCAAACGATAAGTGTAAAATACTAGACGCGTCTATATGTTTCTTACATACCTACAGTTTGTAAGCAACCCACTAAAGCCAATCGTTATTTTGAATTTGAATTTTCAAAACCTATATTTTCCCTGTTTTGCATATGGAAACAAAATCAATGGCATATGGCGCAGGACATCGTAGAATCTTCAAAACTCAAGTGATTTGTTATTAATATGCAATGCACTTTTAAGTAATGAGCGGTTCCAGTGAAATCAAAAGTTGCATGATGCCAAGTAAGTCTGAAGTATCCATGAATATAAACACGCTTGCTTTCTCGCACTGCGTCCACAAGCTACAGCTGAATATTGACCGCCGATGGTATCCGGGTACCTGTTTGACTGAGACTTTTAGGGGAGTATCATTTCAAGTGTGACCTTTTGGGTGTAACATTTCAGTCCCTAAAGCTGTCATAAAAATGCTGTTTTAGTTTCCAATAAAAACAATCAATGGTGAGAACATGACAACTTGATGCAACCTTTACCTTTTAAGGTATCTGATCTGATCAAAATGTTCTAAAGTACCCGATACGGTCAAAAGCACCCAATCGGATAAAAAATTCGGAAGCACTCGATATGGTAAAAAGGTTAAAGTACCCGATATGATCAAAATGTTCAAAAGCACATGGTCTGATCAAAACGTTCTTAAGCTACTCGATATGGTCAAAACATTCTGATGCACCCAATCTCATCACAACAGTCTGAAACACCCGATCTGATCAAGATGTTAAGTCACACGACCTCAACGCTGAAAAAGGTTCCAACAATACCATACGATTTAAATGAACTGATTAAGCCATCTGCAGTTTTATTCTCAAAAATAATTGGACATTTAAGAGGTTCCGTTAACTACTACTATAGCAAACAGAACTTTTGAAAGACAATTAATAAATTTTGTATATACATTAAAACTCATTTAACAATTGTTTCCGTAATTTAGCTGAGTCAGCTGATTTCCCTTGTGCGGTGTACAGTTAACTACACTTCAAGCTTTTGCGAATACCAGAAATAGTCCTTTAGAACGTAGCTTCTTCGCAAGGAAACTGCAATATATACATATGTATAAGCATATACACACTGTAATATCGTTTGTTAATTTATTAGCCAGATTATTTCTTCTGTATTAATTTTCCTGTGGGAGAAGTCGAACTCGTCAAAAGGTTCTCATCGTTTGATTCTAAAATTGATGAAATTCCTTGTACTGGAGCAAAATATATATTTTCTGTAAGGCTTTTAAAATGCATAAAACTTGTGATCTAATATTTAAATATAAACTTTTTGCTTCTAAATTGCTTGCCCTTCGCCATGCAAAAATGTCAGCAATTGATTTGATTAAATTTAAATATAAAACTATTTAAAACACAGTGAACGTAACCGTTATCTGTTATAAAAAAAATTACTAATTGCATTTAGAGTTGAACAAAAGTTAGAATCAATTAAATCATCATAAAGTGTAGCTTTTACAGTACGGTATATTTTTACCATACACAAGGAGAGTTAAAACATGGTATGTGTTATGAAGTTAACCTGTCTATCAGAATGCATACCAATCCTTACTTTCTTAATGTATTAAAGTTAATTTAAGGTTTTTGCCACTCGTCGTTTCTCAGATATAAAAACGCAGGCTTTCTTGCAGTAAATTCTACTTTTTTCACTATTATTAACATCACTTGTAAAGAATTACAACTGAAACAACGCTATTTATAACCTGAAAACAACTTTAATAATAGTGTGAACTATGATAACAGACCAATTAAGGTAATAAGTTTATCAAACATTTGACTACTCCAATTGTTATTAATGCGATAGAAAAGCCCTTTGATATTTTACATCTTTATTTATTTCAATATCTTAATAAAATACATCAAGACACATATCTTACATGAATTCAAAGCACACATAATCCTTACATTTTGAAACAAAATTGAGTAGCTTTTTGTGTTTTCCACAAAACTAACCACATAAACGGCTTTACTTTTTAAAGATGAGTTAGGCATCAGTTTACAGCCTGTACATTCTTAATCATCACGCCAACCAACAGATAATATAGGTAATATGTCATTTCAATTGTTATAGTTAAGAAATGATGTTTGTTGAGCAGTCAATTGTGCTGAAAATCACAAAGAAAGTTCGTTTACGCGCCGTGTTCAGAAGATGCTAGTGACGAGGTAAACGGCGCTGTTATTCACTGTTATTTCAGGCATTTCCCTTTTGAAGCATGCTTAAAATATGTATAGAGTAGAGAGTATTTCGAAGTACCAAACGTTAACTTTTAAGATGCATCTTGTTATAACTTACAGAGACTACAGAGATTTAACCCATTGTTATGATACAGGGTACATTTATAGCAGATAACAGAAACATAAATATAGGATCTATTCATAGATCACAATAAACATCAGATAATTATAATATTTTATTCTAAGTTTAAGAAAAGATAATGATTATGTTAATGACCCCATTCAAAAACAATGATATGGTTGAATTAATACATACAGTACATCAACTAAGGTGTTACGGTGACTCGATTGCGATGTTACAGTAATCGATTGAGATGTTATGGTCAATAGACTGAGATGTTACACTACATCAACTTAGTTGTTACTGGGTATCTCTGATGTGTTATGCGCACTAGATATTCCATGATCACTGTTCACTATTTCATGTTCCATATTTTAAAGACAAAATTTGACTGGATTGGTTTATGCGAGGTACGGATAGGGGTTTCTAGGCTCAGCTGCTATTTTTAGTGTCACATGCGCCATGACTGCATGATGTGATCTTACTCATCGTGTGTGCATATATTTTATACCCAAATGATACTTGAAGTTTTTGATTTTTCACACCAAAAAAGGGCTGATTGTGCGTTATTATAAAAAGATAGGATACTTTTGTTCATATTTTTTATTTAAATGTTTTATCGATGTGTTAGTTTGTAGAAGTATAGTTATGTGTTAAATAAAACCCACTTAAAGCTTAAAACAAAAGTGAAATGTGCCCCCCTGGGTTTTTTTTTAATTCATTGTTTGGATGAATTAATTCAGCCTATTGTTTGTTAGATGCAATGCAATTAGAATGTCGACAAGGTCAAAAACTGAGGTACTAAACTAGAAGTAATATATTTAAGCGCTAAGTGGGCTTCTAACATTAAATCATACACCAATTAAACAAGACGTAGTGATAAAATGTAAATGTGATAACCTGGATGCGATAACGAGACGTTACTGCTCAAAAACAACCTGTTTTTGCAAGATAAGAAAGCACTAATTTTGTTTAATCATGCAACATGTTTTTAATTATATGGACCACATTTTCTTGTTTACAGTGTGATATCGGACCATATAGATACACTATCCAATCAATAGGGCACTATACAGAAGCACCGACTTTAAACAAAATTCCGAGTTGACAAAAGTTTGTCGCTTGGTCTGCAACAGGAAAGTTGAAATAGTTTTAAAAAAATAGGCTACGGAAAACTATGTAAGTTCTTTCAAATAGAGGAAATTGTTTTATTACCATCTTTTTTCTTGTCACCGTAATTTGCAGGTATTTATCAATGATGTAGCGAGAAACAATAGCTGATATTGCATTCAAATAATGATCATTATCCTAATTAATATATATGAAATATATTTGAAAATCTTCAGTCTTAGCATTAAAATATTCGACGTTTACCTCCATGTTTAAGCACGTAATAACGGCAAACTTGGTGCACTGAGTTCATATTTAGTGGTAAGAAATTAATACTTTATTGTGTGCGAAGTGATAGCGAATGTAGACAGTTTTCTTTTCCATGAAAGTGACCACTTTTGTGTTAACCAAATAAAAATCTCAGCAATAAACAATCTCTTATTGCACGAACTAGCCAATTCCTGATTATAAAACTGACTGTCAATATATTACTTTATTAATAATCATGAATTTGTAATGGGTAGAAGAACATGCGAAACATGTATATTCTTTTAAACAGTGATTACGTGGTTACGGGTGATATTGAAAACAAGTGAGTGTAATTAACAACACAATATATGTCGTGTCAGTGATATTTGCAGTCTTAAACACGATTCATTTTTTCTGTTCTTGCATAATGCCATGTCTACCACAGCTTTTTCGCTAACATGGTTTCAATATATATTTCTGCAGTAACTTAGCACCTGTGTTTTTGCCAACAAATCTCGCCACTGCAGCTATGGACATAGATTAAACGATTAACACCACTTATCTGTAGAAATGGAAACAAATATCTTTGTTTTGACAAGCAAATTGGATATGACCTACTGGCCAGGAGAAAAATGCTTAATCAATTGACAGGGGATTTGATGCGGTAAATTGTAAGCAAAGTTGTTTGTGGATTGCTGTGTGTGGAGAGTCGTTAGCTGCGAAACATCTTTGTTTCTTTAGCACCTAGACAAGATTCATCGTGGCAATGAGTACTCACTCGAAAACTCTGATGCAGTAACACCGCCCGTGCTTGCATATCGATGAAGGGTAGTTCATTCAATACCTTGGCGTAGCAAAGCATAAGAGTAGAGTCAGTAAAGATGATAAAACAAGCCACAATATATGTCATTTCTACACTTGCAGATCACCTGAGCTTTAGTGTTAAGACATTATCTCGCTTCAGTATTAGAAAAATTCTCCGGATGAATTACATAGCTAATTTGCTGATCGAAACTTGCCATTGTAAACAATTTTTAATCAAATAACTGTTCATTGTAAAACATAAAAGACAGTTTTCCTTGATTATATCCTTGATTATAAATACAAATAAGTGTTTCTGCCTGGCACAACCAGAATGAATATGTCCATAGTGCTCAGCGGTGATGCGTCGGAAGAGAACAAAGCACCAATAAAGCTCAAGGCAGGCTGAGGTTCAAAGCAGTATCCCCAACGAAATGTGGAAACAAAAGATTTACATTTGCGAATAGTACCGGGGTCGGAGGGTGCACTTAAATACAAATCCGCACAAAAGGGGTAAGTTAACGTGTCGTGTAATATCTACAATGAGTCTCATTATTTCCCATTAGGTAAATAACAGGAAAGCAATAGACACCAAAAACGAAATATCGATATTAATAAAATCTGTTCTACAACAACAGCTATAACAGCTACGACTACTTTCTACTACATCACTACTGCTAATAAAATAATAATGAATAAAATGATAATAATTATAGTTGTGCTTTTGTGCTTGTTGCAGTAATAGTAGTAGAAAGAAAATAAAGAAGATGAAGAGGAAGAAAAGTAGTAAAAAGCATGATTAAGTTTTGTTTCGCATACGTATATGTACATATACACAGATATACAGGGAGCCAGGCAGTAAACCTTGCACGAGGAAAGTTATTTCCATTTTGACAAAATCAGATTAAATTTCATCCTTTTCCTAGCATCACACAATAGTCAGGTCGTATAGGGCATTTCAGGTTATAACCAAATAAAGCCAATTTTATCAAGAGATATCTGGGAAGTTGTTATCTATTCACTGATACCAACAATTTCTGAAAAATGTCAGCAGATAGTTGAATGGACTATGGTCATTTCTTCTGTTCTATTTTTGCCTTGAAATAATTTTAACAAAGCAAGGAAGAAGCTCTTGGCGTTAACCACGCTTCATGAACATCAAAATGATTAATCTTTGGTTTCTGAAATTTTTGAGGGCGGGAAGGGACTGCCATGAGCGAGAGTGTTGCTTATGAGGCATTAACGGAAGCCGCGAGCCAACATGGCGTATAATTACGCCCTGGCATGAGCATGAGCTTGCTTCTCTAGCAAATGGCTGTCACAAATAGATTCACACTTTCGTGTAGGATTGTTTTCTTTTCTTATTTTTGAGCCAAACATTAGCTTAAAAGTTATGATTGAAGTGGTTAACCCTCAGTCTTGTTGGTAAACATATATCACTATAGCTAGTTGGGTACACTATAATTGCACGAACTTCTCCTTCATTTTTTAAACTTTCTTGTTAACAGACACATTTTGCTGAACATCGGCTATCTGACTAAATCTCTTTATAGAATCCTCGCAGGTGTCACTCTGACGTCACTAACTTGCCACTTCTTATAAAAAGCAACCTACAATCAAATTTGTTTGAAATAAATTTCTCGTAAAAATAATATAGAGAGAAAAAGATTTTTACAAAAACGAAAAAGATAAATTTGTAAGCGGAAATTACTGGCTGTGAGTGATTTTCAGAGTAATGAGTCCACGATTGAGTGAAATCCGTTTCCTGTTCTGGCGGCGTTGTTGAGTGGTAATGTGTAGGTAGTTGTTAGTCTCTTAAAGAGCTCAAGTTCAGAAAATTATATTGTATATTTTATTTAGGCTTAGGAATCCGCTTTAATTGCACATATAATCGTTGGTTTGATAGTGCCTCGTCAAAAGTCACTGTAACCTTACATAGAGCGTTATATACTCATGGCAAAGATAACATAAAATAACAGATGGCATCTTGCACCAAACACGTTTGAAAAAAGAAGTAAACCATAGTCTGAGCAACAGTTCAGTTACAATACTATTAAGATGTAGTTATTATGTATTATTATTATCACTAGACAGTAGATTCCACTGTCTCAAAACATATTTCATTGTGTATTTTTAAAGGTATTGATACATTAGAATTTGTACAGTGTGAAGAGACTTTTAAAAGTCTTACACACATTATTGTCTAAGGATCAGCTGGGATTTTCATGTCTGTAGTAACTAAAAGAATTATTTGAAAGACGTTAAAGCAATGCCGTTCCTCCCACATATATCAAGTAATTAAGAGATTTGTTAGCTTCGAGTCTTTTCTAGAGTTTCATGACAAGATCTGAGGGCATTTGAAATCATTTTAAGTTTTTGTAGTACAATGCAGTTGCAATGTTTGGCATAGATTCAAAATGAAACAAATTCATACTAAAAGAGAAATTAAATTCACCAGACGCTCCACTAAACAGATCACTAAAGTTAAGACATATGCACAGCTTTCGCAAATAAAGACCAAGTAATCATGCAAGTAGCTTTGGAAATTTTGCAAAACAAAACGCCATTAAAAATAGTAATTTTCAGCAGAAAACGGAAATGGCGAGTTTTCGATAAATAAATATTCATAGCCCTTGTGACAACATATGACATCTGACCAATACAGCATACGGCAGTAGAGCAGATGCTTGTTTTTCTGGTCTCGTGACTGCCCTACGCACAGCAGCGGCTTCGGGTATGACAGCATGAGCTGCTCTTGATTGATTATTACTCACCTCTTTGCAGGTCTTAGCGTGCGTGAACAGATAGATGATTAAACAAGTGTTCCAGCGACGAAAAACGCACGCCACATCTCAGCTCACGCTTACATGCAACGGTCCCATTATGATTGTCTGGCCTTATTTTGAAGGGACAGACAGCTCTGTGGTATTTAGCAGTTCCTAGTAAACACTCTTAAAACATCCTGCATTATGTGCAACATGTCAAATTGTATTGAAATTTGATGTCTATCTTCCAGTATGCCGGGTAAATGGCTTAGTTAGTGGCCTGTTTGGTTTTGGTTTGGGGATGTTGGGTTATTGTGATGGAGCTTTATCGAGCACATATCGTTATTATTATTAGTAGAAGTAGCAGTAGTAATAATAGTAGGAGTAAAAGTAGTGGTTGTAGTAGTAGTAGTAGTAGAGGTCATATCAAAATTAATATTAACTGTAACAGAAGAAAGTGAAGGAGTAAAAAGAAATAAAAAAGACTTTAAAGAGTAGAAGAGGAAGAAAAGGAAGAAGAAAAACAAGAAGAAGTTCAAGAACAAGAAGAGATAATTTGACTATCGGTCTCGTTTATTTCATTATGGAATGTGCGATGCCTAAAGGATGGCAGGCAGCTATAGCATGGAAGAGACTGTATCCTTGCGTTTTTGTTGGGGATACCTTTAATCACTGCAGTGATTACATGAAAAATTCACCGAGGCGAGATTTTGCAGAGTATTACTGTAAAAAAGAGTTTTGTGACAGTGATTTCGAAGTAATTAAGGACTAGTTGTGGCAAAATATGATAGATAAATAGACACCATATGGGTCCTTTGCTTCACAGAAGAGGAAGCACCATTTCACTGAGCAACTAAATAGCTGAGCTACTCCGAACGCCACTTGGTAGCTCGTGAAGTAAAGCAATGCTTTGTTCTTTAATCCCCTGACGCCCTTAATGAGTACATGATTACATGAGGAATTTTCTCCACTAATTATATTGGATTTCATCAGAAGGCTTCTTTTTATAGATGGAAATGCTGCTACATCTTCTCTTCATACAAAAGCTTTTAATTTCCTCAAGGATTACCCTCACAAAATGTACAGGAAAGGGTTTTAACACTGTCAAAAGAAAGGAGAATCTAATTTGTGTTATATTTTAAAAAGACACTTTTGGAGAAGAATTTTCATTCTTTTAAAATCGTCCACAACTGTATCATATAGTAAATTGAAGCTAACACGTGAGTTCTGGTGATAAATACATTGTCCGCTGCCTGTTTATTTGATTCTGTAGAATTATAAATGATTAGGCAGCTTGCTTGTAATATAAGTTCCACACACCACTTCTGATTGTGGTCCTGTGTTACTGAGTATGGTGCATACAGTCCTTTAGAACAACTAGCAGAACATGTCGTTATACCACCGATGAACGAGGGCTTTGATACAATTAATAATAGCATGTATAATGATAAAAAAAATAATGAATGGTATCATTCTTTAAAATATTAACAATATGTAACACTCTTAAATTAAACACAACAATAAAACAGATTTCAGACGTTAGTCACCATCTTTGTTAAATTATTTTCTTCAGTTATTATTCAGATTTCTAGTGGGACCTATGCTGCTGAAAAAGTGATGGTTTATATCTGCTAATGATTTTGTCACTGCATACTCTTGTACCGCAATATGTTTCACTGAAGGTATACACTGAAGGACAAAAAAATGTTTACACTGAAAAGAGATGCTCATTTGTTATTCATCGAATTTTCCAATTCGTTTGAAAATTTAGCAGAGAAACTTTGACATAATCTTTTTCAAATAAAGCGAACTCATGAAAACTGAAATATAACAGGGTTAAAATTTTCAGCGATCATATAATGTTACACGATCGCGCTTTGTAATGTGTACGAGCCATTTAATCGCCGAAAAACACAAACATTTATATTTAGCTGTGAGTGCCATCCCAATCGTTTGGCAATTCAGACTGTAACACAAGCATCAAAGCGATAGATCTGGCTGACACAAACATGAGTGTAACATTGGCCAATGCATCTGTATACCCGTTGGCAAACGCATGCTGCACTAGAACCTGGACTGTCACTAACTTCATACACCGTCAATTACTCTTTACCAAGAGCCGCCTTTGGTTCCGATTGTTCGCTTAATGCATTCAATCTCGATACATTCCATCATTCAACACCTTTCCGATGTTCGGTCAAAGCTCCGAGATTCAGTTCTTACGGAGCCGTCTAATGACTGTTTTGCACTTATCCGGTTATTTGTCTTTCCGGATGTCTCCGCTGCAGTCATTTTCGCACAGCGAAAGCGATAATGGAGGTGCATTTTCCAATCACACCTCTGGTGCGTCCTGATAACGTCTCCGCAGCTTGTAATCAGCAGTTTTACTGCTTCCGAAGTGTCAAGCCACCAATGGCAATGTAGCACCAGCCTGTAACGTACCTATGGCTTGGTAGTTCCAGTTATGTGGAAATCTCGCTCGGCATCTTAACGCGTGCTCGTTCTTGATGAACGCTTCGTAGAAAAGTGCAATTAAGTGTAATTGTGTATAAGAAAGTTCAAAAGAAAGAGAATTATCAAAACTCTTCATTAACATCTTGAAAATTAAACAACAATGGTCGAAACTGCGTGAAAAGCAATTTATTCTTTTAAAATGTTAGGCGTAAACTTTCCTATATCTTTCAGAACATAGTGTCATACGAGAGTTAGTTACCAACAGTAGTTATAGAAAATATATTTAGACATTAAACTTGAGAAATCACAAAAATACGTTTCAAATAAAACTTTAAAAAATTAATCTAAAAACTAGGAAAAAACATATTTGTATATTTGGACTGTGCTTATCTACCAAAATATACAGCTCTATAGAATTCAACGTAGAAACAACAAGAACCTTGTTGCGGCTGCAGACGACAGCCTCTCTTTCATTGCCTTTTCTTCAAGGTCATTACTATGAATAATTTATATAAGTTGCACTCTGTTAGATGAATTTTGATTACTTCTGGAAAAGAAATTGAATTGCGGTTACTTCGTTGGCTTTATGCCTATGCTTAGTATTCATAGATTCTTTATGACGTCATTCTGTGCCCGCTCTGGGACGAAGTGACCTTGACCTGTACAATATCGAACCTAAAATTCTCAGGACAAATTTATGAATCAGTAATTAAGTAATGAATTAGTAATTCTTATTTCGTACACAGTCATACAAAAATACAGCAGTAAATGCAGACACCTTGACTCCAAAAACCCACGCAAATGCACACGCTAACGCTGAAGGGATGCAAGTCTGTCTCCGCTACACAATCTGGGGCATCATAGGGCGATTCTAAGTGACTATGACATAGCAATAGTAGGCTGAAAATTACTGGTCAAATATCATTTGTGTTGTTACAATTATATTAGTGGAAAGTAGGTAATTTCGGGCTGAAAGTTAGTCATAAGCCATCCAAATAATTATATTTCCTTTGATGGCAGCAATCTGTGCTTATAAAATTATTTGTGCATCTGCAAATTGGTTGTATAAGTTTTTTATTAGCATTAGCAAGATTTTCTAGAAAGGCCCCTTACTCTTTTCTTTACCACTCAAAATGTTCTTGCGTTGTGACTATCTGCACAAATAGTTTGTAAAATGACTCGAACATTATTGTATTTAAATACAGCCGAGTAAACAGACTTCTACCCCGGCGTCGATCAACGTGGGAGTTTGGTTGATTATGGAAGTCTAAACATCGATTATCCGACGCCTAATCAAAGCTGTGAAACCACAGCGAATGGAACTCGAAACAAACTCTATTTCCCAACGTTGTCTATACAAAGGGACAGCATTGTGTAGACATCGGAAAGATATTAGTCTAGAATCGCCGTCTGGATACTGGCAATGATAAGGTGTCGTGGTAACCCCTACATCAAAGTGCCCCACCCCAGGGCCATAATGTTAATAATGCAAGATATGTATGAAGTCCATCTTCACGCATATTTTAAGTAGGCGGGGAAACTTAACGCTTTCCCGAACTTCCCATATTTCACGTCAGCAAACTTGACTTTGAGCGAAAAGGTCAAAGTCACCGAGGCACCTCTTTTGTGACGTCTTTCAGGCCCAAAGCATCGAAAATGAGCTGAAAATCGCTGTGTCTCTACCCGTTTTCGATATTATAATCAACTTCCCTTTTCGATCTAATCGAAAAGGTCCAGGTCACTGAAGTACCTCTCATGTAACGTTTTTTGTGCCCAAAGAGCCAAAAATGAGTTCTACCCTTCGAGGCCGAGGCCAAAACATTTTCGGATTTCACGGGGCCTCATTAACCTCCGGAAATCACCCAGACGAAAAAAAATAAAGGAACAAACTTTGGGGGAAAATATACCCATTTGGAAGCAAAGTTTTCAAATGGTGACAAATAAGAGAGTTTCTGGACAGCAGATGCTGAGATTAGTTTTTTCGCCAATACGAAAGTCAATGTTAGTTTACTATAGACACTTATTCCTTGCTGGTTGCAACTGACACCAGATTCTTATTCCTTACTGATTGCAGTGGATAGTAGATCCCTATTCTTTACTGACTGCAGTGGATAGAGCCTTATTCCTTACTGATGGCAGTGGTAGTACTTACTGCCTACAATGACTGATATCGAATGACCTTTCAAGTATATGAAAAGCTACAATACTTAAAATAATGAAAAATATTTGACATACTTAAACGTTTTGTAGTTGATACCGTACAGGGAAGTCTAAAAACAGCGTTTTCAATCTTTTTTAAGTATCAATGTTGAGCTTTAGGTTTTAAAATCTAGAATCCTCCATATCATGAATATTCTTAAGTTTAAATTGTCTTGTCGGAAATTTTTCTGCTAGGAATAACTCAGTTGGGAATTTCCAAGTTGGGAATTGGCCTGTCGCAAATATTCAAATCGGGAAGTGTGCTACAGTCAAATTTGTCGTGGTAACTGTTTACATGGAAGCGCGTAAGTTTTTGTTGACAGATAATCCTTTAAAAAATCCTTTTAAAGGCAATGCTATTAAAATTTGCAAATGCAGAACACGCAAGCGTGATTAACGAACAAAATAAATACTAGCTGTTAATTCACAACTGTGTGTTGATCTTTCCGCTTGAATTTCAAGCGTATAGTTGTTTGGATGTAAGCTGTATATTAAATGTTTGGCCAGGATTCAAAATAAACGGTCATTACCCATCTACAAGGAAATCCTCTATTTTCACCTATATTAGGTTTAATGATAATAATGAGATATTGCACTAGATATTTGCCGGTTTGGCTCAATAAGGGGGATATGTCACATCGTTTTGCAGGATGTTTTCTGAAAAAGCACGCCAGTAACTTGTCTGACTTGCGTATGGTAACGGCAGATTACTAATACTTATAAATAGAGAGGTAGAGACAAAATGATCAGGCTTCTTGTGAGGGTAGAACGGAGGTGGTGGGGGAGAGATGGGAGTCTGCGGAAGTGAACTCTACCGATCACGCGTAACACTCCTGCGGATTGTCAAATCAGAAACGGCCAAGTTTTTATGTGCCTAAATTCGTCGCCATATTTTCGTAACCTTTTGCCTAATTTTGTAATTATGCACCATATTTATTTTCTTTTTCAAATATTTAAACAAGGAAGGTATATTATAGTTTCAATTGTCCCGTAACTCGAAGCTGCGAATGAATCATAACGCTAAATTATTAGTTTTATTCCCTAAGTATCATTGATGCTCGTCGTGTGTGTATGTGTGTGTATGTGTGTGTGTGTGTGTGTGTGTGTGTGTAATGAATAAAAATAATAAATAAATAAATAAATAACAGAAAACACCTAGACTGAGGGGAGATTTTATTAGACCTATCACCTGGCAATCAAGGCAACACTTTACTGGACCTCTGGTTCGATTTCGGCTATAGGTCGTCAGCGGGGGATGGTCGTTCGTTCAGTTGCCTTAGCTAATCGAATGCAATGGGTTAGGTCGCTTAACGCCCACTGAGTCTTTCGGCTACCCATTTTTAAAAAAAAAAGACTTATAACCAGGCCATGTCACAATCAAGGCTACATTTTCACAGACCATTTGAGACTACATTCGACCAAGTCAACCGGTTAAACAATATCGCCAGCAAAAAACGCAGCACTTCGCAGTCACCACCGTATTCATTAGACCAGGCAATAATTTAACTTAAAGGTCATAATTGCTGAGCCCGCAACGGCCACGAAATCAAGACAACATTTAGATCTACAACTGATTTAATTCCTTTCAGTGTCTAAAAACTCAGTGAGCAATTGAAACAAAATGGTCGTATTCCGTTTACGGGGGTGGGAGGGGGGGGGGGGAGTTAGAGTCGGAAGAAAGACAGACCAGAGCCTCAAGATCTGCCACGCTTCAGGATATCGTTTTAATCTTATCCTGTAACTATTGTGTATCTGTCACCCGATGTATGGGGGGAGGGGGTCACTTGGTATGAAATGTTTTGCCATACGTGTAAAAAAAAACGCGGAGAAAGCGGGGAGCAATTTTGAGATCAGACGTGGTCCACGCGGAGTGCCAATTTCGTTAAAAAGGGAAGGGGTGATTTTCATTAAGTACTCCGCGTTTCCCACAAAAAGGGGCTGTTTCGGAATTTTTCTCCGCATTTGGTTAAAAGGGGAGGGTTATTTCAAAATCAGCACTCTGTGTTTAGGGAACCTTTTTAAAAAAAAATCATGGACACGCATAGTACCCAGGTGGTACGTGAGTGCCCCCCCCCCCACCCCTCTGGATCTGTCATTACACAAATAAATCTCTTCAAAAGTTGAATTTGTAGTTTTTTCGGTCAATTTTAAAATTACCTTATTCATCAGTTACGTTTAAAATATCTTTAACCTCAGAGCTTTGGTCTTTCGTTTGTATTTATTTTTAGATCATTATACACCCAAACAATGTAACATGCACTTCACAGGATAAATGGCTGCTTTTTTGTTCTGATTTACAGGGAGAAAGACAATTATTTGAGTGGCAGCAACTGGTAAGTAGGCCATAAATGATGTCTATTCCTCTTCGTTGTTACAAGAATAATCACAATCTAACACACTAATACACAATAAAAACAACCACACTCATCAAATCAATTGAATGATTTTTTTTTAGCTACTCATAATTAACTTTTAGTATTTAACAACCATTGTTCACGGCAATCATGAATTCTATGTGTCATCTGTACCAATTAGCAAACAGTAAGGATCAAGACTAAACCGCTTTTCCGCAGAAAAAAATGAGCACAGTTGATCATTAATACCCGTTTCTATTTGGCCTCATTCGTTTTGAGCAATTGCAATATCCACATCCCATATTAGTTCTTATTTGACAAACCTCAATAAATAGGGAAAAATTTTCCAGCCGTCAAATATGCACACATTTTGTGCTTATTTCTTGTAAAGAAACCAACGATATTACAAGCATTTAACATTGGTCTGATTTGATTGGTGGTTTTTAATATAAACGATTAGTTGTTTATTTTTCCAATATCGTGTTTTGTTAATAAAAGAAGAGGTGGTATTAATCTGCGCATTATGTTTTTTTCGGCATGAGGATTGTGCAATGTTTGTTTGCGGTATAAAATAACAAATGTGTGGCAATAACCCTTGCGAATATTCCGGTACTGCGTGCGTTCAAGCAAAAGCGTATACTCGTATACGGATTCCTCGTATAACTGAAAAGAATCAGTCAAAATAGAACAAAATTGTCGCATCGTGGGTCGAATAGTCCCTGCCTAGGATATAGGACAATCACAATCGTTAGCACCCTCGTATCAAGCCTCATTCGAGTTTTTCTCTCTTGTGCCAACCATAGCCAGGTTAAGTGGGGCGGTTGGGGGGGGGGGGATAAGAGACCACCATGAAGTTATGTAAGTGAAATTCTATGCATCCTGCTTTCAGACAGACAGTTAGCTTAGTCAGCGCGATCCAAACTGCTTGGAGCCCCAACCAGTTGATGCGCCAGCTTCTTACACGGTCTTACCAGGAGCCCTTGTCCTGGCAGTGTTTTCTTCCCACTGCCAGAGACGTGTCGGTCTGTGTCTAACTCTGGGCGGGGGGAGGGATCGGTCATGATCCATGGGTCGCGCCGCCAAGGCTATTTCTTGTACACCTCCTTGGATACAATCTCTACTGCACTGAGATGTTTCTGTCGGTGTAGGGCGTGTTTGATCTCGGACTGAAACCGACTGTAATGAAGCTTTCCAAGGATGTTTTTTTCTGTCTTCTCTGTCCCAGCCAAACAGCCAAGAAGAGACCCTATCTTGGACCATAACTACTTCCTATCCGGGCTTTGACGCCCCGGATTGCTAACCGGATCCTTTCTGGGCGTTCAGGGATTGGATGAGTCCGCGCTGGGCTCATATCACTTTCCCTCAAGAACACCAGAACCTGTTTCGGATCGAGTCTTAACTTAGAGATGTTGACCGAGAGACCTACCTTTCTCAACGCCTCCGTTTGCAGACGTACGTCTGTCGCTCGAGGTGAGCTGGGAAAAAGCCGTCCAAGTTCTTGTGACTAACATACCTCGAACTCGGCGTGTGCATTGAGAACCCTCATGAAGGTGCTGTGCAGAGACCGAAGGCGAGAGTCAGAAACCAATAATTCTTTTTCTCCACCTGGAAGCACGGGTACTTTCCTCGCTAATGGATGGAGAGGTATGAATCCGACAGGTACTCTTTTATGACATGAGCTGTGTCAATCTGAAACGAGGCCACGTAGAGGAACTGATTAAAGGTGGGCATTTTCACTGGCAAAGATTTCGATAACACAGGTGGCTGGTTCTGAGACGCGAAACCATGGCCGACGGGGCGTGCTTGATTCTCTTTCGCCAGCTTTTGCAACTCCTAGATTTGTTTCTGGAGGTGCGACCTCATGGAAAGAAAATCTGAAAGATTCAGTGAGTCAGCTTAAGAAAACATTCTAATATGCACGAAGGCGTGCATGTGAGTACCGTCCATTGAGTACACTCCCACCATCCTTGACCGAGGTGACGGATGCGGGAGACAGGAACTCGGCTTCCGCTGACAGCGTTTTCTTTGTCTCGTGTAACGCTGCTCTATGATAGAGCATGCATTGGCCACTGGTAAGTCCAACTCCGCCACTGTCTCTGACATCGCGGTTGGTATCGGCTTCTTGGACTTCTAAGCTCGGTCAGCGTCAGAGACTTGACCGAGAATCAGCGAACGCGCCATGGGCATAATGTCCAGGGTAGAGACCTTGGGACGAATGCATCTCTTAATGTTTTTCGCTCTGAGCTCATCCAATGCGTCCCAGTCCTGGGGTGGGGGGGGGAGGGATAACTGCGCACGCTCTGAGCAAGTGTGTAGTGGCCCACACAACGCTATGTGTCGGTATCTCCTGCGTCTGTCAGAGAGCGAATGCTTGGTGGTGGCCGAGGACGATTGATGCAGCTTAACCGATGGTACCTGATGACACTTAGCCTGTGAACAAAGGAGCGACGCTGACCATGTCAAAACATACCCACGCTTGGTCACTGATCCGAGGGCTGGGTGTGTGTGCTTGGTGCTGGGCACTTAGAAGCCCAGTACTGGGAATGCAGTCGTAAAGCAGCACAAAGCCAGAACCAAGACTCAGGTATCTAGTAGGCGCCTAGTACCAAGCTCGAACCAAGCCTTGGTGTGTGCTCAGTACTGGGTACGGAGACGCAGCGAAGTCCTGGCGTGTGACCATTGGTGCTGGGAGTCTGTAAGTGGACCAGCGCAAAAGAACTGGCCGCTAAAAGCAGTCGCGTCTGACTCTAGGCACTGCCAAGTATCGTAGCTCAACTCTAGAGTTGCAGATAGTCTGCTGGGAAGCACCAGGCTACGCTGAGAGGTTACTGTGTTACCAAGAAAGCTGAAGGCAGCTTGGGATTAAGACAGACACCAGAAGACTGAAGTAACCTGTACTCCTATGTGGGTCGTCAACCAGCACGTCCCATTCCAGTAAACATGTGGAGAACCTCAAAGCAACACTTTCCGTGGAAAAAGGGAACCCCCATAGATGCAAACTCAGATTTACCAGAAGTGATAAGTGCGAAGGTGATATCTCGAAGTAGGATGAGCTAATTACACTCACACTTCAATCCTAGATAGGCAACACAACATCAAAAAGAATAAAAAGTTTAAAACTTGAGATAAACACCTTTTAGCTGATGGTAACAGGGACAACAATTTGCGTGCGCAAAAACGCGTGTGGTTGGTAAAGCCCGAAAAGCGAGAATGAGGCTTATGCTAAAGTACCAACGATTCCGGTTGGCTGAGATCAAGGCGGGGACTATTTGAGTCACGATGGTAAAAGTTTTTAAAATTTAAACCAAAATAAATACTAGCGTATTAAAATATTTCTCCCGGTTGAAAAATATTTTTTGTATAATATCAGAATTGTGGAAGATACAGGATAGTACGGGAAAGGACCATCCCATAGATGTGACCACTCACAAACAGTTCTCTCGGTTTAGATGGTTGAGATGAAGAAGCACGGAAATCGCACCAATTTAGACCAGTACCACCAAGGGTCTTGTTTCCGGGTTTCCACTGTGCCAGTGAAGGTCTCACTCACTCCTGTCGAAACTGACCTACTTCTTACAGTTCTTCCCCAAAATGGTTTAATGAACGAGCTTTTTTTTTTTTACTTTCAGCGGTCAAAAGTATGAAAGCAAGCGCTAATTCTAGTCATTGATCATAGAATCTCACCGAAAAATGTCGTTTATCCCCTCGTGTCCGTTGATTTCAACTGAAGCTCTCTTGTGCTGGCACTTATATTCTCGATGCGCATAAAAAATTACCAGCCGAATGCCCTTGCCAAAAGTTGGGTATCACATGACCTCCCAATTTATTTATCTCTTTTTTTTTCCTTTGGCTCTGGCTTGTGTGTTTGGAATGGGTCAGGATAAAATGACGGCTCCTGTTGGTCGTGAAATCAAATTAACGCGATATATTGGATGGATAATATTTCCAGGGAATTGACATGAAACGATTCTTTGTTTATAAACATTAAAAAGAGAACGATTCGATTGATGTTAACCCAGAACTTGGACCTTTAACAAACAAAGGGGAATTGGAGTCACATTGTTGGCGTATCACCCAACATTCTCTGCTCATTGGTCTGCTGGATATCGAGGGCAGAGGGATCATTTATTTTCTGTGGTATACTGTGGTACAAAAACTATAAAAACAACGAAGGGGCTAGGTTTTAGTTGTAGTAAATTATTTTGAGTGATAGTCAGGGCATGTTGACGACATTGAAATGCTGACGTTTTTGGTCTACATTTATAAAAATGTCCACTCAAAATAAACCAACATGTTTTTCGCTATGTGCTCGATAAAGTACAGTGGAACCTCTGAAATCGGACCACCCTTGGGACCAGATAAAATGTGCCCTATTTCAGAGGTGGTCCCATTTGGGATACTTGGTCCTACTTGGGTAAAATTTTGGGGGTTGACCGCAGATTCAAGTTTGATGTCCAAACATATAAATTATTTCAATTTTATCTTTGAGACTAATGTCTTAAATTTCTTTTTCTATTAATTTTTTCTCTGCTTTCCATTTTGAGAAAGTTTTAACATTTTTTCTTATTTAAATTACCTTTATGTGCTTAAATTGACATTTAATTGTCATTATGAATTTGGTGGCGTTTGGGTCGGCTTAAATAATAAAAGAATAAGCACCACATAAATTTAGATGTCTCGGGTTTGTATATTGTTAGTCGCTATTGTTTAGACAAGGTACAAAAAACTAAGCCCCTGTCTGGTTACACACTTGCTACTATAATCCCTAGCAACAATATCTAAGACAGCAACATGCTCAGTGTTGCAAGTAATATGCCGCAAAAATACAGTGGATTCCCCACCGACTGACAATGGTCCGATCTCAGGCATTTTGAGGGCTCGGGACCGAAAAAAGCGGCCAGAAGTGGTCCGATCCGAGGTGGTCCCAATTGGGAGTTTTCTTAACCATTAAAGTATATGGAGCGCATTCGGGACCGAAAAAAATGTTTCCTAATTCAGAGGTGGTCCCAAGAGGGAGGTGGTCCGATGCCGAGGTTCCACTGTAGTTTCTCGGAAAATGGGAAAGTGGTTTCTGGTTAGTATTTTTCAAATGCTGACCAGAAATCATACAATAATGGGCAGATGTTGACATGAGTCAACATAAGTGTTACTGACCAACAAGAAAATGTTGGCCTTAAGATCAACGTGTTGGTGAGTTGTCTTCATGTTGATATGTTGACTTGAAATAAGTCAATATATGCTGTCCCAGTAGAAATGGTGACGTTTTCGATGTTGAATAGACGTCACTACCGACGTTGGATCGACGCCAAGTTTTTGGTTCATTATGGAAGTGGAAACAACGTCTACCTACCGATGTCGGAGCAGCGACGTTCTATTGACTTCGGAAAATATAAATATAGAATCGCTGACTGGATAGTGAGAATCATTAGGTAACCCCTCCTCTACAGTTTTGGTCTTCCTGTAATGCAGGATATGTATGAAGCTAAATTTCATGAATATTTTTCTAAAGTTGGAGAGAACTGAAGTTCCCGTGATTTAGGTCCACATTTCGGTTCATTTTCGAAGCGACCTGTCATGGTTTTCATTTCCGGTTAGTGCTGGCATAATCAGACTGTTGTTTGTTTTTTTCGATTTGTTGACGTATATACAATGTTGATTTCCCGACGTCTATTCAACGTTGCAATACAGGCGTCGGAGAAAGTTGGATTTTGGTTGTGAACAAAAGCAACGTATATTCAACGTTGTGTTAAAGACGTTGATATATGGCCGGGAGTCACAACCAGTTACAACCAGATTAAAAGTTGTGATTGGCAAGGGTCGACGTCACAACCTCGTATGGACGTTGGATCGATGTCGGAACGTTTACTGGATTTTTAAATGACTTAACTGGTGCTTTGAGCACATTTAACTGCAACATCTATCAAATTTTGCGTTTGGGCAGCATTGAACAATTCTGACCCGGGAATCGACCAATAAGATTACAGCCATTACCGAAATCATGTCGCAATTGGAGTTAAAACTTAGAGTCTCAAGTGACTGCTTCCATCCAGCCACGATGTCCGAATAACTTAACCCTGTCTCTAGCGCAGAATCAGACGAAATACGGCCAGCTGAACTCGAATAAAAGTAGGAACGTTTTGGGTAAACTGTAGTTTCCTCTGCTTCTTGTCATTACAAAACGTAACCATCGTAATAACATATAAACTTGTAGGTGGCCAGAATTTTGGTCGCTAAAACAACTTCATGTTTTCTGTTACCTATGATGCACAGTGCAATTGCCGAATAAAGCGCGAAATTATTGCTTTATACATAGCAGCAACTCCCGCAAGGGTAGGCCCTTGACCAATGAGCACAAACCGCTACATGGCGAAATGGCGACAATTAAGATGTACGGGGTGGACATCGTGCTTGTTCACTTTCCAGAATCGAGTGTGCCGAAAGTTTGCCAGTCACAGGCCGAGTTTAGAGGGTTGTTTTAACCAATTACAAGCCATGGAAAATGACGCTTACTTCTGCTTAGACAGTGAACGCGCCATAAAATATATTCCTGAGACCGTTTTAAACGAAAATAATTTTTATTTTATTTATTACAGTGCTCTTGTTTCAGACTGCAACGTGGTGTAGATGGAACGTGGTGTGCATAGATATATATCAGGAATTCTATCTTCTGTTGCCCTGAGAAAAGATTAATTACACATTGGGCCATTATTAACTAATTCATGTCGAGTCATCCCTGGGACTGGGTTAACCTTCATCAATAAGTCAAACGCTTTAATAACGTTATGGATTCAATTAGCACACATACGAAAATTATCTGTCGTAGGTTCGTTGTCTTTAAACCGCGTATTGAGCTGCTTGTGTGGATTTAGTGCGGCTATCTTAGTACGGATAAACTGCGGTAGTATAAGTCAAACCCCCGGAAACAGGACCACCAATGTGATCGCACTGAAATGGTCTGTTTTTCGAGGTGGTTCTGTGTGATCCTGTTCTCTATAACCAAACGCCACTAAAGTGGGAATATTTTTAAAAGTGGTCGAAGTTGCCAGGTGGGTTCCATTTGGGGACTGGTCTTATCTCGGGGGTTCTACCGTATTGTGCATAGCCCAGTTGTATCCAGATTTGCACCAAGATTAGTTAAATTGCCTCTCCAGGTCTCGAGTGTAGCGTCACAGCGTCATATTTTTACACCGACGCAATCGCATACCTTTCTTTATATACGATGCTGTTGCTTTTAAGAGTACCCAATAAAAAGCATAGAACAAGAGGAAAGATGCATTAAAACAACAGACGTGAGTACCTAAAGAAAGAAAGACAGTCACTTGACTTGTTTACATATTTTCTCTTCATAAAACTCTGGACTGTATTCTTAAGCAAAATGCACTGATTTTTTCAGTTAGGGGTTTTTTTTCATCCAGGACTAAGTCTTTCTTCATTAGCAAATATATATAACTGAATACTTTTGGTTAAAAAAAAACAAGAACAAAAAACAACGCAAAAAAATTACGCCGAACTATTCCTTAATAACGTAATTACTATTTAGGGATATCCGTTTTATATCCCTGAAGTTTAATAACCGTCAATCATCAGTGACGTCAGCATAAGAACACCGCTTCAGCAGCCTTATTATTGCTCACTTGGGGACACCGCTGCCCGTTTCTGTGCATATTATTTAGTTAGGCTGGTGCCCCATGCCGTTAACGAGACATCAAGATGTATGTTGCATAATTTGCAACACTTCAATGACAGTCACTTTCATGAAAGTTCATTATTAAGTTAACAAGTAAGGTTCGTTTTTCTTCTTGTCACTATAGTGCCATTATCAACACTTCCTTTTATCTAATTTACGGCAGGGGAGGGAGGAGCACAACGGCGATAAAAAATCATTGTAGCTGATCAATTGGACCAATGTTGATCTTTCTTGGCATGTATATATATTAATCAAGTGAGAAGATATAATGTGACTGTTCATCAAAAGATTGCGTCCGTTAAGACGACAGGCAATCCTAAAACTGACTAAAATGAACCCCTTATCTAATAAAGGTTACTTTTACGGAGTGACTCGAACGCATTTTTTAGTCTATTTTAACTGATCAAAACACACTAAGAAATTTACGAAGCTCTTTCCTGATATCATGAAGTAACCATATTAGTATCGTAGGATTCTGCATAACATCTCGAATTCAGAAATTGTTTTATCTGCTTATTATCCACACAAGTATCTGGGACAACATTTCTTACTTAATTGCAATTGATACAATTAACAATCCAACCATTTCTTATTTTTAAAAGTTATGTATTTACGCTCGACCATAATAATGACCATATGATTATAAAGATATTTATTTCAAAAGAAGTGAAAAGGCACCTTAGTTTCAGATGTAGAACGTGGTTTTAAAAAAGAAAAAAAAGGAAACAAACAAAGAAGTTTAGTCCCGAGTAAAAGTATGAAAAAAACGACCCAGGCTGTCATTATGACGCATATTTATTTGAGTAGATCTTGAGCCAATCAATTGCATTCATTGCGTCACGAGGACGTCACCACTCGCTTCGGTACAGGAAGCCACTACAAGCAATCAACAAAGAAACAAGAAGTGGTGGCTTGTATAGTATTTAAAAACAACATTTTGGCACTAAATATTACTTTAAAATGGCGTACTCAATTGGAGTCAGTTAGGGCTTATCTTACATTGTCTTCCTCGAGAAAAGATGGTCCGTTTCAGTTCCTGGGATAACGGATGATATCGACGGGAACAGGACAATTCCCCCCCAGACAATTCCCCCCCAGTCAATTCCCCCCCGACAATTCCCCCCCGAACAATTCCCCCCGTAGGACAATTCCCCCCGAGGACTATTCCCCCCCCCCCCCAATTCATTTTTACTTTTCGTTTTTCTTTTCTTTGTATTTCTCTCTCTCTCTCTCTCTCTCCCCTTTTTTGTTTTTTTTTTTTGCAAATTATTGCCATTTGATCTTCTAAATTGAGACCGTGTAATTGTCCTTTCAACATTGTCGCAATTGCAATTTACATGCCTTATCCAAACCAATGAATTTTAAGTTGGCCACCTCAGTGCCAGCAAAAACGGGTTTTTACATGTTACATCGGTCGAATCCGCCCTAATGTTCGCGGTGCATCTTGTCAAATTATGGGTGGCCGCTTGCCCGAGCCACCAATTCGCTAGTACGCCGACTCTGCGCAGGGCATTCGCCAAACAGTCCGCGACTTCGGAAACCGACATACTGTTGACTATTTGCGTAGAATTGCCCACAACATCAGGTTTTAAATGGCAGAAAAAACTTTCGTTCAAGACAGAAAAATTTTGCATTTTTGATTTTAAGGTATTTTAAAAATAAAGACTTTGGCATTCAAAGTAAAATAATGTAAAATAAAAAATTAAGGGGGGGAATAGTCCTCGGGGGGAATCGTCCTACGGGGGGAATTGTTCGGGGGGGAATTGTCTGGGGGGAGTTGTCTGGGGGGGAGTTGTCTGGGGGGGAATTGTCCTAGACCCGATATCGACATAGCCGAAAATATAATTTCAAAATGTATTGTCGCCAAAAAGAAAATGATAGTTTGGTTTACGAAACTGCTGTTGTAACTCGATGTTAATACACGTGGAGTGGAAATACACTCCCATCTAAAGAAACAATGAGTAACTTTTACGTTATCGAAAGGCTGTATATTTTAGCCAGCCAGGCTCACAAACATCATATGGATAAGCCAGCGGTAACACTGATCAAAGGTTTGAGATGAAAGCCTTTTTACACCACGTAACAGAAATTGCTATGCAATACACGGCAGACAGCATAATACCGTGAAGTATCCAATAGGGATAAAGTATATTTTCTGCCCCGTTTAGCTATCTGAAAGACAATATTGCGATTTTGTGTTACAATAGTGATAGACCACTGGGTTCTTGTGCTTATATTGGATTCTGCCACTTGCGGAAGGCCAATCAACTCACGGCTGCGCCTTGCGCTGGCAAGCCTTTAAGCGTGCCGAATCCAATACAAAACATCTAACCGAATGATCTGTCTCTCGAGACCAAACATCTGTAATTAATTAAGTAATTTGTATTTCTGTCCAAACAACTGACTTTGATAAGTCGAGTGGTTAACGGGGTAGTTAAATTTTATGAATACGGCTGCAGACCCGCAATTACGCCTTTTATGGCTGCTTTTGGTACTCTCCACTCTCTCAGGGCATTTTCACTGGGCTTTATTTCTCAATAATCCTCTTACATTTGTGTTCTTTTACCGTCTTAAGGTATGAGTAAAACACTTCTTTATCTTACCACTAATGGCATTTATTTGCACACAGTCTGTCACGGCTAGTATCGACAACCTTCAGTCACAATTTTTGGCTTTTTTTTTTTTTTTTTTTTTTTTTTTGAGTTCCAGACTTTGTGCTTCTGCTAAATGCTTGTCATACTTCACTCTGGTGAAAACCCAGAACCAGAACCGAGAAATTCTTATACACGGGAACACAGTAAGCATTGTGACATTGGGACAACGTTCGATAGGGGTCGCGCCCAACTTCGGATCCACGTCGGATTTTGGTTGTTTATGGAAGTCGCAACATTTCCTTCCAACATTGGATAGACGTCGATTATCCGATGTCCAATCAATAGGGATCGGTTTAAAATGAAAGTCGAAACAACGTCTGTTTCCGACATATAGACCTCTGGACAATAATATTAATCTAGAATCGATATTCTGACAGCGAAAATCATAGTTTGGCACCGTCCATCACAGTATCTCGACCCTTGGGTCATCCGATACCGCAGGATATGTATGAAGTTGTTTTCCATGAATACTTGTCAAAAGTATGTGGGAAAAAACTTGCGCACTCCTAAAATTCTTATATTTTAGGTCCTAGTTTTTGGCTATTTTCAAAGTGACATGCCATAGCTACCATTTCCGGTGAGCGATAATACAAGGTAGTTTTTTTTGTTGAGTGCGACGTCTATAGAACGTCGATCTGTCGACGCCTATTCAGCTTAGTACCATAGGCGTTGATAAGGCGAAACCAATGTACAACTAGAGGTAATGTTGTTGTTTATTCAGATCGACATCGTAACCTCAAATCGACGTTCGATCGACCTTAGAATATTTACTGGGAAACCCAGGCTGGCAATCCCGCCTCATAAATAGGAACAGTTTTTAACAGTCCCGTTCTATATGTCTTCTGTAATGATAAACTTCATGAATAGGATCACCTCGGAAATAGAACCAGCTGAATTCGAAGCTATGAGTGGTTCTATTTGGAGAGTTCCACTGCATTAATTCAGGGCCAAATTGGCAATACAGTATTTCTTTGAGCAATGTGAAACGGTTCGGTCTGTGTGTAACACCTTTTTCCGTAAAAATAGTATTCACAAAAGAGAGGAACTATTTTTTAAAACTGCACATAACAGAGAGAATTCCTCAGAGGTCAACGGTAACCAGGCTAAGAAACTGAATAAATGCGCGAGGGCGTACACAGTAAATGGAACAGCAGAATTTTGTGGTTATCTGAAGGTGGCTTTTTATTTTTACGTGCACAACAATTCACACCGATGCAAAGAAATATGCTTTGTTTTCTTTACTATTTTCATGTTCATGACACACACGACATGCATTCTACTAAGGCCAGAGAAAACAACATTGTTTCTCATCCCATGTCGAAGTCACTAAAATAAAGAAAAATGTGACCGGGCCAGGCCTTAAAAATTTCCAGTAAAACAATCAGCTTCTAAGTATTAAGTCGTATAAATGTTTAATAATGCTACACACCACACTTATTTTTCTTTTCAACCAAAGTCTTAAAAGAAAGTTGTTATGTTACAGCATTTTTAATCGAGTGCAAAAAATCTGACTTGAAATTTTATCCCCTTTTTTAACATTCGTGCGTGAAACTGGATAGCTTTTGTAGGGCGGTTTTCTCATTAAAGTCACATCTAAATAAGTATGTCAGTCCACAGGAGCAGGTGTTTTGCTCGATGTGTGAATAATACCTGTTTCATGCTGCTATTTGACAGGAAAACTCTATTTTTTGTCACAAAATGCCAAAAAAATGCCACGGTTTTAATTACTTTTATTTTAATTATTTTATAAGGCCAGCAGGTCAGAGGGATTTTCGTAATGTTTAAAAATGTGGAGACATGAATTAAAATACAAGACAATTGCGAAGCCAAATATAATTGTCTGGCTGTTTACCAATGTCCCGCGATGCTTGAAATGTGGAACACCCTCTGACTAAAACACTTACCATATATCCTTGGGAAAAATTCCACGCTTGTTGCTGCCATAATTAAGTAAGTACCCTTTCAAAATATAGTGAGTATCACCAGTACTGGAGCTGTTAACTGAAGCTTTAAACTAGCGATTTTTCACTGGGGCTGAATGCTGAGGCTAAGTTAGGCTATTAATTGAGTCTACAAGCTCAAGCTGTCCCAAGATTGATTCTCCGCGTCAGTAAAACCGCGCCTAGATACCCGCTTTACGCAAAACTTGACCTTTGTTTTTAGCGCATTTTTCACAACTTTTGAGTCACATAATCGAAAGTGATAACGCCTTTAAAACAATTAATAATAACAATAATTTATTAATCACAAAATTCAGTAGGAAAAACATCATTTTTTGAGAAAAAAATTGAATTTTTCTATCTTTTTTTTCTGCGGAGTATGGGACATTGACAGACGGATAACTCTGTCCTACAGGCCCATGATGAGAGCTAACTGGGACTATTGTCCTTGTAATGGCGACGCCATAGCTAAGGGCTTTTAAAAGCCTCATATGTTTTCCCACTCCCAAATGCATTAGCACCCACAACTGTGTATATAGCCCACAGTCTGTAAAACACCAGTATTAGGTTTTGTTGGATTGAAATACTACATCTCTAAATTAGAAGAAAAAAGTTAGTGCTTTTATTAAACAAAGCTTTGAGAAGAAAATTAGCCTGCATCGGCGAGTAACGAGTTAATTACCTTCCAGTATTCCTCTGAGGGTCATTTTTAAACAATCTATAATGCGCTCCCACCCAAAAACACCAGTTTTTTTTTCTTGGCGATATTGTTTGGTACCCCAGTTTCCTGCATTACATCCGGGTCTTTAATTTAACAGCACGAACAGTAACGGCAAACTTCCAAACCATGAAGGGCTTCTTACAGCATATATTTTACTTAAAGTTGGCGCTTTTGTTCAACAGCCAATTTCTTAGATGGTTCGGTCTGTTGTGTATAAGACCGTTTTACTCTGCAGACCCATTTGAGATTCTGCGAAAATAGTACTAATAAAAGAGAAGCACTGCTTTTCAAAGTAAGTTTAACAACCAACCTCAGAGTCTTCGGTAGTTCGGTCTGTTGTGTATAACACCTTTTTACCCCGCATACTCACTGGGGCTTCCCCTAAAATAATACTCATAAAAGAGGGGAACTAATTTTTTAAAATATCCACCCGCTCTGTGTTTATGCATAACAGATAGATCTCATCAGAGGTCAACTATTTTATAACAACGAAAAGTTGGCTCAACGTTCGAAGAACTGGAATCCCTCATTGGTCAGTTTAAGTTAATATTAAGTGACCACCCTCACCCTCCTCCCCTCTCTACTTTTCCTACCCTCTCTCACGCACAAACACATCAGCCAACATCCGGTACCCATCCTTGGCCAAAATCATGGAATTATCAGGCGTGGTTTAATTAATTCAATCAAAGTAAGAAAAAAAACTACTACGTTTCTGTAACACGAAGCCGAACTGACAAAATCTGTCAATTATGGCTTCTCTGCCCAGGACTGTATATTACAGCTCGTGAGATTTTAAGCTGTGTGTAGTTTTCTGCCACTTATGAATAAATGATTGTAATAAAACAAAAAAAAAAAAATCATACAAAACAGTGTAAATCTTGCAGTTGAAAACAAGCTTGATCCGGTATTTCCAGAAAATGGTACGGAACTCACGTCTGTTTAAGGCTTCTTTCGCATATTTCCCGCCCCAAAAATGTTTACATTTAATCAGCATTGTACAGATATTTATATCCCGCACATACACAACGCGCCGTTCCTGATGCTAATTATGGACTGTTAGGAGATCTGCAGCTTAGCTTACCTTTTTCAAACCTAATACCATCAAGTTTAATTATGCTGAATTTATGTGAAATAAGATACGACAGACTTCCTTTCCTTTGACATTCCAGAGTCAGTTTTAACACTAAGTGTCACATCAGAGAGCCTTCAAAAAATGAGAAATGCTTGAGAACACAGCAATTTGTTTGGATACTGGTGGAGTTTAGATGGACCGAGGAGGAATCCACAGGCGCGGTAAATGTCTGTTTGTGTGGGCAGACAGGGGTTGGGAGTAAACCTGACAGTTTCTTTTTATATCGTTGACTATGTGGGATATATATCAAGGCTCTTGTAACCTTTTAAATCATCCATGAAAAATTCATTTTAATTGGCTCTCGATCCTTGCCGATTTGTGACGTCACAAAGCAGTGCAGGTGTGTAACAATCTGTGATACAGGGCACCGTTATTAACCCGATTCCAGCCCCCTGTTTATCTACTTGATGATCACTTATATATTATTCATAGTTGCCCTCGACTCACACCTAGTCTAAACTATGTACACTTTCTGATAGAGGTAGTCAGAGACCATTAGAACCAATACCCAGCATATTGTGCTTAAAGCTCTCCTCCTGGGTCAAACTGGAGACCAGTCTATGTTCATAGCATTTGCAACGGACAAGTGCAAATGGCCAACCCCTGTTTTTCCCTTTGGGTTGGTGAGCATCACTGCTGACCCAGTGATATCCACTTCTGTGGATTATTCGTCTGAAGGATATACGCAGAATACATATATGCAGTGCGAGGCCGCAAGGACGACCTTCATGTTTGTGGCGGCAATCAAATCTCGCGTGATTTAACTGTCACACAAAAGCGACGGATTCGACAGATCTAATAGTTTTTGCCTCGAAACGTCTTTGTAGATGAATAGTCACATTGAATAATGATATATTCTTAATGTTAGTTTTCTTTTTTTTTTTTCTTACTTTTTGTTTTACTTTTTGGCTCAGATCCTTGTCGGCTATTACAGTGCATGACCTGTGATATGAATTACAGGCCATTCTGTCAGTTAATTCTTCATTCTGTGAGTCGGAAAATTAAAAGACATCTTACGTTCATTGACATCTTACCGCATAAATTGGATAGTCCTGTTTTTTAGTCACTGGCTCGATTTACTGGATAGGAGTCTGCAATAAACATAAGGTAACTATTTTGTTTTAGATATCTGAGTTACATCTGCGATCACAAAGGTCTGAATGGTTGTAGCTTTTGACAGTCATCAGATTTAACCAGATATTTTACAATAATTAATGGAGAGTTGATTTTTAGCATAAACTGCACGTTGAAAACTTGTACTGCCATTGTGGCAATAGATTAGAGGAATATTCTAGAGCTCTCAGTCTATTATGTATAAAACTAGAATCTATGGAAAGCTGTAAATAAATGCTCCAGTATCACAGATCATAGGTCTCTGTCGCAGTGTACTATTTCTGTGGTGTGTGATCTCATCCATCAGGGCATATCCGGAGATTCGGGGATAGTAGTGCATGTGAGGTGCTCATCGAAGATCACGTGTCGTTTTTGCTCTTCGCCGATATATTGTGAGGAATGCAAAACAAACTTGACCCAGTGAACATGCGACGTTGGATTGACGTCGCGACTGGACGTTGAAACAACGTCGGGAATTAGCTTTTTGTCAAAGTTGAAACAACCATCAAATCACCCCTGCCCCTCCTCCACGCCATTGGACCATCCAGCGCGTATGAATACGTACAATTTCACTTTTTATGTCTATTTCCAAAAAATAGGCAATAAAAACTATCTCTCATTCTTATGCTTATATCACCATTTTGGCTTATTTTCTAAAAGATCTGTCATTGTTGTGATTTCCGGAGAATGTTAATATAATGAGGTTATTTTTTGTTGTGATCCCGACGCCTACACAGCGTTCTTTCGACCTTCATATATAATCAACTCCCGACGTCAATCCAACGTTGTGGCAAAAACGTTTGATAGTCGTTGCAATTCAGTCTTGACGAAATACAGCCGACTTCAACGTTTTAGGAAGGTTACAGACGTCGAGACCAAAATAGATGGTGGATAGACAGCGCAGTCTTAATGGAGAGATGGGGAAAATCATATGACAGGTGTACCCTGAGGAGGGTGAATTTCCGAAGGAGGCAAGGGATGGAAATGGCGCTGCTCTTTCTGATATCATCGCTCATTTAAGACGCGTTTGAATACTCAAGCTTCGACATTTACTTTTAGCGTTGTGCAATACTGATGCATGGATTAAAACGAACTCATGAAGAATGACGTCACTCCTCAGCTTCATCCTCCTTCTTCTCCTCTTCTCCACGTTAGTCGTCTGTTCCTCTTCCTCTCTCCCCATTTCTCCTGTTCCTCCTCCTTTTTTTCCTCCCGTCTTCCTCTTTTTTCCTTCTCTAGCTGCATGCAAGCCTTCATTTTTGCTCATCAGGCCCAAATGTCGTTTCCAAAGTCACTGCTTCTGTAAATATAAGACAGGGTTTGAACCCTGGTTCAGACGCTCGTTTCATAACTACTTTTTTTTGCTAAAGTAATTGTTTAACATGACATAATACTCTTCCTGTGAGAGTAGCAATGTTACCCGCTTCGTGTGGCTTCATCATCGAGCTGGGAAGGGTGTTTGTACTCCTACTCTCACTACTCATGGGCCACCAACATTTTTCAACTACTCGTGATGACGTCACAGTTTCTAATGTGTGTGATAACAGTGAAATTGCCGTATTAAGAAAAATGTCCTGCTATGGCGGCTTTCAGCGTGCTCGCTTTACAAAGAAGTTCAATTATTTGAAACAAAGGATCTGTGAGATATTTTCGGTCATTGCAGCCAATTCATTAACGATTTGTTCACAAACACGCGATTTGTTCACAAGATGCAACAATTGTGCACTGGTAAAAAAAAACAAAGCTACTAAAATGAAAGAAGGATTTTTCCCCCTTAAAGTACATCGTATAACATGATCCAGTCCGGCAACGTGTGAAACGACCCTTAGAACTGATATTGCTCACATGTTCAGCTTTCAAATGCAAAAGAGAGACTGTATTTGCAGACTCTGTGCTGGCATGAGCCTGAAATGTCAGTTTCATCCTAGTAGAATAAAATGCTGAATTCTGGCCCTTGAGTGTGCGTTGGTGGAGAGTAAATTGAGAACTTTCAAGGGCGATGCTGAACACTTGGGTCCAAATTCAGGAACAGCTTTTTACGGTCGATTCGCATTTTTTTGTGTCTACATTTTCGTGACGTAACTCGAAATAGCAAGCTTTCACCGTCATGTAATATTCATAATTTTGTTTCTATTAATAAAATGAAGTGTATAGTACTGAAAAATATAGAGGTCTTACAACAAACGTTTCAGGCGCAACAAGAAAAGTCCACAGTGATCCTTGTGCGCTCTTTAAACGTAAATTAAATGCTGCCGCATCTTCCTCTTGGCGCTCTGGAATTTCGCCTGCAGTCTTTTATGCAGTACATATGGTAACCCAAAAGCTTTCGGTCATAAAATCGATCAATTTGGCAAGAAAAGAAATATGTAGCTACTCACTCCCACCCCAACTCCCAATCCCTCTCTGTTGCAGTATGCAAAGTGTATTGAATTATTTTCAGATAAATAAGAAATGCACAAAGGGCAACGCTGTTATATATAGCTGTGACGTACTTCGCTCATAATTTTCTGGATTGCGGATTTTCACTGTGAAGCATCTACGACGTTTAATGAAATATAATTGCAATTTAGTTAAAATTAACTTTAAGTGAACACTAGCTGCTTTTTTTAACCAAAGAGCACCTTCAATTGGTCGGGTTATGGGGTAAATTCATGCCGGCAGAATCTCAGTTAATTCTTTCTTCATAGATGCCTGTCAAACTTTAGGAAAAGTGAATTAACTTAAATGCACACAAATTACGCTAAACTATCGTATTTTTGTGACAAGAAACGAGAAACAAATGACCTTGTTGACAGGCCAAGTAATAGTCATATTACACACAATTGTTATTATCTTCCTTTTAAAAAAATCCCGCCCAGATAAGAGTAGATATATGGCTGTAGTGACAACTGAAACAAGCTTACTGTTCCTGAGGCAGTTACAGAAGGCACTGAAGAATAATTACCTAAGCGCCGAGATGTGCCCTGATGGCCATTCCACCCACTGACAGACAGTTACTAATTTCCTTCTCCAACAACAGCGATAGCCGATAACGGGATTTTAAATAAGCTTGAGAATTGTTAAGATCCAAAGCAACGCTGACATCATTCAGATGCACCCCGTAATCCATGATAGCAGTCGTAGCTATAAAACATAGAATAATGTACCTGGCCAAAACAGGAAAGCTGTTACAGTGTTGCATAAATTGCAATCACGATTAAATAAGTCATGGAACTATACTATTAAATACGTTAGAAAGCAATTACATGAACTGATCTGTGACTCAGATAACTGCCAAATGAGTCAGAATAGCGTGAATTAAGGAACTTGGCTATGACTGAGACAAATGCTGAATGAGCTGAATCTAGAAAACTTCTGACTGTGTACGCATGATGGCAATGAAAAAGTTAGAGAACCTCAGAAAGGTTTTAACATTTTGTTTCTTTTACACAAGTATTTAATCATTTACAAAAATTGTAGAAAATTCCATAAATCAGCGCAAATGCGATATTTTTTACTAAAATATGCAGAATAAAGCTGTTTGATGCATGTGTTTTGTCTTGTCTAAGCAAGTTGTCTTGTGCTACCATGCAACAAAAGCAGACTACTGTTCTGCGTGTGTACTGCGGGGTTTGCATTGATGTGATAGTATTGTTGAAAGCTTCTCTTTTATGATTCAAATAGCCACAAGCTTAACCTTCTTTTTCTGTTTTCAATACAATTTTGATTGGATTTTATTTTGAAATGGATCCGATCATCTTATTTTAAATGCTGTTGTGTGTGTTTTGTTGTTACACGTGTTTGATGCTGTACATACCGTACTTGCTGTTAAGCATGTTTACTGTTAAGCATGCTCGCAGTCTAGTATGCTTACCGTTACGCATGCTTAGTGTTAACCATGCTTTCAGTTGAGTATGCTTCTTGTCTCCCATGCTTGGCATTAGCCATGCTTTTTGTTACGCACGATTCTTATGATATCCGCATGTGCGTAAAACATGTTTGTTGTTTGTCCAAAAAGTAGTCATTTTTTTTCAACATTTCAAGAAAATTCTTCCAAGGTTTAGCACAGCAATTATTCATCTAAGTACAATAACAAAACGACAAATTTCGATAACAAAAAACTGATAGCATATATGTTACTATGTGTGTCAAAAAATGGGGCCAGACCCGATCACTGCTGAGTGCCAGTTTTGCTACCGACGGAGCTGGCCCGCGGAGCTGTTATTTTCATTCAGAACTTCAGTAAAACTGCAGAATGGCCGGTGGAGGTGAACAGGGGACAGCAAAAAAAACGAAAAAAAAAACATATGGGGGAAGCTAGCCTGGGTGGGGAGAGGTGAATAAGGGGCAAAAATACCAGGTGAGGGGAAGATGGACTAGTGTAGCCCCGCGGGGGAAGCCCCGGGGCAAGCTCTACAAGGGGTAGGCAAGATATACTGTTACACCGGATGACCTCGATAAACCGGACAACTCGCTGTATATTTTTATTTCTTTTCATAAAAAAACTTCAATAAACCAGATTGAAGGCTTATTGTATAAAGAACCCCAACGTACCTTATGCTTTGGATAAGTCATGGTATCTGTGCCCCTGAACACACATTATCTGTTGTTATTTTGTAATGGAACAGGCATACATGCACTGCATGATAGCCCTCTTGGCGATGGACCACAATTATTCCCACTTGGCATTGTAAATGCCAAATGGGGATGGATTGCCTCGAATTCTTCACCTATTTTTTTTTTTTTTCTCGCTTTTTTTTAATTTTTTTTCTTCTTCCGCCGAATCGGTTTCCGGACCTTACTGGTCAAGGTCAAATCGCGAAAAAGGTCAAGCGGTTTTCTGACAATTACTGCAAGGCCGTTGAAGCTAGAAAAGCCAAACTTGGCATATATATAAAGGGCGATGTTATCTAAAGCAACCAATAAAAATTTTTGACCTTGACCCTGACCATGACCTTGAAATTGCGAAAAATGTTATTTAAGAAAAACAATGAGTTATCTCGAAAACGTCCGAGACCGCTGAAGCTAAACCAACCAAACTTGGCACATATATGGAGGGTCATCGAAAGTGGTGCACCTAATAAAAATTTTTGACCTTGACTTTACTGGTCAAGGTCAAATCGCGAAAAAGGTCAAACGGTTTTCAGACAATTACTGCAAGGCCGTTGAAGCTAGAAAAGCCAAACTTGGCACATATATAAAGAGCGATGCGATCTAAAGCAACCGATAAAAATTTTTGACCTTGACCTTGACCATGACCTTGAAATGGCGAAAAAACGTTATTTAAGAAAAACAATGAGTTATCTCGAAAACGGAAAGAGATAGAGCAATTCTGACCACATTTTCGACCTCCACCCCCTATACGACGATACTTAAGGTATAACTTCCGGTGTCCTTGACCTCCAGTTCACGTTCGAACCCCAAACCGGAAGTTGGCCTTTATCTGGAAAACGGTAAGAGATAGAGCAATTTTGACCTCATTTTCGACCTCTACCCCCTATACGACGATACGTAAGGTATAACTTCCGGTGTTTTTGACCTCCATGTCACTTTCGAGCCCCAAACCGGAAGTTGGCGGGGGATGGGCGTATGATTTTATTATCGCACTTCTCTATAATTCAGAGACGATTATATATATATCATATTGCTGTCATCGTAGGTAAGTCCTTTTCTATGCTGTACTGACTCGGAAATCCCTCCCTCCCTCCCTCTCGCTAACGTGATTATGCAGTTCCACAATGTTATCATATCGTTTACGATCCCAAGCATTGAGGGAAATCAAAAATACCTTTCCTCTCTTTATCTCAGTGTGACATTATTTATGGCGGCTTTTGGTACATTTCGTCGACATTAATTGCCCAAATGCAACAAATATTGGATGGTGATGGTGGTTGTTAAGAGGGGGTGTGGGAGGTTGGTGTGTTAGATTTCTTTTCCCTTATCGTCCTTCAAGTTTTACATATCCTGTGTGTGTTTTTTTTTGTGTGTTTCTGCTGCATTTTTTGGAGTAGTCTTGCTTTTCCTATGCGCTATTTGATGTACAGTATCAATTCTACATCATCCAAGTTTGGATCTCTCTCTCTCTCCCTCTCCCTCTCTCTCTGTCTCTCTCTCTGTCTCTCTCTCTCTCTCTCTCTCTCTCTCTCTCTCTCTCTCTATATATATATATATATATATATATATATATATATATATATATATATATATATATATATATATTAATCACAGGATGCACACACACACACACACACGCACATATATTATATATGTGTGTGTGGCTGCATCCTGTGATTAGGTGATTTATTCTACTATATGATAAACATTTTTGGTGTGCGTATGATTTTATTCCCACTTGGTATTTAAAATACCAAATGGGGAAGGATTGCCTTGAATTCTTCACCTATTTTTTTCTCCCTTTTTTTCTTTTTCCGCCGAATCGGTTTCCAGACATCTCCTCCGAGACCGCTGAAGCTAGACCAACCAAACTTTTCACATGTATGGAGGGTCATCTGAAGTGGTGCACCTGATAAAAATTTTTGACCTTGACCTTACTGGTCAAGGTCAAATCGTAAAAAAGGTCAATCGGTTTTCAGACATCTACAGCAAGGCCATTGAAGCTAGAAAAGCCAAACTTGGCACATATATAAAGGGCGATGTGATCTGAAGTAGCCGGTAAAAGTTTTTGACCTTGACCTTTACCTTGAAATCGCGAAAAACGCTTTTTAAGAAAAACAATGATTTATCTCGAAAACGGTAAGAGATAGAGCAATTCTGACCTCATTTTCGACCTCCACACCCTATACGACGATACTTAAGGTATAACTTCCGGTGTCCTTGACCTCCAGGTCATTTTCGAGCCCCAAACCGGAAGCTGGCCTTTATCTCGAAAACGGAAAGAGATAGAGCAATTCTGACCACATTTTCGACCTCTACCCCCAATACGACGATACGTAAGGTATAACTTCCGGTGTCCTTGACCTCCATGTCACTTTCGAGCCCCAAACCGGAAGTTGGCCTTTATCTCGAAAACGGTAAGAGATAGAGCAAATTTTTGGCCTTGACCTTACCGGTATAGTTAGTAGCATTTAGGAGGATATTCTACATTCAGACATGAGAAAATTGTTAACAAACTGCAATATCATCTACCTTCCGTTTAAAGTTATCATTCCAAGTGGGGCTAATTCGCTGTGCGAATTTCAGTCTAGTTTTACGTAGACTTTCTGTATAACATTTTGAAATCTGGCACTCTCCGCAACATTGCACTATCTAAAAAAAAACACAAACTGACAGCTACTGGACCTTTAGAAAGAACAGAAGTAACTAGAAAAATGGGATTCTTTCCATTGGATTTTTGCTATGCTGATTGGAAAATAGCAGTCGCGGGATTCCTCAGTTTTGGCCAATTTATTCTTGATTTTTACTCATCTTTGAAAACTCGTTGCTCAGAAACCAACAAATATTTCACAGCAATTATTTCCTAGAACAATCCAATATATTGTGATTATTTTACAACAATAACTTATGGTTTATTGGCTGCACATGCGTTATATAACAATGTGTTATATAACAATGCATTTACTGCTGCACTACTTTTGTCTTCACTCCTTGCGTTTTTATGTTCTATCAAGAAACGTAATTGCAGTAAGAGGCCCATTGTCTTAGAGTATCAGCATCTTCATTAAGAGTCATAATGTAGCCCACTTTTTGGACCTCGACTGCAGGTAATGCAGGAGTTTGATGACTTAAAGGCATCTGATGGATGGTTGAATACCTTTCGAAAATGCTGTTACATTAGATTTCAGTCATTAGCTTTTGAGAGAACACATGTTAATCTTGGTTGGGTGAAAAAAAATGGGACAGAAGAATTACAAACCATTGTAGATGGATACAAATCAAAGAACATATTGAAATTGGGTCTCTCTTTCGAGCACTTCCAAAGAAAATGCCACCGCCCCCTTCCTCCATTTTAGCAACTGAGGAGAAAATGCCCCCAAAATATCCGTGTACACTATCTATGGACTTGAGAAACATATTTGTTGAAGCAATAACTGGGGGAGGAGGGATAATAAGGCCTTTAGCGATTGTTTGGGTTCATGGCTGACTGAGGTGGAGGAATCGCTGCCCAAACGCCCGAAGGGGGGATTATACCGGGGCAATTTGTTCCTATTTGCTTTGTTCCGGCGGCGGACACCCAGAAAACACCATAGTGGTTTGAATAATTACTTGAACTATTAGCCATGATGGCGAAAATGTTTAACAAAACCTCGCCGAAATTTTAATCAACAAACTACATTTTACAGCAAAAAATATTATGATGACATTGTGTTAATGTATAGAAAATTAGGGACCCTTAATATGCGGATACCCCGTTAAACCGGACAAATTAGCTCCGTCCCGCCGCTTTGAGATTTATTCAGGTTTCACTGCATATTTCAGCACAAAATAAATAACCCAGTGGCACTGTGGGGTTGTATCGAACTGCAATAACCATTTATCTGTATACAATGATGTAAACGGAGTGCAATGGTAGTTCATCTAAATACAGAGGCGCTCTTTGACTTTTACGATTGTAAAGCTGAACCAATACAACAGACATTGATTTAGCAATGTTTTTCTGTCTTTTCTTCTATTATTTTTTTCTCTGTGTGTCCCAGTTGTTTTTGATTGAACCATCATTTTAGCTGTATCATGTTCAAATTCCATTTCATCACAGAATCGAAGTTGTGTCTGTGACACCGAATACCAGGCCCCTCCCTCCTCCCCCCTCCCCCATACCCAAGCGACATTAACGTTTTCTCTTACAGATCTCCAAACACAACCGAGTTCTGTTGTTACCGTTCGGAATTGCCTTCCCAATTCATTGGCGAGTCACTCGATGCCACAATACATGGCCTATCAATGTATCAAGTTTACTGACGTGAAATTTGTGACACCGCCGATTTTTTCTCCTATTTTTTAACCGTTGCTATGGGCATCGAAGCAGGTAGTTACATAATACTCCCCTCGGTGCAGCCAAGGTCTCCGCGATATGATCAGATCTGCTGGTTCGGGTGTTACATTGTTTGGCTGTAGGGGGCCAGGGGAGGGGCATGGGGCGGGGGGGGGGGTACGATGCTAAACAAATCGAAAATCACAAAGTGCAGAAATGTCATGGCAGAGATAACGTGACCTTGGCGATATGTGTAACTAATCGGAAAATGCACATAGAAGAACAGTTCTAAATTAAGTTGTAGTAAGAACAATAAACAAATAAGCAAACAATAATACACAAAAACGGAAGTGGATAGAAACCAGGATCGATTAAAACCAATTACCGACACCTGGCATACATCACGCCATTGTACAAGACCAAACCCGCAGAATTTGGTTGAGGGAAGTATTGTCCTGAGGTCAATCGGGTGAGTGTGATTGTGTCATCGCTACTGCTACTGGCACTGCTGCCGCTACTGCTACTACTGCGGGTACTGCTGCCGCCAGGGCTACCACCGCGGGTACTGCTGCCGCTGCGGCTACTACTGCGGGTACTGCTGCCGCTAGGGCTATACTGCGGGTACTGCTGCCGCTAGGGCTACTACTGTGGGTACTGCTACCGCTAGGGCTACTACTGCGGGTACTGCTGCCGCTAGGGCTACTACTGCAAGTACTGCTGCCGCTAGGGCTACCACTGTGGGTACTGCTGCCGCTAGGGCTACTACTGCGGGTACTGCTGCCGCTAGGGCTACCACTGTGGGTACTGCTGCCGCTAGGGCTACTACTGCGGGTACTGCTGTCGCTAGGGCTACTACTGCAAGTACTGCTGCCGCTAGGGCTACCACTGCGGGTACTGCTGCCGCTAGGGCTACCACTGTGGGTACTGCTGCCGCTAGGGCTACCACTGTGGGTACTGCTGCCGCTAGGGCTACTACTGCGGGTACTGCTGCCGCTAGGGCTACCACTGTGGGTACTGCTACCGCTAGGGCTACTCCTGCGGTAATGCTACCGCTAGGGCTACCGCCGCGGGTACTGCTGCCGCTAGGGCTACTACTACGGGTACTGCTATCGCTAGGGCTACCGCCGCGGGTACTGCTACCGTTACGACTACTACTGTGGGTACTGCTGTCTCCACAGCACTACTGCCGGTACTGCTGTTGAAGAGGGCGCTGCTGCACTTTGTGCTAATGTTAACGTGCCACTGTCGAGAAAAGGAAGTACTACGAAAAAAACGCCCCCAGAGAACTACAATAGTATACACTGTTATAAACAGCTGCTGTTGGTACATCTCCAGTGTCAGAGAACAGTTAGACCATTGCCGGACCACTACACTCGGACCACTACACTCGGACCAATACACTCGGACCACTACACTCGGACCACTACACTCGGACCACTACACTCGGACCAATACACTCGGACCACTACACTCGGACCACTACACTCGGACCAATGCACTCGGACCACTACACTCGGACCACTACACTCGTCTGTAGCTCGAGTGTAATCGTTCTAATGTCGAGTGCTGTAAAATCCACAACTCCAGCGAATCAGTAAAAATGAAAGTAAAATTTTCAAGGAGAAACAAGCAAAGTATCAAAGCCAAAACGAGAACCTCATTTCGCTAGCAAAATGTGAAACACTTGACAAAAATTAAAACGCAAAAATGCTTCCTTCAATGGGTTATTTCTTGAATAATATATTGCAAACAACACAGCTTGAATACGTTTTACAACCCGAGTAGTGTTTGGTTTTAGTTGACTTGAGGTTTTATTGACTGATCAGGCATACGCCATGTTATCTATTTACGCAGTGAGAACTGTCTCAAAGCTGAGCAACTGTGTGTTCTGTGATGTCGTTAAATGCTACGCATTTACTCGCAAAAAATACACTCTTTTCACATGGCGTTTTAACAAAGAAAACGAAATCGAAGACGAAAATAAAAAGTGACATGCACACATTCAGATCAAGCTCTTCATAAGTCCCAAGTTTCATGGCCCTATGTCCCATAGTGTCAGAGAAGAAGAAGACACAAAAATCGGAAAACTGTCAAGAAGAAAAAAAAGGACGAACGGCTGCTCGCACAAATTCATATAACCCTTGCAAGCCAAAGGCTTGTCAAGTGTTAAATAGCAACTTGTCTCTGCCACAGTGATCCAGCCCTGAGTACTTGTTGTACCTCACGAAGTACCAGGGCTCAGCCTTCGGCTAAGCGCACTTAGACCTTATGGCTTTGAAATGAGTTTCCATTTGATCTTGCTTTCGAGGGCAACTTACTCACGATTCCTGGAGCTGAACAAATGCCGGAAGCATTGATCCATGTGACTGCATTATCTGGCTGTGTGAAGCGCAACAGATTTTTTTCTGTACAAGGAGAATTTGATGGGGTGAGGGTGGGGTTGGAGTAGCAATGTCTTTATTCACATTTCATTGTAATTGTACATTGGTACAACTCATGGCATATGCTCTGGACCGTGTCGAATATTATAGGTCACTTCAGTCAAATGTCATCAGCCAACCAATAGCTATTTACTTGACTCTGCAGCTCAGTCGAGCTGGAACAAGAGTGTAGAGATTGATGGCAGTATTTGAATTGATGGATATTTTGCAGTAATCCACATAAAACGGCGACCAGACAAAACGTTAGTTCCATCTCTTAGAATGTTCTATGTCTGTTTTCAAGAAGCGAACGGAAGGAAACAATTTGAGAACGCGTCGTTTGTCTATTGATATATATGAGCAAGACTTTTTACCGATGAGATCAGTGGTGTAGAGAAAGTGCGGGTTGTTGGGGCAGCAAGTGATCAAATAGGTTAATGATTTCAAGCCGTGTAAATGCAGTACAGCTATGAAAGACCTTCCACGGTTGCATAATCATAGCCCTGTCATCAAGGTTAATTGTCAACTGTGTACTATTGTCGTTTGGCCAATTTGGCAGTACGCTCGTATATTGAAATTGTGCATCCGCCGTAGAACAAGTTACGAAGCTGAGATGAGGACCCATTAAACATCCTAAAGTCGATCCAACGTCTGTTTGAGGTTGCAATGTCGATCCGGCAAAAAGCACAACATTAAATCCGGTTGTATTTTGGTTATGATTGCTCGTGACTACAGATCAACGTCTATCCAACAACTTTGACACCGCATTGAATAGACGTTGGACAATCAACGTTATTTGGACGTTGCTTTTAGTTGCAACCAAAATATAACTTTTCCCGAGTTTAATCAACGTCTTTACTACAACGTTCAATCGACGTCGAAAATGCAGCGTTGCATAAATGTCTTATTCACAATAAAAAAATCTTCTTGTGTTATCGCTCACTGGAAATGGTAGTCATGACAGGTCACTTTGACAGTAGACGTAAAATGTGAGAATTTTACAAGGCTTTCAATATTATGAAAAATATTCATGAGAATCGACTTCATACATATCCTACATCACCCGATGACTCAAGGGTGAGGATGCTGTGATGGATAGATAACCACACTATGACTATGGCTGTCTTGACGGCAATTCCAGATAAACATTTTCCATTCGTCTATCAACGTCGACAGAGAGACGTTGTTTTGACTTACATTTCCAACATAGACGTCTGATAATTGACGTCTAGCCAACGTTGTTTCGATTTCTATAATCAACTAAAACCCCACGTTGATCCAACGTTTTTTTTTTTTTTTCAACGTCGTCATATTCACTAGGCAGAGGCTTAATACAACAGTTTCCCCTCAAAAGATTAAATCACCCTGAGATATTTTCAAACCATCGAAGGGGAGGCAGTGGTTGAGACAGTAACATTTAAATATTCAGAAATGAGGCAACCTAAACAAAGATGCAACTAGTGTACACCTTTCACTTGACCGCTATCTCCCTTACCTCAATATTGAAACTTCTATATTTTTGCAAAATGGAGATGAGCAACCGTATTATTAAGCACATTCCCCCGGACCTCTTCATACTTCATTTACTATACTCAGACAGGTCACAATTCCAGTGGGCGTTCCTGTTATTTAAATGCATACTAAAAAAGCTATTAAAATAAACTAAAGGCAGAAATTCAATGGGTGATTTAGTTGCAAGGGAAGAGCACGTTCATTACTAAGGTCTTTCAAAGCACGGCAAGCAGAGAAACAAGAGAAACCTTGCAATAAAACGGTTGCTTTAAAGCAATCCCATCTCAGCAAAATCACGGAGAATTCAAAACATACAAGCCTACCCCCCTCACCCCCCGCCCTCAGCCGCACTCCCCACCCTTACAAAAAGTGCCGAAAGGTTTTCAAAGCAACGACCTGAAATTAAGCCGTCTGTTCTTGCCTTGGTATTTATGTTTGTTAATTTCAAAAGACAGTTCTTGGCATGGAGAGCTTTGTCACTTTATAGCCTAAAGCAGGACCGAGCTAAATCACCTCCTACGACGTCGTCTGTTTCCGGTTTACGTCAATGACGTCAGCGGTAGATTGTAATTAGCGGAAAGAACTTCTTTTTCGTTTTTTTATGCGGAAATGGATTAGCCTTTGTTTTACTGCGGGGCTTGGAAACGGCTTAGTCTTTGTTTTACTGCGCTGCTTTCATTATAACTGTATCGCATTGAAATGCCCAACTTTCCGTAACCTGAAAAAAGTTCCTTTCCCCAACAGACACCGAGTAACAACCTCAGTTACTGGAATCATGTGTTTGCTGTGTGCGTAATTAAGCATTGCTTTTCTTTACTTGGTTCCAGGTGGCGGAATTGTTTCCTGATGTACCCTTATTGTTTTGTAATAAATATTAAGTATGAAAAATAGTCCCATTTTAACTTAACTCAAACACGCTGCAAATCTAAGCGGAGTGTCAAATGGAAACAAAATCATATCTTTGCACCACATTATATGTTCGTAGCAGCTAGAGTGCACACACGACTGTAATCATAAAACGTAAACTAGGCAGAGAAACCCAGACATAAATTGAGAAGTGCGTGCACAATTTTCGATTCCACCTTTTCTTCGGACGCGGTGTGCAGTTCCGAAAGTAGCCCTCTCCCTCCCCCCCCCCATTCTGTGCGGAACAGAATCAAAATGTTCCCCCAATTATAACGGCACTGCTCGCGGTCTTCGCGTGGCCTCAACAGTACCCCTATTTCCTCGTTCTTTTCTTGGACACACATGGTAAATCATATCTACCAAATAGACCCCAGAGAGGCTGTGACCGCCAGAGAAAGGGGTTGACTGTGAGAAAACGTAAAAATTAAGATGGCTGAAAATTGAACCTGGTTCCTGAACACCACCGCCCACCGCATGCACGCTCACATTGGAGGGAGAAATTTCTAGGGTTCTACCAACAGTATTTTCCTGTCACAGCTAATGTTACAGCATTTTGACACGGAGCCGTTACTCCGAAATGTTGGCACAAAGCTACATAGACAAGCCGAAGGCGAGACAGCAGGTTACAGAATGTGGTAGTCAAAGCAACTAAAACTACTTTAGGATAAGATAGCCTCAGGCTTTACTTATACCAAATAATTCACAAGAAAAACCATTAGCTAAGCAGATATAGAGCTGCAAATTTAATTTCCACTTGCGACATAAAGCGGTTTTTCCCTTTTCGCAGCATTTATTCTTTTAAGGTTATTCAAAAGGGGGACTTCTTTGAGAAGAAAAAAAACTAAACAGGGAAAATGTCTCTCAGTTTCTCGTCATTCGCTTTAAAGACTGGGTAATACAATGCAAGAACTTAACAGTCGAGTTAACATGTGTTAACAATCGGATAATGTGGGAGAACTGTAGCAGCCTGGAAATGCTGTGAAAGGGTGTTAATAATCGGGTAATACGCTGCCAGGGTGTTAAAACTGGGTAATGTGGTACAAGAGTGTTGACAGAGGTAGAAGCCATGTGGTAGAGATATAAGCAGTGTGTGATATAACCAGTCAGCACTATCCTAACTATCATGTAAGTCGATTGAGAGATCTTGATAGCCACGTGAAGAAGCATATGGGTTTTCGCACCATGATAATGCAAAGCAATGATGTTAACCGCTGGTAACCCATGAAAATTGTGTTAACAGCTGGGTAATGCAACACAGTCGTGTTTACAACCAGGTATTGCAGAGCAGCTGTGTTAAAGCCTGGTAGCGTACATCAAATGTGTTAACATCAGAGTACCACAGATCAATGGTGTTAACAGCTGAGTAACGCGGAAAATTGTGTTAATCGTTGGGTAACGCAGACCAGTTATGTAGCATCCCCGTAAGAAGAACAATGATGTTAACAATCGGGTAACGGAAAACAACTATGTCAACAACCCGGTAATGCAGAACACTTGTGTTAACAGCCAGGTAACTCAGAGCAATGTTGATGTAACACAGAGCAATTTAGTAACAGCCGCGTAACGCAGAACAATAATGTTTATAACCGGGTTATGCTAACGGCCGGATAATGCAGAACAGTTGTGTTCACTGCAGGGTAACGCAGAGCAAGGACCAAATCGTCTTAGCCTGACTCATCTGACACGATAATCACTGGTGGCCAAAATATTAACTCAACTACAGTATTTTATAATAAACCTTTTTTTATAAGGTACTGACAATTAAGTAAAATCAACAGCTCATACACACTAAAACACTGTTACAGGCAAATATTAAATACCTCGCCAAACAAGTAATGGTTTTAAAATCACTTTCTTTCTTCGAGTAGAATTTTAAAAAAAACCTGGTTTTGGTTTTTCTTTTCCTTTGAAGACAAGCCAATGTCTTTTTCAGATTCCAAACCTTTCTAAGAAACTTTTTTGTGAGTTCGAAACCCTTCTAGAGAAAAACAGCTTTGCTACTTACTTTATGACACAGCATCCTTTCCCTCGACCCCCCCCCCCCCCCCCTGCCCCGATCTTCATCAATAACTGCATAACTGAAGCAGATTTTGCATCCATGCATGCACATTAACAACACACAATTCATGTAATATACAGTATAATTGCTGTTGATATATGATATAAGCTCGTGCAAACGCTGCTGCAGCCCTTCTGCGTTGCTTATGGTGATAAAAATCACTGGTTTTGCTTTCTGTTTTGATAATGAAAATGAAAACAAAAGTGAAAGCAAAAAGTGACGCGCACACCTTCAGATCAAATACTACATATGTTCGAAATTTGGTGCTCTGAGAATCAGCATGGTCCGAATTGTAGTAAAGGTCAGAAACATTTGCCCCGTAAAACGTCAATAGACTCATTGCAAGTCTTCGACACGCTAAGTGTTAATAAGAACTATCCTCAAACGGGTATCATGATAAACAAGAGCTCGGGTCTGAGACCATTTGAACCAGAAGGCAGAGACATGCTTAGCACGTCCAGTAATTCGTAATGATGTAATTGGTTTTGAAATTCATTTATATTTCTTTTCCATAAATGGATATTGACATTTATATAGTAGCTACAAACAGCTACAAAAGAGCTTTAGCATCATGTTAATCGCTTCACTATCTACAGTCTGTGGACAATGACACGTATGCGTTGTCCACTTCTTGTTACTTCACAATGAAAAGAAAACCCCTGAGTGGTACTGTAAACATGCACAGAGCTTCTATTTACTCTTTGCTAAAGGAGGCACAATATAAGACTACATTTAATTATTTATATTTCCTTATCATTTTTACAGCTTTTCTTCAAATTGAGTAAAGATTATCATGTTTTTTTTCTGGTAATTTATCGGATATTGACTTTTTATAGCCCATTAAATATCCTCGTCTTGAAATGCAATAAACTGACATTTAGTTTTGCCATAAAATTGGGTGTGGGTTTGCTTTTTTATTCAAGGTTCAAAAATGAACTGATGGTTTATTCATGAATACGAGGACACGTATCCATGGTAACAGGCGTTTTAAGACAGTTGTTTGTGATGCACTATTGCGTTTATTTGATATCCATAATAGGCCAACCAGATTAACCTCATTGTCAACAAATTTAACATTCGGTAAGCCGACATTGTGACGTAGTAGTCCATAAACAAGCGTTGCTAATTTGTGCACTATAAACCTCCTGTTACGACACTGAAATTTGCCGAATAATTAAAATTAAGAAATTAAGCCTCAGTCACTCAGTCCTTAACCACGGACGAAAGCTATGGCAGTTATAATATATAGATAGTTCAGACACAAATTCAATTTCTTCAGTTTTTTAAAAAGCAGTAATACCTTTACCTTATAAATATATACACAAATGTAGCTGTATATATATATATATATATATATATATATATATATATATATATATATATATATATATATATATATATATATATATATATATATATATAGCTAAATGTGTATTCATATCATCTTCAAACAAAACGTGAAATACGTTTCCTCTATGTTTAACTGTTTTGTTAAGATAAACTGAATTACACAACATCTATTAAATCAACAAGTAGGAAAAGTAGGAAAAACATTTGCAAACAAATAGCAATCTTCAGTGAAAACGCTCAAGAAAGCTATAGAAAATGTTACGGTGTATTCCACTGGTGCTGTGTCGAAAAATGTGAGTTACTATTAAAGGAATGCGACCAATTTTTCATCGTGTGTCCCATTGGCAAGGGGCATGTATTACACGTCAACCACACCAACAATGCAGTAGATTCTAGCGTGCCTTCTTTCTTAAAATATCTGAAAAAATACCCCATAGATTTTTCCAGGCACAATCGTAGCCTCTCAGGTCTTCTGTGAAGATCCCAGCTCATTCATGTAATGTATTACTGTGATGTTTTGTGTCTGTTTAAAGACAAAAAATATCTATTTTCTGTACGATATCCATCATTATAAAGTGACGTCTTGCCGGAATTATGCATTTGTGTGGACTCGTGGCCTTAAGGGGGTAAAATCCTTTGTTTTTATGTGTGGTTGAATGCCTTACTTCTTTTATAGCCGAGAAGTTAACTTGCTTGCCGTTTTCCACCCACGAGAAGTCCAACCTGCATGTTTTAGCAGTTTGTTTCATAGAATACACCAGAAACTTGTGCTGTGACTTTACTACAGATGTGTATTAAATTCTATTTTATTATTATAATGATTGCAAATGAAACGATTTGACAAACAATCCCACGCAGTTTTCATTCGCTCATTACCGTATCTCTGAGACTACATAGTTACTGAGCAACATTTACGGCATGAACGCACACACTAGTACAGTATTCATGGAAAGATCTTAAATAAATATATAACATTTACAACAGTTCAAACCTGAAAAGACATATATCCACCTTTAGCTATAGCCTGTATATTTAGGAATATTTTTGCCATATTTACTGTCTAAATAAAGTCTAACTTTCAAAAATAATGTAAAAATAAAGACAATAAGAAATAATTTAATGACATTTTATGATATTTTTAGTAAAGAAAATATCAAAATATAAAAACTAACCTTCTTTGTGCGTGAATTAAACTTTTATAGATTACGTTATTGAGATATTGTGTGTGACATTTTATGTGTTTTTGTGACATAGTGTGTTTCTGGGCGCTTGTGTTTTTGTGACATCATGTGTTTTTGATCGTTTGTGTTTTTGTGACATGGAAAGATTCTTGTCATTGTATTGTCGGTGTGAATTAGTGACACTGTGTGTTGTTCTAGCATTGTGTTTATGTTGTAACACCGTTATGCTTATGTTATATTTTTTGTATTAAGCCATTCTTCTTGTGGCACTTTACATTCTCGGGGCACTGTGTTTGTATGACATTGTAACAACTTATGACTTTCATGACAAGCGACAACATATCCACGGAGACCCGGATGTAAAAATGTAGAAAATGCAGAACTGTTATAAATCTAATTTAACTGGCGTTCTATCATTTTTGTTCAGATTTTGTGTCATTATAAGGATGCAGCTTCCTTAAAGACTGATAGAATTTGACACTTATTCTTGATTAAATTTATCCAATATGAATATTCACAATGCAAACTGTTACAGAATTCGTTGTCAAATTGGGCAGCGTTGTTGAATATTCCTCATATATTGACTCGCTTGGCGGGAAAAAATTTACATGTTGCGACCATTGAAACTTTGCCGAGATCAGAAACAGACTACACTGAATTGGGAGCAATCTACATCAGAGGTACTTTCCAAGGAAATGACTAACTGATGATTGTTAGAAATGATGCATTCAAACTGAAAGCAAACCTTTGACAAAGATAAGTTTTTGAGCAAATATCAATAAGATGGATTATTTTTTCATTCGGATAATGTAGACAAATTTACCGCATTAATAAATATCCTAAGACTGACATAAAACTATACCCACATCAATAAAATATAAGTATTGCATCACTGTACTGCTAAGCCGTACTAAGCGATTAAATTGAAATAAATATGCAAACCAATTAGACAAATAAATATTAAAATTATGGGAGAAAGACTGTTTGGATGATTAGACTGAGTTTATTTCTTCCATTTCAGTACTACTCATGTGAAGACAAAAATATGGGTTGTGCAAATAGTACTTGGTTGGAATGACTGTTTAAGTTCAACTTTTGAAATATAGATATTGATTAAATATGAAAATGAAAGGAATTTTTCAGGCTTTTCCTCGTATTTCCTATGATTTCACGTGCACCAATGTGTTCGGAAGGGGGTACAACAGTGTATGAAATTTTGTTTGCTTCTGTTCAGGGGCTAACTTGTATTATGTCGTGTCGGGAAGAGGGGGTACAACACTGTATGAAATATTCTTCATTTCTATTCAAAGGCTAGCTTGTATTAAGTCGTAGATGACGAAATGGACCAACTGCTGTTTTCCCTTCCCCACATCTATAAATGTACAATATATGTCAATTGAATTGATATTCGGGGAATCAAAGAAAATATAGCACAAAGCCTGAAAATTTCATTTCAGTGGGTTATAATGCGGCTTGTACTTATACAACACAGTTGGAATACAAGGCGTAGACAGAAGTTGCGGACATAAGAAAACCAGTCCAGACTCAACATACACTCGCAAGGTATGCCTTAGGAGAACATGCAGACATTAAACAACTGAGCCAGAAATAGCATATCATTACACAGCATGTCTTAAACTGTGCAGACTTTAAGCAAATTAACCAAACATAGACACACAGGGTATGCCTAAGATTGTACGAGCAGACATAGAACAATTAAACAAGACATAACATGAACGCACGGTGTTGCTTGGACAGAACCTGCAGATATGAGGCAGAACACTCAGAAATACAGAGCAGGGCTGTGTTTTCCTGACACAGGAGAAGAAATATCACAGAAAAAGCATGCGCAAAAAGACCTGGATCAGCGATATCGCGTGCATATAAGAGAACTGACAAAGTGATACGTTACACATAAAACGTCTTGCTGATGCTTGGTAACTACAAAGGCCTGGTTTCAAGACGGACAAGGTTTGATGCGCATCTAGGAAGTGTGTTTGGCACACTATACAAGTGATGTGTGTAGAACGCTACAGAAGCCTACACCCTGTCTATGTTCTAAAATCATTGCGTGTCAATAGAAAAAAGTCATTACCTCAATGAGTATTCCTCTTTAACTAGGACAGATATCCATGCGACGAATTCATAAAACAAAGTCCACAGAATCCTCAATCATATGATTGATTCATCTTTGAAAAAAGACTTACTATTTCAAATAGGAAAGCTTCATGCCCGAAGCTATTATTCTACGTGATGAATGACGTCATATCTCGTTATATCTGGTTTTCCATTTGACCATGGAAGTGTGCTGCTTAGATAAAGAGGCATGGATGCTACTCAAGGCTCTAGTTCGCATGATTATCTGTTGTTTTTCACGAAAAGTTCCTCCTTGAAGAAAAGGTACAGCTTGAACGCTCATAGACTTAAGTTAACGATATACTACAAATATGCCTTTATTAGACCGGAAAGGAATAAAATGACTAGAACGGAACCGCAAGAATACCGCAGCTTTCTGCAAAGCTCCTGAATTTTGTTTCAAAGTCGGCTGCGAAAGACCACATCTCAAGTACACTTTTACAAATTAACTAGAGAAGTTCTGGGTTTAAACCACAGTGATACTGATGGCGAACGTAAGAACAGCTGGTACCGGATATATACCGAGAACGGGGGGTATTTGAGAACATATAGAAAGCACAACTGTATACCGAAAATGTCTGCAGTGTTTTGAATTGATTAAATGCTATGAATTTGGGTCGGATAAAAATGCATGCCGCGCTAGAATATTATTTTTGAAGCTATTGATATGCAGGCACAGAAAAGATATCAATAATCTTAAACATGAGAACATAATTCTCATAGACGTATTAAATACGTGGCCAAAAATATAAAATTGTGAAATCCCTTTCCGATTTTGAATAGAATTTTAGAAACTTTCAGCCTGATTTCGGTTTGCATTTCCTTTGAAGACAAATTCCAAAACCTTTCTAAAACAAACTTTTTTTCATGCAGTTCAACAATTAATTATTGAATTTGGGAAGAGAGGTCAAAGGGTTGGAAATCTGAATAAAACATAACACTTTGGGATTACAAAAAACTAAATCGATCGAATTTCGTTTACTTCAACTACAGTTCGACAATTCAATACCGGTCTATCGGTCCCTTTGTGGTACGGTTTCTGATTGATTCGAATTCAGCATGCCAGCACTGCAGCATACCGATGCAATACTGGCGGTTCTTTAGGGTGTAGTTCCAAATCGATTCGAATTGGATATAGCGATGTGATAACGGTAGAATTCGGCATGCTTGGAGTAAGTTTATTTCATAGTGAATTTTTGTGCGGGATGTTTCCAATGTGCATGTATCGGATGGCGAGACATATGACGTCAGTGGCTTTATTTCAGTGTCTGATTTCACAAAATGCACATTAAAGTCTGTTCTTAGTGACCATTGTTCACGCCTAAACTTTGATTAAATTTTAAATTCGTCAATTTTCTCCAGTCTCGCAAAGGGAAACCTCATTTGCTGTCCTCCTAAAAATTCTTTGAACTGGGCATAAGGATAGTCAAGACCAGGGAAAATACTTTTTTTATTTTTTTTTATTTTCGAATATTTGATGCTACAACTGAAATGACATCATTTATAGCAGTGTTACGTTATTATTATTATTATTATTATTATTATTATTATTATTATTATTATTATTATTATTATTATTATTATTATTATTATTATTATTATTATTATTATTATTTTATTGGTGTTCGACTACTGGTATCGAGTAGAGTATGTTCAACTGCCCGGGTGGCAGCTGTCCTAAGGTCCACTGAGATCCACTGTTTCATACCGCTTGTGGGATACCGACGCCCACACGACAACTCCCCTCCCAGGAGATGTGAGGGACAAGTCTGACAAGTACTGTGCTTATCATAGTGGGACTAAAACAGAAACGTCGAATGTTAATAAAATAAATAAATTCTGAGAAATACCCTTAGTTAGTCGGGCTTCGCTTATGAAATCCTGGCTCCTAACAGCTCCCAATTACAGATAAAATGCTGGGCGGAGTCACGCATAACAATATCAACACTGAAAAGAGCGAGCATGATAAAGGAGTGCCCATTAGTGATGGAAATGATACTCTCCCCTCCCCTCTACTATCTAAGTAATCGCTAAAGGTTCAAACCAGTAACGAGGTTCGACACCTCGATACCTGAAGCATAACGGACCAAGTGACTGCAAATGATCGGGGCAGAGCGGTTTAGGGAGGAACTCTTTACTCGCCACGACTTGAGATATCATTAAAAAAATCTCTTTTGAAATTAACGAGTTAGCACAATTCCAAACCGTTCACCAACATTACTGGCTCTGATGAAGATATAATTGCCCGCTCCCCAACCTGTCGTTCCTCAGATAAGCTTACACCATTTCTCTTATTGGCCAGTGCCATGGGAGTTAAATGGTGCGTGAATGTTGCGTATTACTTCAGCTGACAAGGCCATTTAGGCCGGAAGTGATTGGGAACTGCGTTGGAATTGTGGGACACTGTAATGAAATCGAGCAGAATTCAAGAACCAGCTGAAGCAAACTTCCCATTCTCTTACGCCTGTTTGATTTTGAAAACAAAACTTGCGTAATAGTCAAAAGAGGTAGTTTGAGCTACAAATTATCCACAACCCAAATATAATTTCCTAATGCATTTGGAGGGTTTTCCTGTAAAACGTAAAACCTCTTTAAGGATACAATATTTCCCGCTTTTAGAGTAGATATTTCTAATATCCGACAATTTGCCATGAAAACACAAACGGCAGCTTATTGCGTCACGGCTTATGGTGTGTTTTCATGTTTCACTGGTCTGCCGTTTAATGTTAGAGCAGTGTAAACTATCTCACTTGAAAGACAGTCACTCTTGCAAGCTCTCATATCAATGACGATAGATGCATATTACCACTGCGAATTTGACATTAGGTAATGGCCGAGTGAAATGTGCAAGCTGATTAGTTGAGGCTGCGCATGGGCGATCATTATAAACTCTACCACAACATAAGGCGCTTATGTTGCATACGGTACTCACATATGGTGAAACAGTTGTTGCAATGGTGCTCACATATGGTGCACCCTCAGTTGCGTATGGTGCTCAACCACGTTGTTGCCCAACAGCCAACCTCTATGGCTGTTCGGTCCGTTCTGCATAACAACTTTTTACTCCGCAGACCCACTGCGAAAAATATACTCATAAAATAAAGGAACTACTTTTAAAATATCCATCCGCTGTGTGTTTATGTAAAACAGATAGATTTCATCAGAGGTCAACTGTTTTATTACAACCACTCAGCTATGGTAGACATGCTGCTTCCAGCATGCCTTTCATATGCTAGTCCAGCCGTTTCATCAATGCTTTCCATATGGTAGTGCCGCCGTTTCATGCATGCTTTTCATATGGTAGATATAGATCTGCTAAGATAACCAGGCATATCAACTAGAACCTACAAGTTGCACCTACAATAAGCTGCTTATACATCCCTATTCTTCAGGGGCAAGCATACCGGGTTGCGTATTTGGATTCCGTACCTCTCTTTAATACACACAGACCTTGTTTACCGCCAACTCTGCAAACATGTCCCAGAATGTGGACATGAAGACAGCAATAGCATGGTGAGCTGCAGTAAGTCCATACGAATGCAAGGACAATGGTGTGGTCCCCTGTGACAGCGCTCCCTTCACCCCCCCCCCACCCCCCCCCACCCCCCCCCCCCGTTACTTGCCGACAAACTAATGGGTTCCAGAAACAGCTCCGAAACTGATGGGGGAGTTGCCGAGTTTAAAGCTGTGAGATTCACACCCATCAGAATGTCTTCTGAGTTATAAAACAGACAGTTTGTCACTTAATTGGACACCTCAGCCTTAAAAGGTCAGTGAAGTCTTTTTGCTGCTCGCGACAAGGCATCATTCTGTTTGATGGCTCGTTGTTGCTCATGTGAAGGAATGCTGTTTGTTGTCATTCAGAATTCCTAGCTCAGGCGTCAGTCATTCTTAGAAATCTTATCCATAACACTTTGCATCTTGGATATCCAAAACTGCTTACGTAACCATTATGAGAGAATTCAAACGGCTTTGGTTAGGGCTTTTATCAGATGAAGGTGTCATTTTGTGAGAAAAAAAGGACTGGTATAACTGTCTTTTCACGCAAAAGGCAGCTGCTGCACCAGTCTAAAGTTCTTACATTTTCTTACTGCAATATTACAGCCAGGACACATGCGTTCCGTCAGAGATCCTTTCTCTTTCAGACGACACGTTCTTTAATCAAAGTAAGAAACATGCCTTTTAAACAACGTAGGTTAAAACAGAAAATTGCTGTTATCAAACTTATTTATTCCGGATCAACAGTGCGACTGTCGGAAGTAGCTGTGTCTGGAAAAGTGTCCGGAAGTAGCAGTGTCCAGAATAGCGTCCGGAAGTAGTTTTATCAGAAACAGTGAGTATATCGGGGCCATTATCCACGGTTATATTCACCTTAATTCTCCACTGAACCGTTAAATCGAACACAGGTCTGTTCTTATTTCCTGTATATATTATTTGAGCTCCAACAAATAAATTAAATTATTGTATACACTGCACTTTTTTCATTAATGTACTTACTGTACATAGAAGGAAGGGGTTCTTTGCTGTTCCCTCTTTGGTACTGAGAATTTTATATATAACATTGGATTGTCTCAGGGGAAAAAAACACTTGATTTCTGAAGCGCATAGTTTTTTAACCCATACAGTATAGAAACTACAGAAGCTACAGAGCGCATGCGAATTTGCATTATATGTAGCCGCTTTTCCGGCGACCATACATCTCCAGTACGAACTGAGATATACGAACACCTGCTGAAAGATATAAAATAACAACCAAAAGTTGTTGAGTTTTAAAAAAAATCCACTGAACCAATTAAGGCACCCTGCAGCAATGTGTAAGGGACCTCTGACGAGGAAATTGAAAGGACGTGACAATCAGTCGAGTGATGAGGTCTGGTGATACGCTGCAGGCCTTAAAGGGGACAGCACTTGCCGTTCTAAACAACATATAAGCAATTGGGAAAAAAAACATATCTACACAACATCAGGACTAACTAAAAGGGGCCTTAACTTAGAGGTGTTCTATTTTATGAGCCCTTTTCTTATGGAAACGAATGAAAAATGAACCACACCAAGAGTTTCTCCAAATTCAGAAGCTGTTTTATGAAAATATACAGTTATTTTCTGTTGTGATAAAACAGATGACCTCTGAGAGATATGTCTGTTATGTTTAAACACAGAGTGCGGTTAGACATTTAAAAAGTAGTCTCTAACTTTATGAGTACTGTTTTCGCAGAATCCGCAGTGGGTCTTCAGAGTAAAAAGGTGTTATACACAACATACCAACCCGCCATAGAGGTTGGCTGTTGGACAACAACGAACTAGTCTCTTTTTTATGTATATTCGTATATTTAAAATTTCTGATTGACAGATTTCATCAAGTGCAAACAATAAAATAATGAGTTTAAATGTTTAAGTTACGTTGTAAACACCAATGTTTTCTTTCCTAAAAAAAAAAAGATAAATTCTTTAAGGGCTAGTCTTGCTTAATAACAGTACGGCATAACAATTGTGTAGTCATTGGCAACCGTGGCTGTCGCGTGACGCCTGGCAACTCATCAGCTACATCATTGTCACGTCACAATGGTCACTAATCAAACACAGCCCCAACACGTGACAGGTGCTTTGTAGCAAGGGAGACCATATGCAGGGAGTGTATAGCAAACTCAAGTTTAATTATTGTTTATTTTATTATATTAAAATTTTGCAGAAAATAAAAAATATATATATATAAATTGTATCAAAGATGAAATCTCACGTAACATATTTTAGAAGTGCTATAATCAAAATACTAATGCAAACGTGAAATCAAGGGCAAAAAAAATCTAGTCGTTAGCGTTAAAACAAAATAAATTCATCTACCGTTTTTATTTCATTTTTCTGCCCAACAAGTTCGTGGGTGTGAAAGCTTCGCAGCACTAACCGCCCAATTAACTGACAAAAACCCCGAAATTTTATGTTAACTTTGAATCCAATTTAATTTTGCCACAGTATGTTCTTTTCAGCTAGCTGTGATAAATTTGTGGTTTTTGCAAAAACAAAATCAAAACGACGAGGTTTTTCGTTTCCACCAAAAGCCAGCTCAAAAGCTACAATTTCCAGGTGGGCAGAGAAAACAGTCTATGGTAGAAAAAAAGATAATATAAAATCACGATCGTATTCATTAATATCTCTCTTTCATTACAGACGTTTTAATTACAGTTCTTATAAGTAGAACAGCTTGTCTTTGAGACTCAAGGAAAGACAATTACTTATTAATATCAACTGCCTTTTCCTTATAGGTCAGAACGCAGTGCATACAGGCGAACTTCGGGTTTGAGCCACTCTGCGAATGGAACCATTTCACAAATAAGGCCACTTTTGAATCGTTCGCCTTTAAGCGCCTTCCATTTTAAAGAACCCCACAAGTAGGTTCACCCAGCTATTCGGACCACTGAAGTCCAGCCGTACTGGTGTTTATATTTTTCGGACTACTTAAGTTCCGTTCTATGGTGGTTATATTTTTCGGACGACTTCAGTTCCGTTCTGTGGTGGTTATATTTTTCCGACGACTTCAGTTCAGTCCTACTGGTGGTTATATTTTTTGGATTACTTAAGTTCCGTTCTATGGTGGTTATATTTCTCGGTCTACTTAAGTGCTGTCCTACCGGTGGTTATATTTTCCGATGTTTTACTGTATCTACAAGAGGAAAGCGACCATAAGTTAGAATAATGCGACACTGGGTTCTTTAATGCTACTTGTTTTTGCCTCCTAAAGTTGTCATGGACTGATTATTTGTCGATTTACATGTCAGATCTGCTACCGGAAGTCTCATTACAGGGGTAACCGGAAGTTCTCCTATAAGTCCTTATCCACTTAACTGTATGCTGTCACCTTGCCTTACTACAATCAACTAATCAAGTTGGAGAAACATTTTTTTTTTTTATAATCTAAAGCCGGTTTTTTGTGCCTGGCATGTGAGCACAAACCAACCATCCGCTTCTAAATAGTTATAAATTTTTATAAGTCCTAAAACCTGTCCAAATTAAAAAAAAATACTAGAATGAAGCAAAGACTATAAACTACTAGTAGTAAACAGTCTTTGAATGAAGCCAAGGATCTATTTATTTACAAAATGGTCTCAAAACACGTATTGGAGTGAATCACTGACTTTTGTAGCACTAGAGTTAATGAATTCGAAGCTGTTCGTGTGTTAAGTAGACGAAGAACGCTTTTAGGGTTAACGTCGCAGCTAATTAGCCTTGCGTATCTTTTTCGAGTGGCTGCACGTTGTGCCTGTTTTAGGGGGAGATGAGATAATTAATCCCTGTAATTCGGCGCTGTACTCTGAATCGCCGTGCAGAGGGGTAGCAAATTACAAATGACAAAACAGTGACGATTGCAACTATGGTAGTGGTGTATGCATCCTTCCATGGTGTCTATACAACTGCCGTAATGGTGTATGTTGATGCGACCACTGAGCTAAGATGACCTTGCGTTTGCAGACTGAGTTGGCGTATGCAGCACATGAACAGGTGTATATCGCTAGTGTATGCAGCATTTGGGCAGGTTTGTGTACTGGTGTATGCAGTATTTGGGCAGGTTTGTATCCTGGTGTATGAGGCATTTGGGCAGGCTCGTGTGCTAGTGTACATAGCTATTACACTTGTGTGCTCAAGGGTTAAGTTTTGTGTGTGCAGCCATTGGGCTTATGGAGAGAGACTTTAATTTTGTGTGTAGCCGATGAGCGTGTGTATGTGGATGTATGGCTGATGGCTGCAGCCACCTCAATGGTCTATGCAGCTTTCAGTCGTGTGTACACAACTGTCATAGTCGTTCATGCAATCCTCAGTTTTTGTACATCTGTCATGGTGTGTGCAGCCTGTCCTCATCTGTATTCAACTGCCCTGATGGATTATGCAGCCTTCGGTTCTTTGTAATACAGCTATTATGAGGGTTTTTGCAGCCTTCAGCTGTCCCATACAACGGCCCGAGGCTTGGATGAACCTCGATTGCATGTGTTAAATGCAGCTCTCGGGATTTGGTATGCCTTCCGTAGAATTTGTGCAAGTTAGCGTTTCTCTCTGCACGGAAAAGACTCGAATAACCCTTGATTAAAGCACGATTCATCTTTTCTAGGTCCTTTGAAGCTGTATGAAATAAAACAGAAATGTGCATTTTATCGAAAGTCATAAAAAAGCCAGATGTTTCTAAAAGCATGTTTATTACAACAATGTATAAAATGTAGAACTGTATTCATAGTAGTAGCACTACTTGGCACTAATCATGAAGCTATTTGGTACTCCAGGGCCCTCAACACACTTAACTGTACAGCAGGCATCGTAGTACCAAGGTCTCAACCAAATTTTTTATTCCGTCTTTTATCATAAGTAAATGATCTTGTTTCTTATATTTCAATTTCCTCTCTTTTTTGTGCTGTCAAAAATGTAAACATCGCGTTTTCAAAGGACATACACATTGTTGATTTTTTGGTTCATGTTTTGTACTGAGGGTATGTCAATAATACACACAAACACGGTGACATGTTCACCTTGGAAATAAGTTCCCTTGAAAACCCCCATTTGTGACCTTGATTTCCTGTTTACACCATTCGGATTAATCTTGGGGGGTAAAATAGGAAATGCAAGGTGTGAAGTTATGCAATTTGTAGCATGTCCCTCGTACCTTTTTTTCCACGTTTAATGAATAAAACCGGCAGCTCCAACGTAAAGGAAGGGCAAGTGTGCCCAATTTCCTGACTCTTGCTTTGAAAAAACTGTGTTAACAAAAATCAAGCCTGTTGCTATTTGTTGCTAAAGGGAACGAAATTCGGAACATTTCTTAAGATCTATATAACAATTGTAATATCTATTCTTCCTGTTCAGTACTATAGTATGTTAATATATAAACAACAGTATCTGTATATCCTAAGGGACGAAAATCTTTCGATTTTCAAAATTGATTTTATTAAATTCAAGTATTTTAATTGGTCCAATTCAGTTATTTACGTTTAAGATGTGAACCTCTGTTGAGATTCTACTGTGGCTTTACTAGTGTTTCCCAGCAAACATCTCGAAGTCTGTTCAACGTCTGTCTCAGGCCGTGACGTCTGTCGATCAATTTCTGCGGGCTTGGATAGACGTCGAGATTTTATTGTATATGCAAGTCGAAACAACGTCTTTCTGCTTATATTGTATAGACGTTGGGGACACAACCAAGAAACAATCTTACTATATTATCGCTCACTAAAAATGGCAGCCATATCTCTTTTTTGAATATAAGTTCAAATGATGAGTTAAACAGAAGAATCCGAAAATCGCGCAAGATTTTTCTCGCCTAGAAAGAAAACGTGAGAAGTGACTTCGTACCCATTCCACCACAAGGGATGCTCCAAGTGCGGTGGATATTTTGATGAGAGGGCGACCAAGGTATCTCAACAGTGTCCATTTCTCCATGTCTAGACAACGACTTTTCCCGGTGTCTACCCGACATCGTGAAACGACGTTATTTCGACTTTTATACACAACCAATTCACGACGTTGATCCACCATCTGGTCGCAACATCTATCCGACGTCCATCCAACATCTATCCAATCTGTTTGCAACGTCGCGTGTTCACTGGGTTGTATTTCAGACATAGGCACGATGTGTCAGTTAAGTAATTTTAGCATGTTTATTTCACATTTTCGCAGATGGATGCAGCATAACGTCATTTTGTTCTGACCTTTGCAGTGGATTAATTTAATAAGCAATCGTCTGGAGCAAACTACCTCAGAGTGGTTAGCAGATTTGGAAGACGTACACTGCAGAAATTTGATGAAATCAAACCCTAGCAAACCTAGCTAAAACATAGAAAAAATTGTCATCAGTCAAACATTAGTAAAAGATGAATTAAGGTCAATATCACTTTTATTTAAAGGCAGTTCGTTGGGTGTGCTTATTGAAAAGTGGGCTTGTGCTGCATCATATGAATAAATGAATATGAAATGAATAATGAAGGAAATTACTGGGAACAAAATTTGTGCGTTGAGCTGTTCGATGGTGCACACCAATTATTCACTTAATCGCTATGGCCTTAATCGGTTCGTCCTTTAAAATAATAAATATTCTAGTTAAAATCGATAGAAAAAAATCGTCTGCTGCTGGTGAGAGGTGGCACCATCATAATAAATGTTTGTGTTATGTTATTGAAGTACACCCAGTGAGCGTCTCTCTGGCAAGGCAATAAAAAATATAAATGAATATAAAAAAAACAAACAGGGGTAGAGACCCGTGGGTTTGTGTGGGTGTGAAGGGTTTGCTTGTAACATTTTTGAAAGTTTTTTTAACGAGGCGATATAGCCCGTAAATCTGACTGCAAAAAAAACAAAAACAAAAAAAAACAAAACCAAAAACAAAAACAAAAAAAAAACAAACAAAAAAAAACAAAACAACAAAAAACTTAAATTACGTACTATAAGATTTCAGTTTAAGACATCTTGCGGTATTTTATTACCTTTTTCTTGAAACCAAATGAATACGATACAGCAAGAGTCTGAGATCTGAGACATGACTGTTCATGTTTTGCATAATTTTTGTTTGTTGATTACCGTTTTTCCCCTTTTCGTTTTCTCTATTTCCGTGGAAGGTCGCCCGTTGCAGCAAATGAATGCTGACCTTAATTAGTAGAAAAATGTCCCCTATAAGCGTCTATATCACCCACATACATTAAGGAAAAAAGGACGCGTGGTATTTTGGTTAGAGTTGTACTTGGTTTGTTCTCTTTAGCCAGCACGTGGACCACAAAAAGGACCACATTTGATACTGAACCGCTTCATGTCAGTCCCTCTGGTTTCCACTGATTCCACGGTAGTCTGGTTCGGGAAGTATGCTACAGTTTCTCTGATTGGGCATTCGTCTGATTCCAGGATTGTATGCTGGTTTCTTTTACTATAGAACAAGCAAGTTCCAGGGTCCTGTGCAAGTATATTTTGGTTTCTCTGACTAGGTGATCATCTGGTTCCAGGACTTTATGCTAGTGTCTTTAATTACAGAACAAGCTATCTCCAGTGTCCAGTGCCAGTATCCCTGATCAGTACCTCAGGTAGCTATAAGTCTGAGAGTGTTAGCAGAGTATTTTCGGTAACTCAGCCAAGTATGGACGATTTATAAGTGGCGTATGTAAAAATTTGAGATTTTTCAATAATACACACTAAATGATTTGCGCCCAGTATTAAAGCCTCAGACCAGGTGATTAACTCACACTGACCCAGGTGATCAGCTCACACTAGCACAGGTGATCAGCTCACACAGACACAGCTGATCAGCTCACACTGGCGCAGCTGATAAACTCACAATGGCACAGCTGATCAACTCACACTGGCACAGCTGATAAACTCACACTGACACAGGTGATCAGCTTACACTGGCACAGCTGATAAACTCACACTGACACAGGTGATCAGCTTACACTGGTACAGCTGATAAACTCACACTTGCCCAGGTGATCAGCTCACATTCCCCAGCGTTATACTCTCATCTAAGTTATGAACTCACATATGTCTGCTGTTATAAACTGGCCTATTGTTATAGCCTTAACTAAGTGATCAGCTCACTAGCCTCAGCCTCGGTTAGCCTAATATGTGATCATGTCACATTGACCCAGTGTTATCATGTCTGCTGAAGTTAACAGCCAACACTAGCCTAGCGTTACAGTCCTGACCTGGTTGATCCCCTCAGACTGGCCTCGTGTTGTTATCGCTAACACTAGCCTAGCGTTACAGTCCTGACCTGGTTGATCCCCTCAGACTGGCCTCGTGTTGTTATCGGCTAACACTAGCCTAGCGTTACAGTCCTGACCTGGTTGATCCCCTCACACTAGCTTCGTGTTGTTATCACCTTGAACCTCATGTTGTCCAACGAGCACAATACGTGACTAAATACGTGACTAAATACGTGACTAAATACGCATGTCAAGTGTATTTTTGCCAAATCTACCCAGACATAATCAGGCTGCCAAAAAAAGAGATAATTAGCGTTTTACTGATTAACTAACAAGCTATACCACCCCCGGCAAAGATAAGCTCTGGGTGAAAAAAAGCCTGTAATATCTGGGTCCCAGTTTTCCCTGTTTGGAAATGCACTGAACATATGATTTAATGTGATCTTATTTTTTCTTCCATTTGACATAATTAAATACTATCGATGTATGTGGAAAAGGCCATATTAATGTCATGGGGACACAACTAATGATTACAGTAATCCATGAAGTTTTTTTTTTTACGCCCAGGGACAATGGCCTATGATTTCAATATATGATCAACATGATGTCTACGAAAACATCACTTATCTCATTCAAAATTCCTTAAGCAAAACATTATATACATACGATCTTGTATCTGTTACAGGAAATCTAAGTCATCAGGGATTTCATGAAATCCACACGGAACTCGTGTGATGACTGAAAAATTGAAGGTTTTTATTTACAGCCGTCATTCACTTGCCCTCAGTGGAAATGTAAAGAACAAATGAAGAAGTTTTGAGCATTTTAAGTTCAGAGCAATAATTTTTTCGCATGATTATTAGTCAGCAATGAAAATAGCGTCATCCACCTACTTCAACCACTTCACACAATAATTGTCTATCGCGGAAATAACAATGAGCGTTATCATTTTTAGTTCTTTTTTTTAAATAGAAACCAATAAAGCAAGGTTTTGAAAGACATAAACTGTTCTGAAGTCTACTCGGTTAACTGTGCAGTTACTTGCACACCGAACAAGGGAAATAAGCTTGAGAAGTTAACTAAATTTGTTAACTGTAAAGTTAACGTTTGTGAATTCGGCCACAGTTGTCTATTATACGCAAACACCTCAACGAGCAGGAGCAGTTGATTTATCGCTAAAAAATACAGACTTTCTTAATAAGGAAACGTAATCGGTGAACAGTTTTTGATTAAATAACGTGAACTCTTGTCTATTGTTTGCGTGAATGGATCACAGTGGCCCATATAAATTGATCTTACTCTGTATGGATTATATTATTCATGTTTTGTGAAAAACAAACGCATTGAAAGACAGAAGAAACTGTTTCATTTGAAATGGTTGCAAGAAATGTACTATGTTACTTGAAATATTATTAACTGGAATCCTTTCCCCGTGATCCTCAGAAGATCTGGGTTTAAGTCCTAAAATTCAAAAGCTTCCACACCTAGACTGTTTGTTTTGGGCGTAAGGATGAAAAAGTGACGTTAGTGGCGCCACCTGGGGGTTACTTACAGAGGAGAGCACCATGCGGTCAAGGAAATTTCAAGAATAGGAGACCCTCACTTAGTTTGACTCATTCAATTCTATCAGTTTAGGGCGAGAAAAGATATGGATGATACTTTTCAAACGTCGGGTCGATCCAATGGCAGCTATAAGTCATTTGTAGGAATAAAAACTACATTTTAGAGATTGGCATACATTAACAATTTTATCTTCCCTCTATAAAAATCCTGCTCATTTATATTTTTAAATATTTTTGTGCGGTTAATTTCATGGAGACATTTCTTAGTACCTCAAGAGAGAGGTGTGGGATGTGAAACGTTATTACTCCCGAATGCTGCCGAATACTGCCGATTACTGCGTCGCAAGTGCCTTCGACAGCAAGGTCATTTTCAATGCAGGCCCTCTTTGATTTCATTAATTATGAGGTGTTTTAGGTGGGATTGAGTGCAGAGAAGTCGTTGTGCCCACAAATCACGCATTAAGTGGACCCCTCAATGCACTGAAGTATGAATGCTAACTGCCCGCAATGGAACAATGAAAGCGTGACCGAAATTTTGGGAGGGGAGGGGAGGGGAAGGGGGGAGGGGCGAACGGAAGGAGGGCCTATCATTCAGGCTATAGATTCTAGATTCTAGATATTCGAACTCCAGTGTCGCAATGCTGATGCAGTAGAAAAATTAGAAAAAAAACTTACTAAACGGTTGAATAAAATGCTCTTGTTTTTATTATAATTATTATTCTTATTTTCTGAGATGGGGGCGGCTCTTTTTCAAAAAGGACTGTCTAAAAATAGATCTTTTTCCTGTGAGATGGTCTCTTACGGGGCGTTTCTAGTGTGGTCCAGCTCTTTGGGTATTGCTTCCGGTTTGATTTCATCACGGTGACCTTGTGTAACCTAACTATTAAGCTCAATTTTTATAGGTTATAAACGTTGGTTTGGCATCGACCAATCACATTCTGGCATTTTGCTGCGTCATATATAGCCAATTTCATTCTCTCATGGGCATGATTTCACATTTAATTCTTATCTAGGCAAAGTCATAAACGCCAAGGCGTGTAAGTCGCGATGGATAACGCCATTATATGGCGTGGAATGCACAAGTCGTAAAAAAGAGAGCCCGTTATCGGCAATTTGTGCTCGCCTTACTCGATCTTGTGCCCTAGCAGTTGCTGCTTAAGTAGCAATAAAAACCGCTCGGTTTGGCTACTCAACATTGCTCCATCGGAAAACTGTTCGTTCACAAAATTCACAAAAATTTTCATCCATAATTGTACTACGCTGCTTAGTGCAATGGCCATGGGTGGAAAATGAAAACTTTGTACACATCGTTCTTGAAGCTGTTGTAAAAGCTTTATTTTTGACAATAGATGTATTTAGATGTCGTATTTTATTGGTAACAAGTCAAGGGATTAAAAGCAAAATGGAGCCAAAAAAGGAGGAAATTGCTTTTTTATTAAGTCAATTTTCTTTTAGCCAGACTTTTACAACGATGAGATTATGTTTCTTTTTTTTCATTGGTTTTATTTTACCATTTGAATAGTTGCCATTGCAAAGGGATGTGATTTGAAATAATATGACATGCTTATAACTGATGACCCCGGCTTTATAAAGGGCCGAAGGTATTTCCCCAGTCACAGATATACACAGCACTGCACAGAAACTGTGAAGAAGAAGAAGAGACAATTACAATATATTATTTGCATACTTAGGAAGCTTTTTCAAATGAAAGAGGCTATTTTAGTCGGCAATATTACCCATTTGATTGATTTGGATATATTTAATACTTGAAATAAAGGCACTAAAAATTTATGAAACATGTTTAATGATAAATGAAATGGTTATTGTATAAAAATATGTAAATTTTTGTGGCCACTTTTATTGCGTTCAAAAACCGACGTATTCTTTATTAACTCAACATGTGTTAAATATTTAATCTTAGTCATAGAATCGAAACCTTGCATGTAATTTAAAATGAGTAATTTTAATTATATGTACTTTAGAATAAATAGCTTCATCTACTTAAGCCACAAGTGGTATTACCCACAAAAAGACGTAAAAAGCTCACTCATTGCATACTAGCCACGCATATAAAACACATTCACTTTATGACACTGTCAATCTAACTTAATTTTTGAAGCCGTATAAGTAAATATACACAAAGTGATTGCATAGCAACTGTCTATATATAAACACTTGTATTCTTTTTTTTTTTTATTCCACAGGTGGGAGAGAGCCATCGATACGACGTGTTATCTGTATTCTGTCAAAGGCGAAATTTGGACTGGATTGAGTACAAGACTTCATCGATAAAGAACCGGAATTTCTGGATTAAACAATAAATTCATTGACTTAAATGATGATACTTCGACTGGATACACATTTTTCTTAATGTTCAAATTAAGCAATACCATCGAGAGGGGGTATTCAATAATAGCGAGAGGTTATTAAGTACACACAGGTCCCAAGGCAAACGCACAGCAATAAACTTTGAGAAAAACAATTGACTATCAATTGAAGAGGGGAATCCTCAGAGCTTGAAACTCCATAAATGAGAAACGTGTATTAAGATAAAATACACAAGAACTCATAAAATGATTTAACCCTCTCTACATGTGTTGGCAGATATTGGGAATATTGATGGAAAAGAGACAGTACGCTTAACAGCTCTTATTTTCCTGCCCATTTATAACCCCCCACCCCCATCAGTGTGTATTCACAGATAGCCGGAGCAATCTTATAACATTTTACAACGCTCTCGTTTCTTTATGGGACGTTCCGTTAGATACCTTAACCACTTGCCGCCGTGTATGGTTTAATAGGAAGTGCTGTAAAAAAAATCCTCTGATAAATTACGCATTAGCGCCTGAGTCACAAGAATCCTACGTTAAATCACTTAAAACAACTGTTGTTCTTTTCCTGAGCAGAAATGCTCTGTTGCGCAGCCGGCATTCCGTTATATAGAGGGAAATAACTCAACTGTCGCACCGAGCACACAACTGCAAAATATGTACAGCAATCACGCTGCCGTGGGCCCCCACAAGTAAGCTGGCAGTTTTTGGGGAGGCGGCTTTTGGATTCTGTCATTGACGTGTACATTTGCTGAGAAGAGGGTTGGGCCGAAAATTACAGCTTACAGCAGCTGAACCGTGCCCAGGAACACATAAAGCCCGGCTCTTTTTTGAAAACACGACTTCGTGAAGACTGGGACATAAAGCGACATCCTTTTTAACTAACCTCGTGGTTTTTATATGCAAATACTACGGAAGAAAGTAAATGAATACTTATTGCATTACGTAATACAATTTTACTGACAAAGGATTACAACATTTGGATAATTTGCAATTATTCGGTGGTAATTCAGTAACCAGGGACAAAAATTGAAAGAAAAAGAAGGCGTCTGAACTCAATATAACACACTTGCAACGGATTTCTGATAATAAGGCACACTTGCAAGGGTAAGTCCGTTAACTTCTGAAGTCTTAACTGTCAATTTAATGGAAATTATTTTATTCAAATAAAGTTGAAAAATAAACAAAGAAATTATCATGAGTCAATCCCAGTAGAAAAGTTGGTTTTCTCCTGAATCGTCCAGGGAAGCATTACAAAGCCCGGGAAGCCATCGGTATATTTTTTTCTACAGGTGACGTCAATAAGAACTAAGTATATCTATCACATACAGACAAGACAGGTTTCTTTAAAGCGGCATTAACCTTTTTAAGAATATGCAAGGTTTCATATTGACAATATACACGATTTTAAAATTATTTATAGGATTTAAGTGAAACACTGGGATATATTTAAATAATTTCATATCCACATATGTGGGGAATATAAATTTATTATGGAATTTATTTCAAAACCAGGACACATTCTTGTTGTTCCGGTTGTGTGGTTACTTTCACATTTGGCCTACAGACTTTGTAAGATTTTCATTTTTACTATTATTATTGTTGTTTTTATTATTATTATTATTATTATTATTATTATTATTATTATTATTATTATTATTATTATTATTATTATTATTATTATTATTATTATTTAATGATAGTTTTAGAATAATATAGAGGGACAAATTCGAACTGGTTTTTGAGAAGCATTCCTAGAAAACCCGTATATCTTGCGCGTAAATATTAATACGTAATGCTCAGTGCTAACATTTCCTCGTAGTATGAAGAGGTTACACTCTTCGGACTCAATCGAAACAACAGCACCCACCCCACAGAAGCACTGTTACAGTTATCACACACAAACATTGAAGATAGCTAACAAGTGTATTATTATCATCCCATCGTCTGCAGCAATAAATAAAGCAGCGTAGCGAAGTGAGACAAATTGCAGGCTATTCTCTGTGTTAATTTATGATATAACTAACGTGAGTGATTTAATTCATATGTACACGCAAATCTTACACCTGAGAGTCTGTTATCTGATATGCTAGATTAAACTGATAGGTCGGTTAATAAATTATCTGTTATATGCAGCATAACGAAAATTAATCATACAGGTGAGGAAGATAACGTTCTTGTCACTTCCTTTGATTAAATAAAATATAGTTTTGTTTAATCCCAAGTCAACAAAATTGAAAGGCGTCTTCACAAGTGATGTTTTCATATTGTGATTTATTCTAAATACTATTAACACATAATACCCAGAATGAAGCCATATATATATATAAAATACATATATAAAATCGCGTATAGTTTAGATGACGGTTGACTTTACATGGAAAGTTAGCTGAGATTTGAAGATTAAATGTATCAAACTTTTGTAAAGCCATAGAACATAAAACTTTTAGAAATTTAGCTTTAGATAAATCAACTACTACCGCTATTATTATTATTATTATTATTATTATTATTATTATTATTATTATTATTATTATTATTATTATTATTATTATTATTATTATTATTGCTGTCGTTATTATTATTATTATTATTATTATTATTATTATTATTATTATTATTATTATTATTATTATTATTATTATTATTATTATTATTATTATTATTATTATTATTATCATTATTATTATTATTATTATTATTATTATTAATGTTTGACGTTGTTACCGCATCACAAACCGTTTGGCTGCATTGTTCTAAAAACGTTTAAGTATGTACTTCAGAAGCGGCATGGGACCCCGAAAAATGGACTGTTACAGTGCGAAGCAATTTGTGAACCACCCGTGGGTGCTCTAACCCAGATTAATGCACTCCAAACTCGTGATCTATTGTGCTTTTAACACGCTACACTAAAAAGATTCCAGATATGGCAAAGATTGCATTGGTGTGCATACTATTGCATTCGTTTTAGTACTTAAGTGCGTTTATTAGTATTTTATACCCGGCTTATAGGTTAAGAACTTCAAGGTTACTTTTTCTTGAGTCTTGAGTATCTTGGCGGTGAGCTTTCTTTCCGAATCTGTAAAACTTCACCATTTAATTTTACTAAAACAGTTTTTACCGATATTTTAAAGGTTTTGCAATCTTCTGTCCGGTATAGCGAGTTGTCCGGTTTAGCGAGGCTGTCCGGGATCGATGCTTCACTATATATACATATATATAGTTCGAATGTCCCGAATGATGCATAATGGTAAAATAATCCTTTCGAGTATGCATTATCTTTAAAATTCGTAGCACATGATAATGATAGTATGATAATGAAATCAGCCCGATATGAGAAGTTGTCATAGGTGACACATAACTGCTGGTGCCGCCTTCGTGCCAGATCGTTTCCGGTCGCACCAAAGTGACGAGGAGTCATTCAGAATCAGGATAGTACATTTGGCCGGAAGGAATGGGGGTGAGTTAGGGCTTAACGGGTGACGTTACAGGTTTCACGCAAACGGGGGATATGGGGTAAGATGTCCTAATTGTATATGTACGCTCCTGATGCCTGTGTGTGTTGATTATTGAAACCTGTATTAGGCAGCAATATAAAAGCTCTGTTTGTTGGGAAAACATAGAATTATTAAAACTGGATGCGTCGTAAAAACATGCAACTAGCTAAAAAAATCTTTGAAAAATAATGAATTGGAAAAAAAAACTTTTTGTGTGACTTTCCATGAAACGTCAAAACAAATGAAGAGCACGCAATGTTTGTGGTACAGTAAATAATTAATCCCTCTGCCTGCTCAGTTATGCATGGATAACTCACGGAAAGGAACTGATTGGCGAGGCAGAAAGTGAATGTATTCACTTTATATCTTCTCTTCAAGTAGAGTTTAAAGTTGTCTTGAAACACAGATTTTTTAAAATTATCGATGATTAGTGATTTCTCAAGAATCGGAAGGAATTCCAGATTAGAGCTCCTTGGTGCTTTGCTTGTGGAATTTCCATGGGGCTTCAGAAAATCCATGATTTGCAGTAACCTAGTAAACACTGCAACGTTGGAACAGCGTTGGGATAAATCAGCATCGAGGTTTTGGTTATTTATGGAAGTCGAAACAATATCTACCTTCCGACGTTGGATAGACATTTTTTTAATAGACGTCGAAACAACGTCTATCTGCCGACATTATATGGAGGTCGGGAAAGCGACATTGTATAGGCGTCGGGAAGGTGACGCTCTGTATAGACCAACTGACAATAATAATCTAGAATTGCCGTCATGACAACCACTAACATAGTGTGAGCTCCCTCCATCCCACTACACCACCCTTGGGCCATCCGGTACCCCAGGATATGTATAAAGTCGGTTTCCATGAATATTGTTCAAAAGTAGGTGGGAAAAACTTGGCGCTCTTGAAATTTTCATATTTTTTGTCCTCGTTTTTTTTGTTTATTTTCAAACTGACCTGTCATGGATACCAACCAACTACTCGCCCCCCCCCCCACTCCACCTCCCCGCCCACGCCCGCCCTTCCATCTCACTCGTCCAAACATTTTTCGATCATGTCAATGCGCAAACTGTGGTTTTTATACTTCCATTAAATGTTTATCATATAATTGAAAAAAGATAATATAATAGTTTATGCATGCTATTTTTAGAATTATACGATGCACTCAGAAACAAGTCTATTCGTAATTTCTTTTCTAATGAGGTTTCTAAAACGTCTTACCATGAAATAACTTCTGTTTTAATGGATATATATTTTAGCGTCTTTCAATTATCCACAATGTACATCAGCGAAGAATCGTCTTACCATTCACAACAGACAGAGTCATATGTGTCACCCCATCCCCCCTCCCCCCTCCTCTTTCACCCCGCACCCGCACCCTCACGTGTCTGCCCATGCCTGTGCCCTCATCAGCATAACATTTTGTGAAGACTTTGGTGAGACTTTGATGAAACCTTATGTGATTGTCTTGCGTCATTTATGGCTTAAACAATTCCTAATATTTCTCACCGTTGACAACCGACCAGTATTTTAGTAATTGCCCTTTGAGCTTTCTATGTATATTTTCAACAAAAAGCCATTGAGTTTGGGGAATCATTATGGTTTAAGTGTTTTATTTTCTCGAAAAAAATCAATGTACTATGTTTGAGGTCGTCTCGTCTGTACTGAGCATGGCATTATCTGTCTCCCTGGTACTTCGCTGAGCAGCCTGACATTACCTGTCTCACTGGTCCTAGGCAAGTTGACATTACCTGTTTCTCTGAGCAGCCCGACATTACCTCTCTCACTGAGGAGCCTGACATTACCTGTCTCATTGATCCTAGGCAAGTTGACATTACCTGTCTCACTGAGCAGCCCGACATTACCTCTCTCACTGAGGAGCCTGACATTACCTGTCTCACTGGTCCTAGGCAAGTTGTCATTACCTGTATCACTGAGCAGCCCAACATTACCTCTCTCACTGAGGAGCCTGTCATTACCTGTCTCACTGGCCCTAGGCAAGTTGACATTACCTCTCTCCCTGAGCAGCCTGACATTACCTGCCTCACTGAGCAGCCCGACATTACCTTTCTCACTGAGGAGCCCGACATTACCTGTCTCATAGATTATGAGCAACCTGACATTGTTTGCATCACTTATGCTGAGCAACTTCACATTAATTGTCTCACTTGTACAGAGCAGCCTGACATTACCCGTCTCACTGGTACTGAGCAACATTACTTGTCTCACTGATTTTGAGCAGCCTGACATTACCTGTCTCACCAGTACTGCTCATCATGTCATTATCTGCGTCACTGGTACTGCACTGTGTGACATTACTTACCTCAATTGTACTGAGTAACATGACATTACTTGCCTCACTTGTAATGCCTACCGCAGTATTACAAGTCTCACGCCAAAAGGAGTCACATTATATTACATGTTTCACAACACATTTAAATTCCCTCGTTTTCAGAGGGCTTTTTTTACCTTATTGCGCTGTTTCGAATAGACTGTAAATTATGGCTTCATAAAACATGAATTAGATATAAAATATAAGCATCTTTTCCCTGAAGAAGTGATAAAGTAATTGGTCCAGTTTCATCGAAATTCCTGCATTTCCACTTCAGTCATGAATGCTGTTTTAAGTAGCCCTTGACCAAAACAGAATCTGACATGACGACTACAAATTAAGTTAAGAAAACTGCATATGATCAGCGCGGCTAGAAGTTTGATGAGGAGTGGGGCAAATGACCTTCTGGCTTGGCGCTGAAATGACACATATTTGAGAGAAACAGGTCTTTAAGTGGAGGGTGTGTTGCTGTGTGATGCAAGGTAGCATTTCCATTAGTTTGTTTGCCCTGATTGCTCCCGTATGGACCCCAAAACGAGGCTGTAATTGAGGCACCTCTGAGACCATGTTAACCCTACAAAAAAAAATTGCCTGCTAAATTGAAGCAGTCGGCCGCGAAGTTAAAGCCACAAGCAATGACGGATCCCATGTGAGACAGAAGGTAAATAAGTTAGGTCGTGAGAAGCTAATTTTATTCTCTAATATCCTGATGGGATTTTTTGCTCAATGCTGACATTTTTCTGTTTGAGGATGTGGGGGAAGGAGGGGGTGCGGAAGGTGTGCTTTTGGGGTAGGAGAATGGACACCGCATCCCTGTCAAATAAAAATCGGGTCGTTTCCTCTTTCTCTACTTCTGCGTCTTCTTCTTCTTCTTCTTCTTCTTCTTCTTCTTCTTTAGTATTATTATTATTAATATTATATTATTATTATTTTTCTTCTTCTTCTTCTTCTTATTATTATTATTATTATTATTATTATTATTGTTATTATTATTATTACGGCCGAAAGGGGAAACATTTAAGTTAACTGCAGCAATAAAATCATTTGTGTTTATAACAAGTAATTTCAGTGACTACGCAGTTATCACATTAATCAGAACTCTGTATTTTTTAAAGTTTTTTTCTGCTTTTTTAACGTTGTACTGACGTTATTATTATTTTTAAAAGTATTTTTAAAAGTATTTTAACGTTGTGCTGACGTCATATGATTCCTAAAAAGGCATCGCTCTACTCTTTAACAAAAGCATTACTTGTGCTAGAATCGAGCCGTTGTGTTTTCATGTACATTTAAATGGGCTTTAAATATGAAATCGCAATATGCATTTATAGTTTCATTTGCATACAAAAAGCCTTATTTCACGAGCCAACGTTATTTTTAATACTACAGAGAATATGTATGACAGCATGCAAGCAGTGTTACCACTTACGCGTGTCAGTCTTGAGGTAATCCTGCGCTTCAACCAAAATTCAGCCATCCCTCTCATCATTTTTGAAGCGTTTTCTTTTCTTTCTTTTCTTTTTTTTTTTTGCCACATAGGAAGAGTGTGTCTTTGGAGCGAGTTTTCTGCAGCTGTAAGCAAATGCATGGACTTGTCAAGCTGGATCAAAATCACGCGATTCTATGACTTGCGAGTCCTAGAGGGGGGCGGGGGCGGTGGGAAGGGGGGTAGGGGCGGGGGCGGTGGGCTGACATTGGCATATTCAAGTATGAAGTCTGTTTTTTTTTTTTGTTTCTCTGGCAGCAGGTGATTTATTTATTAGCAGGGATTATCATAACCCCGTAACCATCATCACCGCAAATCTTACTAACCCCCCCCCCTCCCAAGCCTACCCACATATTTAGATAGGGTTAACCACACACAATCTGGTAAGGAATTTAGGACATCACTCAATTAGTTGCAGCGAAATTGATAACAAATACTGGGCATGACTAACCGGGACATGACCCATAGGAATGAATCTATTTATTAAAAAACAGTAGTTACCATGATAAAAGAAGATATTACCATATCTGGCAAGATGTATATTACACGTAATCTCTCCAAGCACCCTTAACATCTCATCGTAGAACAACTGTCCCTATAGATTTTTTTCTATTAAGTTGTTTATTACCGGAGATAGAAAGCCATGAAAGTTGAGACTCATTTTTGAAATATTGTAATTATGATCATCGTAGCTCTAAGTAGTATGAATAAAAGAGGGGTACAGACGTATTACAACGGGGTAGGGGGGATTTTATGAAAAGGAAGATAACGAGAGATTTTAAAGCAATTTAAACAGTGTGTTGTTGAATTCTTATTCTTGCTTATAATCAATATGAATGTCTTTATATTTTAGTACAGAAATAAATAAATTGAAATGGCAGTAAGAGAGGCGAAATTTTTAACAGTATGATAGGCGAAGTGTTATGACAGTAAGATAGGGGAAGTGTTATGACAGTCAGATAGGCGAAGTATAATGACAGTAAGATAGGCGAAGTGTTATGATAGTAAGATAGGCGAAGTATAATGACAGTAAGATAGGCGAAGTGTTGTGAGAGTAAGATAGGCGAAGTGTTATGACAGTAAGATAGGCGAAATATAATGACAGTAAGATAGGCGAAGTATAATGACAGTAAGATAGGCGAAGTGTTATGACAGTAAGATAGGCGAAATGTTATGACAGTAAGATAGGCGAACTGTTATGACAGTAAGATAGGTGAAGTGTTATGACAGTAAGATAGGCGAAATGCTATGACAGTAAGATAGGCGAAGTGTTGTGACAGTAAGATAGGCGAAGTGTTGTGACAGTAAGATAGGCGAAGTGTTATGACAGTAAGATAGGTGAAGTGTTATGACAGTAAGATAGGCGAAATGTTATAACAGTAAGATAGGCGAAGTGTTATGACAGTAAGATAGGCGAAGTGTTATAACAGTAAGATAGGGGAAGTGTTGTGACAGTAAGATAGCGAAGTGTTATGACAGTAAGATAGGCGAAATGTGATAACAGTAAGATAGGCGAAGTGTTATGACACTAAGATAGGCGAAGTGTTGTGACAGTAAGATAGGCGAAGTGTTGTGACAGTAAGATAGGCGAAGTGTTATGACAGTAAGATAGGCGGAGTGTTATGACAGTAAGATAGGCGAAGTGTTGTGACAGTAAGATAGGCGAAGTGTTGTGACAGTAAGATAGGCGAAGTGTTGTGACAGTAAGATGGGTGAAATGTTATGACATTAGATAGGCGTTATGGCAGTAAGCAGGGATTTTCGCTCTGATTGTCTCAGCAAGAGGACGGCAATTTGTTAGGTCACTCATTATGGAATTCCAAATTATCTTTTAGTGGCAATTTCTAAAGTTTGCCCTGCAGCGGAGTTGAGCTGGTTTGAGCCCGGTTAGTTCTTGACACTACCTTTGAATAGAAAATTGAGCTGGTTTGAGCCCGGTTAGTTCTTGACACTACCTTTGAATAGAAAATTGAGCTGGTTTGAGCCCGGTTAGTTCTTGACACTACCTTGAATAGAAAATTGAGCTGGTTTGAGCCCGGTCAGTTCTTGACACTACCTTTGAATAGAAAATTGAGCTGGTTTGAGCACGATTAGTTCTTGACACTCTTTTTGAATAGAAAATTGAGCTGGTTTGAGCCCGGTTAGTTCTTTACACTGCCTTTGAATAGAAATAAATGTAATTTTATTTCTATTCATTTGGAAGTGGTGCTTTCCAGTAGTTATGAAATAATCACATAATAATCATAATAATAAAAATCAATCAACTACATCGTTTTTTTTTTAAAATCCGCCAATGATGTTTTAACTGCATGGTCGCTAGCCATTTAACATTCGCAGAAATTCCCAGCATCAGTCAGAGTTAATTTTATACACGAATCCGTATAATGACGTTTATTCCAAAAGCAAAGCCCCACAAGGGGTGGAAACCCACGAAACCACCTCCCTGCCATTGACGTCGCAAATTGCTTATAAAGCTTTTGCAATCCACCACAAGACTATCAATTTGAGCTTCGAAGCACAAAACTCTGTCGATCAATTCCGATACCCACCGAGCATTTTCGTTACGGTTCTAAAGTGTATTTTCGTAAAAAAAAAAAAAAAAGAAGAAGAAGAAGAAGAAGAAATACATTATAAAAAAAACTTTATTGTTTTCAGTAGCATTTAATTAAAGAAACGAATTTTAAAACGCACCATGAATGTGACGATAAGTTTTAGGGTTGCTGTAAGGCAAAAGGATAAAGTAATGCACATTAACATTATCAGTTACGCTCATGCCTATCTTTTATAGGGCGAAAACGAAATCAAGAATTCTGTCAATATCAAATCATGAAATAAGGGATTTCTCCAAGCCGAGTCAAACCTGCGCCAAGAAGATCTGATTTTTTTTGTTGAGGAAAAAACGAAACCAAACCAAATTTCTTGAACTGAGAGTTTATATGGCTGGGCATTACCATTTTGGATGGAAGAAGGTTCGTGATGTTACCTCAATGATTTCTAAACAGCCCCGAACTTCCTAGATTTAGTTAAATTTTGGCAAAAAAAAACTGAAACATCTTTTTTGGTTTAATTGAATTAATATATGAGCTCTAAACCCACGATCTTTTCCAACTGTCTGCCACCATTGTTAAATATAACAGCAACAGCTTACAAATCCGTAGCTGCTATACGTCACAGTGTCACGCGGCTGACTCCAGGGTAATGACAATTGATGAGCTTCCTCACATAACTGTTGGTCACCGGCTGGAGAAATAACGAAGGTAATATACCTAAACGCTAACATCCTAATGAACGTATCTCTGCAACGGTAATGTTGTCCCCCCTTTTGTCGTCAACTAGACTTTGCTAGCCCACAGACATTTGTCAAACGTTAAGATGCTATTCAAGCAGGCATGTTTTCGGCAATGGCCAAGTCATTTTTACAACTTAGTGAGATCCGTCAAATGAAGATTTAAAACGGCTGCTTTGGTGAGTTCGTTATGTGTCGCGAAGTTGAGCCTCGTTTTGAGTAACTGGTGATATTTGTTTTTGATTGGAGTGTAATGCACGGCTTAGTGTTAGTGCGCTCACTGCGTTGGTGATTCGCCGAACCAGTGAAAGTGCATCAGTGCCCGGATGCATGGTTTGTCACTCAGCGTCAGTACTATTATGTATTAGTGCCCGGTTGCATGGTTTGTCACTCAGCGTCAGTACTTTTTTGTATTAGTGCCCGGTTGCATGGTCTGTCACGCAGAGTCAGTGCCCGGATGCATGGTATGTCACACAGCGTCAGTACTATTTTGTATTAGTGCCCGGATGCATGGTTTCTCACTCAGCGTCAGTACTACTTTGTGTTAGTGCCCGGATGCATGGTTTGTCACACAGCGTCAATACTATTTTGTGTTAGTGCCCGGATGCATGGTTTATCATTCAGAGTCAGTACTATTTTGTATTAGTGCCCGGATGCATGGTTTATCATTCAGAGTCAGTACTATTTTATATTAGTGCCCGGATGCATGGTTTGTCACTCAGCGTCAGTACTATTATGTATTAGTGCCCGGATGCATGGTTTGTCATTCACAGTCAGTACTATTTTATATTAGTGCCCGGATGCATGGTTTGTTACTCAGCGTCAAGTACTATTTTGTATTAGTGCCCGGATGCATGGTTTGTCATTCACAGTCAGTACTATTATGTATTAGTGCCCGGATGCATGGTTTGTCATTCACAGTCAGTACTATTTTATATTAGTGCCCGGATGCATGGTTTGTCACTCAGCGTCAAGTACTATTTTGTATTAGTGCCCGGATGCATGGTTTGTCACTCAGCGTCAAGTACTATTTTATATTAGTGCCCGGATGCATGGTTTGTTACACAGCGTCAGTACTATTTTGTATTAGTGCCCGGATGCATGGTTTGTCACTCAGCGTCAAGTACTATTTTGTATTAGTGCTCGGATGCATGGTTTGTCACTCAGCGTCAAGTACTATTTTGTATTAGGGCCCGGATGCATGGTTTGTTACACAGCGTCAGTACTATTTTGTATTAGTGCCCGGATGCATGGTTTGTCATTCAGCGTCAGTGTCATTTTGTATTAGTGCTCGGATGCATGGTTTGTCACTCAGCGTCAAGTACTATTTTATATTAGTGCCCGGATGCATGGTTTGTCACTCAGCGTCAAGTACTATTTTATATTAGTGCCCGGATGCATGGTTTGTCATTCACAGTCAGTACTATTTTATATTAGTGCCCGGATGCATGGTTTGTCACTCAGCGTCAAGTACTATTTTGTATTAGTGCTCGGATGCATGGTTTGTCACTCAGCGTCAAGTACTATTTTGTATTAGTGCTCGGATGCATGGTTTGTCACACAGCGTCAATACTATTTTGTATTAGTGCCCGGATGCATGGTTTGTCATTCACAGTCAGTACTATTTTATATTAGTGCCCGGATGCATGGTTTGTCACACAGCGTCAATACTATTTTGTGTTAGTGCCCGGATGCATGGTTTGTCATTCAGCGTCAGTGTCATTTTGTATTAGTGCTCGGATGCATGGTTTGTCACTCAGCGTCAAGTACTATTTTATATTAGTGCCCAGAAGCATGGTTTGTCACTCAGCGTCAAGTACTATTTTATATTAGTGCCCGGGTGCATGGTTTGTCACTCAGAGTCAGTACTATTTTGTATTAGTGCCCGGATGCATGGTTTGTCACTCAGCGTCAGTTCCTTTACCTGTGTTTCCCTAGTTTTTTAGCAGCCACAGTGTTCTGGTCGGTGTTCGGTGAACTCTGGTTTCTTGTTCTAAGAAACGGTATTGAGTTTTTTCGCACGCAACAGTTTTTTTTTGTTTTGTTTTGTCTGTTTTTCTTTATTTAATGACACTTTACTTTTTCTTGGCAACTTGGCATTAATCATGTGTAATAAACATAAACCATGTGATATATACTACTGACATAAACCACAGTGTATTTACCACGTGACATAAACCTGAGGACATTAACCACGTGACATAAAACAGAGGATATTAAACACGTGACAAAAACCAGAGGATATTAACCACTTGACATAAACTAGAGGATATTAACCACGTGACATAAATCGGAGAATATTAACCACGTGACATAAACCACCTAGTGTACAGCTTCCACTTGACATGAACCACTCGATGTTAAATACGTGTCACAAACCCAGTTTGTCTAATATTTCACCTCACTACAAAAGTAAAAACTTTGCTAGAACGTGTAGGTAAAACAAAGTCTAGATTTCAGTGGGTTCTGAGCAAAGGACAATGTCTACAAGGAAGTTGTCATTCAGTCTGTTTTGAATTCTAAAATATTGTCAAACTCTTTTTCACCGAAGCCTTAGATCTCTTCAGATTGTCCAAAAGCTTTAAACTGTTATGCGATATTTTCAAACATGACAAAATTTCGGTGATTTCTGTTGAGGTGCATTTTATGATACTATCAGCTTTTTTTTTTTTTACCAATTTAAGGAAATATTTAGTAGCGTTATTTTCTAATCCCAGCAGCCTACAGTCGCACATCCCAACCACTTTCAAGACCAGGAGTTTGTCACTCAGACACTTTGATGGGTATACTCACACAACATCACGCCAGAACTCCTATACATTTTCCAAGTAATGTGATAAAAAAACACAGCCCTGATCAATTGAAAAACATTTGCTTGGGGGTTTATCTGGTACGAATCGCTCGTCGTAGCATAAGGGGTCACATCAATGGGCAATAAACCATCTCTCTTACTACTACTTTGATTCCCATTCGATCATCAATAATCCACTTCAGGATTTCGTCCTCAGTATTTAATTGCTTCATTGGTGTTCTGAGAAAAAGGTATAGCCTATAATGAATGTATTTTTCAACATGGGGAAAATTTTCACCGGTCATTTTGTGTAAATAATGTTCGGATTAGACTGTCAGCATCCCTTGTGTGAGTTGTGGGGGTGGGGGGGAGGGGGTGGGGGAGGCGGATACATTGTTGTGGATGAAGCTCATCCCCTCCCCACCTGGACGGATCTGTTTTCTAAATCGGCTTCAACTATACATTGGTTTTATACGGAGAGACAGACTTCTCAAAGACTTTATGTGATGGACAAAACATGAATCAGAGGTGTTCTGCGCTCAGAATTCACAAGCCGCGAAGTAACACTTGAGGTGTTTGGATGGATGTGGTATCAAATATGACCACTCGGAAAATATTACAGCAGTAACCCAGAATAGCGACCACCGTAAGAACACAGCAAGAAGGTTCTAAGTAAGGGCAGTCGTCTAGACTCGTCCCACTGTGCGTCCTATATCTGTTGTGTTTTAGCCCAAGCTGAAACAAAATTAATAAAATTTAAGTAGCCTGATTTCTTATTCAGCAATTTAAAGCATATATTTGTCGAAATAAGCCGAACGGAAAGCAAAGGAACTCCTATACATACTGGGAATGTGAGTATGTTTTAGATCAACAGTAAGTCTGAGGCCATAACAAAATGAAGATTTTTTTCACATTTTACAGCTACATAGGGAAGAAGGATCTTCTACAACTCACTACGAAAACACGGAAACGGTGAGCCCCATGGGAACACCTTGTCTGAGGTGGGGGGGGGGGGTAGGGGGATCGGTGGTAGAAATCACCAACAACTTTGTGCAGCTACTTTGTGGTCGGCCCCTAGACATAAATATAGTTCAAATTTTAACGTTCTTTTAAAGATCACACTACAATAATATTTTGATGGATATTAGACAATGTGCTAAGCTGTTAAACAGGAAAAATAAGGGTTCATTGTATATTCCCATAGAAGGAATCTCTTTTTGTTCAGTTGCATGACGCAAGTGACCCACTCGATTCCTCCTCTTCAAGTGTTGCTGTAAAACTAGACAAATCTAGACCAGTCTATTTATCATTTAAATTTTTAAGAAAATTGGTCCGATATTGTTGTACTTTCCTTGTAAGAAATAGGTGATCTCTGTATGTGTTGGCCATGTTGGTAACCGATAAGGGAAGTACAATATAAGGCTTATTTCTTCCGTGTGTTATATCAACATTACAGCTGGGCCTTTTCGTAAAATCACATTTGTTCTTTAGCCAGTTGCCGCCATTATAAATGGTCTGTGATAAACGACCACTTCTAAATTAAGAGAGCATTTGGTTGGTAACGACTACCTCGGAAACAGGTCCTACTCCGCTCCCCTCCCGCTTCCTTTATCGTCTACCTCTGGCACTTTGCCCAAGCTCCCCCCCCCTCCCAAAAAAAAAGAAGAATTTATAGATTAGCGATCGGGTATTCGAATGCATCGTGCAATGTTTTAATTGCAATCAAGATAATTGTTAAATCCATCGAATACCATTGCTCGAGTATAATTCTATGAATGATAAATAGAAACGAACGATAATGTAATTAATAAGCAGTAAATAAATACACTTTAAACAAATAAATATCAGCAAAAAAGAATTTGAAATAAGTGAATGATATAATAGATATATAAACAGAAGTGACTGAATAAAGAAATAAAAATAACACAAATAGAGTAACCAATAAATAAATAACTGGATAAATCAATAATTGTAGCATTTAATTTTCTTAAATAAAACATGTCATTTGCAATGTAATTTTTTAATATTTCGGTTTATTTGACAAGATGTTGCCTGGGTATGAAAAGGTCCGTAGATAGATCCGGAGGGAATGGGCGCGTGGAAGGGCCGTGGGAAGGGCCTAGACTCGCTAGCCTGCTAATTTGCGGGATCCATTGTATCTATTTTAGCTGCAGTTACTGCTACAGCGCTACAACAATGCTACATTCCCTTATACTGTTATAACAGTCTATGGCAATGACCTCCAAATTCGTATTTGTATGAGAGAGTATCATACACTTATCTGTTTCAGAAGTCTTGAGGGACCATATCAACAGCTACAGGGATCAAAACTAGCTTCTTGGATATGGAATTAATTGACGACCGCCAAGCAACAACAGCGGTGACTGGCGTATCTCTAACGTATGCTCACGATACGCACGGCAATGGTACGGAATGGGTTGTTGATGTAAACACTACAAATGGCATGGGAGGTGATGACGTCACCCCTGATCGCCATTCTAGTGTGTATATGTCAGTTATAGGTGCTTTGATTATGATTTCTATTATTTTGGCAGCTATTTTAGGTAACACCTTAGTTATCATCAGCGTTTTCAAAGTCAGGAAACTTCGCATTATTTCGAATTCATTCATAGCATCACTGGCCTGTGCGGACTTTTTGGTAGCTAGTTCCGTCATGACGTTCAGTGCGATTCAGAACATCACTGGAACTTGGCTGTTTGGGCAGACGTTTTGTGATATATTCAATGCCAACGATGTGTTGTTTTCGACCGCTTCGCTCTTACACTTATGTTGTATCAGCATCGACCGTTATATCGCTGTGAGGAAACCTCTACACTATCGTCAAAACATGACGAAGAAAAAAGTAGTTCTGATGTTATGTGTAGCGTGGGGTGCATCCGCTCTAATTTCACACATTCCCATCTCCACGGGTCTCTACACTACACACGAAGACCGCTATATCAAGCCGGAAGTGGGTCTCTGCGAGTTTGTTGTCAACAATGTCTATGCCGCTATATCGTCTACGATATCGTTCTGGATACCTGCAATTATAATGGTCGTCACTTACGCAGCGGTGTTCCGGACAGCTCGTAAGCAGGAGCGGCGTATTTGGAAACAAGCCCTTATCAACCCGGGCAATCCGCCCGCACAGGCTTTACTTTACAACAATGGTGCAGCGCAAAATGGTAACGGTGATCAGGAAAGGCGGAGAATCTCAAAGGAGCAAAAGGCTATTCGTCGGGAAAATAAAGCAGCAAAGACCCTTGGACTAATCATGAGTGCTTTCTTGTTGTGTTGGTTGCCTTTCTTCCTGTGGTATGTCATCATTCGCATCTGCGGTAAAGACTGCCATACGCCTGAAATTGTGGTGAATATTTTGTTTTGGGTTGGTTATTTAAACAGTGCGCTAAACCCCGTTATTTACGCTTATCATAACAAAGAGTTCCGAAAAGCCTTCAAAGCTTTATTGCATTGCGAAACAGTCTGCCGCTTTTGCAGAAATTGTTGCTGTCACTGTTGTATAAATCGCGGATTACTGACCAGTGATTCGAATCCGAACTATTTCGCCGATTTACCTCCGCGTAATAAAAAACAAAGTGTAACGTCTACTGGGGGTTATTCAACGACCAGTAGCATGTCATCGACCAATGGCATCCAAAGGGGTGGTAACTACGGGCAATCGGGATCTGGGCGCTGTAAATACGACACGCTTCTGGAACACGAACAGGAAGGGAATGTATAGATCCATGGTTATATTTTGGATACATGAGGGCCGAGTATTTTATTTTCATTTCGAAATAATATTCGGCTTTCAGCTTGTGTTCTAAAATAACCGAACTCATACATTCTGTGGAAACTTTTTTTTTCTTCAGGATGAGATTATTCCTATTAAAATTCATCGCGTAATTTGTATTTGTAATGAAACGCGAATGACCGCGGTGAACTATGTCTGTGCTTATTGTCAGTAATTAGGGATACATATCGAGGTCATACCATGCTCCGGAAAAAAAACACAACAATGTTTTATGGATTTGGTATATCTTGCATCATCTGAATAAAACCATATCTCCAAGAAGTAATTTTACAATGTACAATGTCGTGAAGTGAAACCCCAGTGAGGCAGGGGGAGGGGAGGGCGCACTTGGAACCATATCCATTACCATGCTCGTCCAAAAAGACACCGAGAAAGGGGGTAATTTTTGGGGGGTAAGGCACGGTCCGCGCTGAGTGCCAGTTTCGTTAAGAAGGGGGGTAATTTTCAAACAGTACTCCGCCTTAACCACGAAAAGGGGATAATTTAGGAAGTTTACTCCACGCTTGGTTAAAATAAGGGGTATTATTTCAAAATTAGCACTCCACGTTTAGGGATCTCTTGAAAACGTGGTAGCATGGTAGTATATGAGTGACCTCCCTGGGAGTGAAACATTACTTTTCTGATGATTTTAAGCAGGAGTGGTATTCTGCTCTGTCCTTAAATTTAAGGACGTCCTTATTCTTGAGATTATATGGTTCATTCTTAATTTTTATCCTTATTTTTAAAAGACTTTGTTAAGTTTGAGGATGGAGGAGAATATCTTTTTTATCCTTATTTTTAAAAATAAGGACATCCTTAAAAATAAGGACAGAGCAGAATACCATTCCAGCTCACAGACATACAATGTACTCAGGTAATTATAGTGCGCTCTTGTAGGTACTGGACGATATTGAGATTACGGGTAAATTACATGGTTACTACAGTGTTTGCTCCAATGTTTGTTTCCTGTGAGAGAAAAAGGGGTGCCTGCCAGTTTAATGGCAGGGCTATAAACAATAACCAGTAACAAATGTGACACCAAAGTGTCCAATCAGATTTCAGTCTCGGCTTTGCGCCACCAAACGGGTAGAATATCACAGTATCGTTACTGTATATACGTGTGCAGCAGATAAACCTGCACAGTGAACATTGCGACGTTTATCAAACGTCTATTTGATAATTAGTCGTGACGTCGGTCAACCACATTTTTAACATTTATAATGTGTGGTTTGATGTTTTTACTTCGTTGCACAACGTTTCATAAACGCCATCAACCCGGCTGTCGCATAGACGTCGGGAACTTCGGTAGGAATGTCACTATTTGAACGTCGGGGCTACGATGCTCCCCGGCCTTTACCCAACTTTGATCCAACGTCGTATCGTGACGTAGATTCAACATCTGTACAGCGTGGCATGTTTACTGGTCACTGATAAAAAATTCTTCATACGTGTACTTTCTTTTCAGCCATTAATTCGTTGTTTACTAACCCAGCTCAAAAGCAGAACAAAATAATATTTTAACATACGCTTGTGTTTTAGTAATTTAGAAATATATGTATAAAATGTAGAATCCAAAGTATACAAATAAATTTTGTCTGTGGATTTTATTAAATATTGCCGATTGCTTAAATCATTGTAATATTAGCTTTGATTTCTTCTAAAGAATGTATTTAATTTTCTTCCATTAATTTAACAACACCTAGTAAGAAATCTATTTAGATGTAGAATTGCCGGTATATTTAGAAGATACAAACTTTTAACTTTTCACAGCGTTTAGCTTGCTTTTTTCACACATGTTTTAATATATGTTTCAGATGGCGAAATAGTTGCAGTTTTAATAACGATCCGATAAGAATTTTGTTAATGTGACAGTTGCACTATGGAATATAACGAGAGAGAAACAGCAGCGGCGCTTGATATTCCCTATGGAAGTTCCCAGGACATGTACGCGTACCAAGCGTATTCACCGTACTCTAACGAGACGGAAATCACATTTGCATACAATGACACCAACGTCACGGAATCCGTATCCATGGTACCCGTTATCCCGCTTTATATAACTTTTTTAAAAGCTACTGCAATGCTTTTGATTATTTTCACGGCTATTCTCGGCAACTCATTGGTCGTAGTCAGCGTTCTCCGCTTTAAAAACCTTCACATCATATCCAACTCATTTATTGTATCACTGGCCTTTGCGGATTTACTCGTGGCCATATTAGTCATGCCATTTAGTGCGAGCCAGTTAGTTGCCGGTAGATGGCTCTTTGGACAAACAGCTTGTGATATATTTAACGCCAATGATGTGCTATTTTCCACCGCCTCGCTCCTGCATTTATGTTGCATCAGTATGGATCGATATATCGCCATTACGGATCCATTTCATTATGAACGGCGCATGACGAAGAAAAAAGTGGCTCTGATGTTAAGCTTAGCATGGGGCGCCTCCGCCCTTATTTCTCACATTCCAGTCCATACCGGTTTATACACAAGACCAGAAGACCGGGAGATTGCCTATCCATATGACGGGAACCCCAATTATGGCATCTGTGTGTTTGTCGTCAATGACGTCTATGCAATCATATCGTCAACAACATCATTCTGGATTCCAACCATTATTATGGTATTTACATACGCTATGGTGTTCAAGGAAGCGCGGCGCCAGGAAAAGGCTATTTTAAAACTGACCACCTTGGGAAGTAGAAGTGACCCGGGTTTTCAGTCTTTAAATAATCCCCACGGCCGTGAATCGCTTAGCAACGGTTCTACGCAAAACGGAAATGGCTACCCGGAACCACGAAGGTTATCAAAAGAAAGAAATAAAATTAAACGCGAGCACAAAGCCGCAAAAACTTTGGGTATAATCATGAGCGCGTTTTTGTTGTGCTGGCTCCCGTTCTTCCTATGGTACGTCATTACGACTTTGTGTGGCGATAAATGCCCAACACCAGAAATCGTCGTCTCCATTTTATTTTGGGTTGGTTATTTCAACAGTGCATTAAATCCAATTATCTACGCATTTTATAACAAGGAGTTCAGCAAAGCTTTCAAAATTCTGCTTCAGTGCCAAAATATCCGTCGCTTTTCTACCAACTATTGCTGTCGCTATTGTGTCAAGCGTGGATGGATACGGCGGGCAAGTGATCAGGAAACGAACTATTTAGCCGGTTTACCGCCGCGCTCTTCCCGGCCCAGTTTAGCACCAAGCACTACTTTTACACGTCAAAATAGTCTAACACCTAGTGTTGGATGTAAAAGAAACAATAGTTACTATGGTGGCTCTGGATTCAGCAGGACTAATTACGACACGGTCCCCGAAAAGGAAGCCGTGTGATTGGTTCATGCTCGTTGCTATGGTGATAAAAAATGGAGATTGCATCAAGTATCTCAAAAAAAAAATAGTTGTAGAGGTTTATGTTTTGAAAACCTGCCAGAATAACAAATTAAAAACGGTTCTAACTCGTGTGTAGATGAAAATACTTATTTTGCCAATAACAGTTGTTACGTGTAAGATAACTTTTTTACTCTTGTGACCCGACAATGGCATTGTTTAGAGTGTTTCTTTTGCTTTTCACATAAATTCTATTTTTATTTAATTATTTTCGGCAAAAGAAACACAGACCTGTAGAATTGTTATAAATATTGTTGTTGATTGAAAATGCTGCCATTCGACAGTACATTACAATGTGATAAGAACACCTGCAAAGTTTACTGACTTCGATTTCCACATGACTCTTTCTATCAAGATGTCGTTACATTAAGTGAAGGGGGACTTGGTTTCAACATAATTGTGTTGCTAACGATTGTTGTGTCGTACAAGTGACTATTTTGTACCATGGATTGATTTTGGGGGCTTTTTACGAGACACAAGATCAAAGCTTTGAGAAATTGACTCACCAAAATGGACTGATATTGTTACAACATGAGAATCCAAAGAGAATCCATATGTTTGGCGGATGCATTGTTTATGAAATTTCATTTTTCAATTTGTTTCTTATGGCATTTTTTGTTGAAAGGAACTGTTAGCTTTTATTTGATGGATTCTATGGAATTCCATGGGATTCCGTGGATCAAACTTGTTCTACTGTCCCGTCTGCGCATTTAGAATTTCGACTCTGCTTTGTTCCCATACGAAACTAGCACTATTAATGAAAGGTTGAAACTACTTTTTATATCCTCATTTTGCGTTTTGCCACAGATTAATGTCCCCAGAGGTCATCTGTTCTAAAAAAAAAACAATTCTTAACACACAGCCCAACAACAACAAAGCACGCAAAAATTCTGTACGCTCGAAACCATGTCCACTTACTCTTGTATAAACGAACAAAGCTTTGCTCTTTAACATCCCTTTGCCTTTTGCCTCCCTTTCGCAGGCGTAGTTAAGCTTGGTTTGATTCTACGTTCAGGAGTGAGAGCATTAGTTTGGCAAACATAAGCTTTCATATGTTTCAATTGTTTGACTTTCATACGACCATGTCTGTTCAATTCAATATCAAGATACTGCTACAATAGTGTGCGCTTGCAGCCATAAGTTTTCCAAATGTCGTTAAATTGATACGGGGACACATTTCCAACTAGGCATTTTCCAACCGGAAAAAGTCCAATTGGCAAATAGTTGGAAGATCTCCTGAAAGTTGGAAAAGTGTCCCGGATTACGTGAAATCATATAACTGTTATATTTTTTGGCAAAAGTGATTTTTTTTTTAAATTTAACTTATTTATTTATTTATTTTTTAGGCACATGCCCTTCTTCGAACCTACAAGCTTTGTCTCGAATACTCCATCTCATTTCTGAGTTGATATCGTTGCTTCATAGAGTGCGATTTTAACGGTTATAGTTATAGAATAACTTATGTGTTCTGTGTGAGACTGTATGTGTGACTGTGTATGTGACTGTGTGACTGTATGTGACCGTGTGTGCGGTTGATATCAGAACAATGGCCGCGTATGATGGAACCACGCCGTCTACCTTCATCCGTGTCCTTTGTTTGCATCCATTCGTTGTAACTTGAGTTGCAATTAAGTGCAATTTAATTAAGGTATAACTGTGTAAAAAAAAACACACAAACTGTGAAGTTCAATTTCAACAGGAACACGTTATAGCAAGTTTGCTGTATCTTGCACAACTCTTGTCATTACACCATTATTTTGTCGACATTTGTCATAATCAGTTACGACGTGCAGATAACGTCATTGTGTCTTCAAACTATATTTACAACTAAATGGAAATTTCCTTATTTTTCAATATTTTGACATAATATTTGATAATTTTTTTTCTCTCCACAATAAATGTGTTACCCAAGAAGTATTTATTGATCTTCGAAATGTATTATTTTTTTCTCTTTCCACTTCTTCGATTTTCTACCGGTAACTGAGGACCATTTTTTCATAACCGCTAAGTAAATATCCCAAACAAAACGTCTCTGGTACAGCGTTAATGCACAAAAAAGCTGTTGTTTTTATCCAGTTTCTAAGGATATGGAGGAAAGTATTTAGGAAATGTCAACCGAAGCTTATTTTATGTTCCTTGCCACATTGACGAAGTACCCCCCCCCCCCCCTCCCCTGCATGCGAGGAGTCCTGGGTTACTGGTAATAAAATGACCGGTACTGTATCACTGGTATATAAATATTCATGAGCTTTGCACTTCTCCTTGGTATTTCTTTCCACTAGTTTACTGTAATAAAATCATTGATTGATTGATGAAATAGAATAAGCCTAGCTTGTGGTTCAACACGTACTTTTTGTTTATAAATCAAATACAACGCTGAACACGTGATGTTTCTTTCCATAACCATCACGTGTTTGTTGTATACAAATACAACGCGACTACGCGGAGTGCTAATTTTGAAATAATATCCCCTTTTTAACGAAACAAAACTGAAAAAAAACTCACTTTGTATGGGAAACGCCGAGTGTCGAATGAAAATTACCCTCTTTTAACGAAACTGGCACTCCTCACCTAAAAATTAATCCTTTTTTGCGTTTTGTTTTTTGGGGTGACACGCATGGAAATACGAATGATTCCACCCGAATTTACCCGCAGCCTGTACGTGGTATACACTGCCCACTGTGTGTTATAAACCGAAATAAGCACGTGTTGTTTGTACAGATAATCAAAACTAGAAATTCCAGATTTCCGTCCTTCCAGTTACAGAATTTACAGAGTCATGATGGGCAATCGAGGTTGACCTTCCACTTCTCCAAGTTGCAGTTGTTACCCAAAAATATTATGTTTGTTCAATATTTAGCCAAGACTTAAAGGTACAGTGTATTTTTTTTGGAGTGCTGTTCTTTGAAGTTAATTGTTTTGTGGTACTGACGTCCAAGTAGATAGATATCTGTGATTATTTGTTTATGCTGACAATGTTGCATTTCTTTAGGCAGGTCGAGTAATAAACAACGAATAAATATAGAGAGAAAAGTTGCTAATTTGCTTTTGTTTTTGTTACCCGCAGTAGCGTCTCGCCTATAAATTGGTTGCTATGCCTGCCCATGACCTTTTGAAACACCTATAAATGTGTGTGCCTGTTTTAAAAAAGTACTCAATTTTAGTACCCACGTTACTGCAATAGTATAGCGTGAAAACTAGACAGGCACTTAAACTGTTACTAGATCAATTGTCGCAAGATTGGTTGTCGGGAAAACGTTCAAAACTACTGCTTTTTCCGTCCCGCAAACTACTGTTTTGTGTGTCTGAGGGTGTGTGTGTGTGTATGTATGTGTGTTTTATCTCAGCCAGACTACACTTTCTCAGAATTCCACACATTCAATGGTCATGTCTCTTTGACACCCATAAGTTATAACTAGAACCGCATTTCACAAGCGAAATTTGCACTTGACAAACATTAAAAGTTAAAAATTCTTTTTGGAACGGCTTATTATTTCTTGAACAATATGAAGTATTTTTTACAAGCCGCATTGTCTGTAATACAACTAAATAGAGAGCTTATGGCTCGTATGTGGCACGTATGGCACGTATGTGGCATGTATGTGGCTTATAAGATTCATAACACATCATGAAGATTGTACGGCTATGCTGCAGCTAATGCTCATGTATTTAATCGTACGATTCACTGCTTTCGCGGCTGGTTTTAAGCGTACATCTGCTTGGTTATGTTGGCTCAACGGCTTTATTGATTGAACGGACTAGCACTTTTTGGGTCAAAATAAAAAAATGCTTGTCTTTATCCATAAGTTCATAGCCCCCTCTACCCTGAAAGGCATTGTCTATATCATGTAGTTTAACCGTAAAGGCGAATAAGAAAGAAATATTTTCCAACACATATATATCATAGTTAATGCATATTTATAAAGTTTAATACAAAATGACAGACAGCATTGTTCCTCCAACCCAAAGTGTTAAATAGGTGACCGCAGCCTTTATAATCCACTGCATTACCACGTGCTGGTATATTTTGTGACGAATTCTGCCAAAATAATATGGAGGATACGTTCCTGAATGAGTGGTCTGGGCTCCTTGTTGAACGCTTTTGTTTCGCTGTCAGTTGACTTTCAGTAGTGGGAGGGACACCCAAATTGTACACTACGCTCGTCTTACGCAAGGGTGGTTTTGTGGAACCACTTTCCTGAACCAGCTTTCTCTCTCCATGTAAACATAGTGCGCCACACTGCTAGTGAGACCTTGAAAAAAGCACCCTGCGGTGGACCACCGATTCATCTCCAGGCAGCTCGGACAAAGCCAGTTAGAATACCTTCAAAGCGATTTGAATATAAAATCACGTTGCCGATTATAAATTTCACAATATCATGCTTCATACCACAATTAATATACTTACATGCGTTTTTATATCTTCGACTATAATGTAGTTTCTATGGTACCGGAAAGTTCCATCTATTCAAGTTAGGTGTTCTGCCACATGCACAAAATGGTAACAAAAAGTGGACAAAATCCGTTTCCTTTTTCCTATCTCTTGTCAAAGGCGCAACCCGTCATTTACTTGAACGAAAACAAACGACACTCTGACCTAAAACCTCAATTTTCCCTTTGAATACAAGGATAGCCAAATAATATTTATACGACGCAATTTCGAATAATTTACTTTTATAATCAGATTTTTATTGGTCTTCTAGGAAGTGTGTGAATTATTATACTACAATTTATCACTGAACTCTTTTGCTGAGTGTAACCTGTTATTGGTCAAGCGGGAAGCAAAAAACTGCAGTTTAATTGTTTTCATATGCTGAAGTCACTTTTCTCATTTTTACAATGCGCTAAACTGAAACTCACCGATATATTTCATTGTCTTTACTGATATTACTTTACTTTAAATATCAGAAAGTCCAAAATAGATTCCTGGCTTGAAGTTGAAAGTTTAAATGTCGTTCGGCTAAATGCCGCTCAGTTCACTGTCGTATATTCTTTTTACCACATTCTGTCATAACTGAACATATCGACTCACCGATCAGCGCGTGACTATATACAAAGTGCAGTAGTACTCCATCCCACACAGAATTTTTTTGTTATTGTGTTCTGTTTCCTTTATAACTGCTTAAACTTTTAGAATCTGTAATATGAATTGTAATATAAAATTGAAGTATTAGACATCAGAATATGCGTTTAGATTTTTTAAATTCTAAGCTAATGCCACACCATTGAAATGCGGTTTTGTGTATAATTTCAATCAACAATTACACAACAATAACTTGTTTATGTCCGCCGATGGTCCTATGTCCCGGATTTTACTGCATGCCATGTGTGGATGTAACTTTTGTATGAGTTCTTTTTGTCAAAAGTGTTGCTTTAAAGAATACTGTCAATATACGGTGCTTTCATACAGTTCTGTATTGTAAAAGCAGAATAGTTTCCACACTATATGTGCGCTTTTCTACACATAATTTCTAGGTGTACGTAGATAAAGGTTAGTTCTAAAGCTGCAAGGTTATGTTCTGAAATGGAAGAAACATCTTCAGCGCATAAGCACAGTATAAAACTAGACCGAATTTCGCTACACGTAGCGAAAGAGCACCCACTTGCAAGGGCAGAGACACAATATATTTAATCGAACACACAATTTTCAGTGTTTCGACATAATTGTCAGCTTCCGGATTATTATCTTGAACGAGGCCATCGAAATGAATATAATGTAACCTCATTTGGGCACAAATAAATCAAATTCAATTTTCTAACCGTTGTTGAGATACTGGTCAACTTACAGTTTTTGACCTTGACCATGACGGAGGAGGTCAAGATCACCGAGGTACCTCTTATATAACGTCTTTTTGGCCCAAAGGGTCGAAAATGAGCTCAAAGTCGCTCTATCTCTAACCGTTTTCGAGATAATAGTCAACTTCCGGTTTTTGACCTTGACCGTGACCCAGAAGGTCAAGGTCACCGAGGTACCTCTTATGTAACGTTGTTTAGGCCCAAAGGGTCGAAAATGAGCTCAAAATCGCTCTATCTCTAACCGTTTTCGAGATAATAGTCAACTTCTGGTTTTTGACCTTGACCGTGACCCAGAAGGTCAAGGTCACCGAGGTACCTCATGTGTAACGTTGTTTAGGCCCAAAGGGTCGAAAATGAGCTCAAAATCGCTCTATCTCTAACCGTTTTCGAGATAATAGTCAACTTCCGGTTTTTGACCTTGACCGTGACCCAGAAGGTCAAGGTCACCGAGGTACCTCTTGTGTAACGTTGTTTAGGCCCAAAGGGTCGAAAATGAGCTCAAAATCGCTCTATCTGTAACCGTTTTCGAGATAATAGTCAACTTCCAGTTTTTGACCTTGACCGTGACCAAGAAGGTCAAGATCACCGAGGTCCCTCTTATGTAACGTTGTTTAGGCCCAAAGGGTCGACAATGAGCTCAAAATCGCTCTATCTCTAACCGTTTTCGAGATAATAGTCAACTTCCGGTTTTTGACCTTGACCGTGACCCAGAAGGTCAAGGTCACCGAGGTACCTCTTACGTAACGTTGTTTAGGCCCAAAGGGTCGAAAATGAGCTCAAAATCGCTCTATCTCTAACCGTTTTCGAGATAATAGTCAACTTCCGGTTTTTGACCTTGACCGTGACCCAGAAGGTCAAGGTCACCGAGGTACCTCATAGGTAACGTTGTTTAGGCCCAAAGGGTCGAAAATGAGCTCAAAATCGCTCTATCTCTAACCGTTTTCGAGATAATAGTCAACTTCCGGTTTTTGACCTTGACCGTGACCCAGAAGGTCAAGGTCACCGAGGTACCTCTGATGTAACGTTGTTTAGGCCCAAAGGGTCGAAAATGAGCTCAAAATCGCTCTATCTCTAACCGTCTTCGAGATAATAGTCAACTTCCGGTTTTTGACCTTGACCGTGACCCAGAAGGTCAAGGTCACCGAGGTACCTCTGATGTAACGTTGTTTAGGCCCAAAGGGTCGAAAATGAGCTCAAAATCGCTCTATCTGTAACCGTTTTCGAGATAATAGTCAACTTCCGGTTTTTGACCTTGACCGTGACCCAGAAGGTCAAGGTCACCGAGGTACCTCTGATGTAACGTTGTTTAGGCCCAAAGGGTCGAAAATGAGCTCAAAATCGCTCTATCTCTAACCGTTTTCGAGATAATAGTCAACTTCCGGTTTTTGACCTTGACCGTGACCCAGAAGGTCAAGGTCACCGAGGTACCTCTGATGTAACGTTGTTTAGGCCCAAAGGGTCGAAAATGAGCTCAAAATCGCTCTATCTCTAACCGTTTTCGAGATCATAGTCAACTTCCGGTTTTTGATCTTGACCGTGACCCAGAAGGTCAAGGTCACCGAGGTACCACATGTGTAACGTTGTTTAGGCCCAAAGGGTCGAAAATGAGCTCAAAATCGCTCTATCTCTAACCATTTTCGAGATCATAGTCAACTTCCGGTTTTTGACCTTGACCGTGACCCAGAAGGTCAAGGTCACCGAGGTACCTCTTATGTAACGTTGTTTAGGCCCAAAGGGTCGAAAATGAGCTCAAAATCGCTCTATCTCTAACCGTTTTCGAGAAAATAGTCAACTTCCGGTTTTTTTACCTTGACCGTGACCCAGAAGGTCAAGGTCACCGAGGTACCTCTTATGTAACGTTGTTTAGGCCCAGAGGGTCGAAAATGAGCTCAAAATCGCTCTATCTCTAACCGTTTTCGAGAAAATAGTCAACTTCCGGTTTTTGACCTTGACCGTGACCCAGAAGGTCAAGGTCACCGAGGTACCTCTTATGTAACGTTGTTTAGGTCCAGAGGGGCGAAAATGAGCTCAAAATCGCTCTATCTGTAACCGTTTTCGAGAAAATAGTCAACTTCCGGTTTTTGACCTTGACCGTGACCCAGAAGGTCAAGGTCACCGAGGTACCTCTTATGTAACGTTGTTTAGGCCCAAAGGGTCGAAAATGAGCTCAAAATCGCTCTATCTGTAACCGTTTTCGAGATAATAGTCAACTTCCGGTTTTTGACCTTGACTGTGACCCAGAAGGTCAAGGTCACCGAGGTACCTCTGATGTAACGTTGTTTAGGCCCAAAGGGTCGAAAATGAGCTCAAAATCGCTCTATCTCTAACCGTTTTCGAGAAAATAGTCAACTTCCGGTTTTTTGACATTGACCGTGACCCAGAAGGTCAAGGTCACCGAGGTACCTCATATGTAACGTTGTTTAGGCCCAAAGGGTCGAAAATGAGCTCAAAATCGCTCTATCTCTAACCGTTTTCGAGAAAATAGTCAACTTCCGGTTTTTGACCTTGACCGTGACCCAGAAGGTCAAGGTCACCGAGGTACCTCCTATGTAACGTTGTTTAGGCCCAAAGGGTCGAAAATGAGCTCAAAATCGCTCTATCTCTAACCGTTTTCGAGAAAATAGTCAACTTCCGGTTTTTGACCTTGACCGTGACCCAGAAGGTCAAGGTCACCGAGGTACCTCTTATGTAACGTTGTTTAGGCCCAAAGGGTCGAAAATGAGCTCAGAATCGCTCTATCTGTAACCGTTTTCGAGATAATAGTCAACTTCCGGTTTTTGACCTTGACCGTGACCCAGAAGGTCAAGGTCACCGAGGTACCTCTTATGTAACGTTGTTTAGGCCCAAAGGGTCGAAAATGAGCTCAAAATCGCTCTATTTCTAACCATTTTTGGAGATAATAGTCAACTTCCGGTTTTTGACCTTGACCGTGACCCAGAAGGTCAAGGTCACCGAGGTACCTCTGATGTAACGTTGTTTAGGCCCAAAGGGTCGAAAATGAGCTCAAAATCGCTCTATCTCTAACCGTTTTCGAGAAAATAGTCAACTTCCGGTTTTTGACCTTGACCGTGACCCAGAAGGTCAAGGTCACCGAGGTACCTCATATGTAACGTTGTTTAGGCCCAAAGGGTCGAAAATGAGCTCAAAATCGCTCTATCTCTAACCGTTTTCGAGATAATAGTCAACTTCCGGTTTTTGACCTTGACCGTGACCCAGAAGGTCAAGGTCACCGAGGTACCTCTTATGTAACGTTGTTTAGGCCCAAAGGGTCGAAAATGAGCTCAAAATCGCTCTATCTCTAACCGTTTTCGAGATAATAGTCAACTTCCGGTTTTTGACCTTGACCGTGACCCAGAAGGTCAAGGTCACCGAGGTTCCTCTTGTGTTACGTTGTTTAGGCCCAAAGGGTCGAAAATAAGCTCAAAATCGCTCTATCTCTAACCGTTTTCAAGATGAGTCGGCCTGTCGTTAAGGACGCGTGAAGTCACGTGACCTTTGACCTTGACCCTCAAGGTCAAGGTTAGTGATGAAAGTTTACCCTTTACTTAGTACGTTTTATGCATTCACACTGGGATTTGAGCACCTTTTTGGCTACTTTTCTTGATTAATAGGTGTTTTCAAAAATATTTTGACCTCAATTTGACCTTGACCTCTGGGGTGCAAGGTCAATAAATTTTACGGATTTGACGACAACTCATTACTCTCTATGTCTCTGCCACGTGCCGTCTTTTTACGACAAACCCTGTAGGAGGAGTTTTCTGGAAACCACTTTGAGGTCAGAAAAACTTTGACCTCAAATTTGACCTTGACCTTCAAGGTCAAGGTCAAAAAATTTTGCGGATTTGACGACATCTCGTCACCCTCTATCACTGTGCCAAATTTCGTCGTCCTACGTCAAATAGCGTAGGAGGAGTTTTCTGGAAACCTCCGTGACGGAAAAAAAAAAAAGAGAAAAAAAAAAGGAAAAAAAAAAGGGCAGAAATTTCGGGAAAAACTACAAACTTATTCCCATTTGCAAACGAAGTTTGCAAGTGGGAATAAACATAATTACACTCCTTGATTTTCCAAATATGAGCGAACATGATATTCTTCCTTAACCTCGGTTTTAGTGCATTTACATGGTTGTGAAACATGTACGGGCGCTTGATGACTCATGTAATTATAAAGCAATCACGACAGGAAACATGTACGGGCGCTTTATGACTCGTGTAATTATAAAGCAATCACGACAGGATACAACAACCTCAATACAATACTACTGCTTCGAACCATTAAACATACAAAACATAAATAGGTGTTTTGGGTGTTAAATGTGATACATTTGACTATACAGGACATGACACAGTCTTCATATTTTATGTGGGCAATTAAAAACTTTTTACTTGCTTGCTTTTAGATCTATTAACATTTTATAACCTGCTTTGAAATTTCAGTGTGGTCTTTTCTGAGTCAAAGGAGAAAACTTTGACACAAGGCTGAATGTAGGATATTTCTAGCATTATATTTACCCTTCAGCTTTACCTGCTTATTTTTAACCATAAGTAAATATCTTAGGAATTACACCATTCTTTCATAACGTTTCAAGCAACAATATATGGTTATAATACAGTATTTATCCCTTAGTGTATAATTCATTTGCAATATTTACGTGGGAAGGGAATGTACTTGTGACAAATGTAATTGAAAGCTATACTGACTTTTGAGAGAAAAAAAACAGCAAGAAAGTCTTTCTCGCTTAATAAACGTTAAAAACACCGATATTACAAAGCAATTGGCAAATAACTGATATTCGAGAACAATTACTTGTGAACAATTCCTATATATTTTACTCGCATTTGACCACAAGTAACTAGAACCGATATTTCTTTCTCTTTGCTGCATTTTACATTATTTTATCAATATCATTTAGTTATATTTTTATAATATACATTAGCAATATCAGAAGAATGCCCTATATTTTCGCCTATTAAAGCATCTTTGGACAACTTTCCCTTCATTTTAACAAGCGGAGAGAACATCCCCTTCATTTTCGCAAGAGGGAAGAACATCCACTTCATTTTATCAAGCGAGGAGAACATTCCCTTTATTTTAAAAAGCAGGAAGAACATCTCCTTTCCGATTGCATTGACTAAGAATTGACTTAGAAAAGTTTTCTCAGTTTTTTCATCACGAAAACATGTGTTTGATAATCTCTAATTCTCAATAGGAGTGTCAAAAATAACAACAATAATCCTTTAACAAATTGCCACAACAAGCAGAGTGCAACAGTCCACTTTCCCACTGAATGTACGATATCAAAGCCGGAGAATTTATAACATGACGTGTGGGCCATAGACATTTAGGGAACCGTTATGAACTGCAATATTTAGGCAAGGTTTTAATATCATATTGGAACGACTTGATTGGAATGTCTTTATCAAACACAGTAGATTTATAGTTAACAAACGGAAGCACTACCCAATACAAAAAACCATCATAGTATTATTATTATGCCAAAAAATGAACAATAGGAAAAGTAGCATTGTGGCTTCTTTTATACAATCATGACTCAAGCACTGCGTATGCAGGCTACAGAGCATTGCTATGTATGAACCTTAGAAGAATCTGTCCTACTCGGTGGTATCGCAACGATCCACAACCCTCCCCAAAACCCCCTCTCTAAATCTGCGCAAATACTGCAGCCCCTGTTAAACTCCTTTGCGTCAGTCCTCCATCCTTCTGTCCACAAAAACCAGTATAGTCTTGTTTTATTCTGACGGGTTGCTTGGTTTCTCCTGGTAGGTTTTAGTGTTTTACACGAGGGCGGTGGCTTGATCACGGAGAGTTCTATCAGGTAATGCGTCACAAAGCACATTATATCGCAACATTATTATTATTGTTACTATTACTACTACTATTACTTATTATTATTATTATTATTATTATTATTATTATTATATTCACCTTTTTACCAAAAACCCAAGCGTGTTTAACCTTAGTCGTAATGTCACAGCTGAGAACGTGGCCTTAATGTCGCTCAAATGATAAGGCGATCATTGTCTAACGTCTGCAGAAGTCCCTAAACCGAAGGACCGTACTACGAATAAGAATATCTGTATAACCACCAATGACACTTCTAATTATCCTAATTAAGGAAGTGATGAACGCTAAGTCGACTTGTCCGCTTAATTTCTAACTACTGTTGTTTTCATTTTAGCGTAACGTATCCTTTTAGACATAACTTTCAGCATGTAAAATCAAAAATGACTCTATTGATAAAATAACAAATAGATTAGCCAGTTGCAACAACTGACGTTACTGACATAATGACAAACCATCCTCGAGTAGGTGCATGTCCCGGGTGACTTTACAGTTCTTTAAAAAAATAACAAACAGTGGTACAGCCCTTTTATTCATGAAGCCACATGCAACGGGTCAAATAGTATTCACATGACCATGTACTGCAAGATGGTCATGAATTAAATCTATTTTGATCTTTAAATATTTCACAAGGTGTCTTATTGAATCACGAATAACAATTAAGGAAGGAGAAGCACGTATATTATGTCGTTTTACTGGACGAAAGTATTACCATATGCAAATATTTCTTTTGATTATACTCCTGTAAGGATATTACAGACACCGAAATTAGGACTTTTCTTGCTGGGCGTGTCATGCCCCAGCTATTGAGGTAAGTCATTTTTACTAGTAGTTGCGGCCAATAAATGTGGATATATTCTCGACAGCACAGTGTAGCTTTGAAACTAAAATTCAAAATCATGGCTGAACAAGAGCAACATTTCGCTTCTTCTAGGCGAAGTGACGCACTTGGAAACGTACAAAATCTTCTACATTGGTAACATATATATAAATCAAACCTTTAATGGATTAATGCGAATGATTAGTTAGCACAATAAAACAAATTGTCGAGGGGCTCTTTGTCTTCAAAGCGATAGGAATGTGCGGCTGAAGACTGCAAAGAATACAGACCGCCCAGCCGCCCGCCGAAACACGGCTCAGTTCACACCATTTGTATAAAAGCGATTTATTTGAAACATATTACGGAAAAATAAAAGTAACCTGAAAGATCGTTTAAATTAAATCTTTAAAAATTCTCCGATTTCTTGTATCTGAAGAAAAGTCTGCAGGTAAATACATTCAGATATATGCATCATATATGAAGTTGCATCATACTCCGTGTATTTATCCTTTTCCATTTTGCATTTGAAATCAAATGGTGAAAGGACGAAATGTACACAAACCTTTTTCTCATAAGTTACCATTCCGTATTTAAATGTTTACGTTGCAAACCACAACAAACAAAAGCCAACTAAACAAATTAAAACTAAAGAAACTTGTTTTGTCGACCTATGTGTGGGTGTGGTGGAAAATTAAAGATAACCGTTATTTTAATAAAAATTATTTCACTGTACATACATTAAGAACAAACGACTATAGCTTTTTTATTTTTCATTGTGAGTACGTTCCTTTCTTCTCCAAAACAAAAAAAAACAAAAACATAAAATGACGTAATTAGATGGATAGATAGACAGATTCATTAGATCAATCTCAAAATAGGACAACTTTGTACTGGTACATTTCGGTGCAGCCTAAAAACACTGTACACTCTTTAAATAATGTATTGTGAGTTAATCGAGCTGCATGTATGTATAAAATACCGGCTAATGCTTCCATGCATGATCTGCCTATTTGCGTTGTCAGGTTCTTGCCTCAAGGAAAACATGGTGGTAAAATCTCATTTGTACCAGCTAAATATAATGTCTTGTTCCATATTGAAAATAAACTTTAACCGAATAAAGTTTAAGACTGTTGATACCTATATTTCATTTTAAAATAAATTTTGATTTAAAAGTGAACATTGCGACTTTTATCCAGCGTACAGTCAACTATATCCTCTTGTTAATGATGCTGCCACAAGGCCAATACAAACGACTGTTGCATGATGTGCACTCAGCGTCTCTCGCTGAATGTCTATCAAACATCGGACAGACATGTGATGACATATTGAGCATCTTCAGAACGTAACCTGTTCATTCAGGAAGCAAGTGAAGGTATTTTTTTAATAATTGACCTTTGCATCAGTTTCCGAGCTAGTGATTATCGCGAATAAAGTGACGTGTAATACAAAAGAAATTAAATATTTCAAAAGTGAGGTTATTGGAGCACGAACAGCAACAAAGGTAGGACGTAATATTGCACCTCTAGGTACGGACGTGTAAGCACTTTTCAATCAAATTGTACAGGAGATCTAGAAGTTCTAAATAATAAATATATATAAGCCCACGTTCCACATTTATAACTTAGTTAAGTATTTTTCTCATTTCTTACATGACTTATATAAATGCTGTGATCTGATTAGTCTATTTCCAAGTTAGTTATGTCAATGACAAAGCACACATTAACTTTATAGGAGTCAATGTGAAGCAATTATTGATCAGTTACGAAACTGTTGACCTCAAAATTAACAATTTCTTTTTGGACAATAATGGTACATGTTAACTAAAAATAAGGCAATACCTGCTAAATGATACATCTTGCTGGAAGCTTAGGCATTACACGTTAAGCGGTAATTGATAATGATCACTGAACTGTCCTTCTAATTGGTAAGGATTTATACAAAAATCACTGAAACGTGTTCCAGCTACTTGTTATGCAGAAAGATAGTTTCACAATTACTATCGTATATCATGTACACTTTCACGAGACCGTTTCTTTCAAACTTTTTTGATAAATGTTCTGTAAAAGAGGCATTATGCCAAGTGGCTATCTAATACCAGAGAAATGTGAATCGTGCAATAGTGTGGAATATTGTACACGATTACTCCATCCATTCAGAAGTACGTTACCAATATCATAGAATCAACATACAACAACTTCAACGTTCTAGAGAAATTATATCGAAGTCTTCGCCACAAAATATGTGACGAGTGCAGGTAATTTTCTCTCACCCTGTAAAGAGCCCCTCCCCGATAATTTTACATACTCCAAACTCCCCATCCCTTCAATTTGTATACCCGATATTCTCTCAGTGTCCCATTTTCTTGATTGTGTTGTTTGCTGTCAGCATGGCAGCAAACTTGTATAGCAATAGAGCAGATCTCCCCATTCTAGTCCAACAGGTGTCTCGATGTGGGACCAGCCCTTCGACGAGAGTAAATACAACACCTTTTTTGCGGAAACCGTCACAGTAACTGAAACATCAGCGTCATCGGGCAGGATAAACAAAGCTCTAAAAGCCACAATGGCGACTGGCGGTGAAAGCCCGCTTCCATTGCGGAGAGCCAATATACCAGACAGCTATCGGGAAAGCTAACTGTTACATAGAGAAGCCCCAAAGAACAGAACAGTGAAACATTGACCACACCTAGAAATAACCATACCTACACATGCCCAGAAGTACAATCGATCAAGCTGATGATTTTCATGCTCAAAATTCTGGATGCACCCAAAACCCAATACATGGGAGTGGTTTCTGAAGATTCAAATAAAATATCACCAAACAAATGGCATGGGAGACTTTCTTAGAAAATAATTATGACCGTTAGAAATCAAATTGAGTATTATTATTTTGGATGCATCAACCAAAGACTCAGAATAAAATAAAAAAAAGAGTTTTTATAACAACAACTTAAAAATATCTGTGATAAACTACCAAAACATAGTGTTAGATTAGTGACTGAAGATCTTAATGCGAAAACTGGAGAAAAGAACAACCGACAGCAAAACGTGGGGCCGCATGAAATTGGTACAAGAAACAACGGAATGAGAATAGGATATGCAAAGGATATGTCAGAGGAGGATATTTCCATACAAAAGTATACACAAAAGGACGTGAACTTTAAAAGATAGAAAAAGTAAAAACTACAAAGACTATATTGTGAACAATAACAAAGGGATCTCTCCTAGGCGCCGATATTGAGAGCGACTATGATCTCCCGAAAACAAAAGTCCGCATGAAGCTCGCCATTAATTAAAAAAAGACAAAGCAGCAGCCAAAAAATTCACATGTCTAAGCAGCACGCTAATGTATAATGGAAAAGCGTTTATGAGTCATTAGACGATACACAGCATAAATGTTCCGAGTACCTTCATCGAAATGACTAAAGCGAATTTAAACGAGTGTTTCACGATGCCTTCATTTTTAATCTTTACAATAAAATACCTGCGTAAAACATTATTTAGTACATCAAAAGAATAAGCAAAATATTCAGTCTTAAAAACAACAGTCTTTAGATTTCAGAGTATTCTCTATTTGCCATAGAATTGCTATAAAATATATAAGTGATGAATCACTGACAAATACTGAACATAACCTGACAGAATTACAAATGAGCGTTTAAAACATTAAATACACATGAATCCCAGATAAAGCCCCACTTATGTGTAGACTCGTTCTTGTAATATCTTATCTTATTAATCTTATATATGATCTTATAAAGTTCGCATGAACCTTTATTTGACAATGTGTTAGGCAGCTGCTGAGGGAATAGAAACTACAAATTGCTAAATTTAATATTTAATATCATGACTAATATTATGGCTAAGGGTACGGACAGCATAACATTACTTAAGGTTACTTCTCCAGCCTCAGCATCTTCAGGAAATATGCATTGGAAAATATCCCCTATATACGGACTGCCTTGTGGTAGTGTATTTATATGATGTAACAATCTGTTACACAACTACCAAATATCTCAGAAATGCCTTTCAGCCATTGCCCATTATCGATTTTAAACATTATTAGAAAGTTTCACTCACTATTTTTATCAACACGAAAGTCATTACAGTATTACTAAATTAGTCTTCAATAATTGGTGTAAAAAATGGGCTGTCATAGTTTACAGGTACAGTGAGTGTAGTAGCGAGCTCGATGCCTTGTAGTGCACCATTGACAAATCTAATCATGTGTTACGGCATGGCCGAGTTACAATCTCAGAATCGGGAAAACAGCTCTACATTTACAACTACGGTGCCCTAACTTTCAGGGCGTGCAAATTAAGCATACGGTTCTAGACCGGAAATGCCAAAAGCGTCTTATATATGATACATGCTACAAGGCTACCCAGCACAGGAATTTGAAACCACATTCAGTTGAATACAATTCCTCTCGGTCTGCCCACGGGTGGATTTTATCAAAACATTTTAATATTCTATTAAACACTGCGAGCGGCACACTCGCCGTTGGAACAACTTTGGGATTTTATTGTTTTTGAAAATCGAAACAAGGTCTACCTTTCCAGGATGAGTAGACGGCGTTTATCTGACTTCTAATCAAAAGTTGCGTAAAGTTGCGAATCGAAATAACCGACGACGTTAATTCGGCATCCGAACGCTTACTCGGATGGCTCCGTGAGAAGTCTGGATACTTTCTACACTACTATATTTGAACAGAAAACAGTTGGCGAGCCTAGAAAACCAAATTCCGGAAACGGGTTGCATATTTTATTGTTTTGTATGATAAATTTCTTATTTACCTATTTCAGTCATTGTAAATTTTTACCGTGTTTAAATTAAACTGGCAGGAGTGGGTATTGTGAACATTACTGTCCACGTCATCCTGTGCATGTGTGGAAACTGCCAGTGTGTGTGCTAACAAGAAAAGATAAACCAACTCTACATTAAAGATAATAAATAACAGTGAAATGCAATATGTACAACAAAAATATCTGATGACCTGCCGATTGTCTATTACGTTGTGTGTTTGTAAACGGAATTCCGGGGGGTTATATGCCATTTGAGTTATGACACCTGAGCTTGCCAGGTACTACTCATTTCCGTAACACACACCATAAATGTTAAAACAGTTCTGATTGGTTGCTACAGTTTCTCATGAATTGACGTCACCTACTTAAAGAGCTCGCGGAATGACTTCACTTTCTGAATGCTTACATGGCATCAACTTATTTTCTGAATGATTGTATGGCATGCTTTCTGAATGCTATGAACACTTGGCCTCTTACAATCAAGCCCTGAATTATTTGAGACCACCGCCAACCCTAACCCGAATCTTGAAAAGTGGTCGTAGTTCGCTACTCCTCCACCGCCACCCTCCCTCCCCCCCCCCCCACCCCACCACCACATATTCTCTCATCTTAGTAACAAACAACAACCAAATACGTAAGATAAAAATACGACATTATCAATAACATATATTCATTCCCAGGAAATGTTTGGCGTTCGTGCAACAAAGCTAGAGCCATTGAAATGCACGACGAAAGTATAATTTAAGCAATAAAATCTTCAATTGTAGCTTCAAATGCTTGCTGAACCAGCTTTCAGTTCGTCATGTGATTTCTGCGCCGGGCTTAAACAAGCTGTAAGAATTGAAGCAACAGGTGATGAAGTAGTATCCGCTAGTATCGTATGCGAATCTAAGTAAAAACTGATGACGTAATGCACTCTATTTTCGCCTGGATTTACTACTTGCTGCTGGTTGTTCATCATCGCTTTCCTCTTCTACTAACTTGTGCATGATTGCACTGAACTCTGCAAAATTAAAATGTGAAATAAAAAATAGTATAAATAAATGCTAATAATTTACATTACCTTTTTTTATTAATAAAATATTATTACAAATTCTTGCTGATATTTACAATCTCTTAGATTTTAAATACATTTCTTTCACGGAATTCGCCGCCATTCCGACAGCTTTCCTATCATATACTGTTATAGTAATAGATAGATTATTTAGTGCAGTTGTGAAGCCCTGAAATTACACCGGAAGTTCCCAATTATCGCTCACTTTTCTCCATATAATTCCTTAGTTGAATTCTTCGATGGAGATGCAATGAGCGAAAATGACGTAATGATCTAGAAATGGCAAATTATCGATGTTCACAATGCATAAATAAAATAATTACGTTATTAGTTGATAGCACATTACATTTCAAGTATAATTATTTATTTTGTTATCTTTTAAAAAAAATATCCTTAGAGCACAGTGATAAATACTGCCTCCTCATGTATAAGACAAATACTGTTAAATGAGCACAGTGGTTTTCAGACCCCTTTGAAAATCCCTTTTAACTGCCCTCATCACTGCATAGTCTATATAAGTGGGCATGCAAGCGAAAAATTCTTCATTATGTGATATGACAGCGAAACGTTATCATCTCAAGGATACTTCACACGCAAACAGATTAAGCTTTGTGGATAATTACAACTGTTGACTACGGAAGTGACTTCACGATTATTTTACCAATAAATCCCACAACCCATATACCTATGTTATCACATGATTAGGTACAGTCTATAAGAAAAAAAGGGGGTTTTAGTACACTGTTACGATGTTTTTAAGCTACAGATATAAATGACATTACCCATGGACGACATTACCCATTTTGTAGAGAACAATGACCATGACCAAATATACATGGCTGTGCACTCCCAGGAATTAGACTTTCAAATTCAATTGCCTTTCAGGAAGAAGTCACAGTTTATAGTTGATAATTTATGGAGGAGTCCTGCAATCATTTGAACAGTTCGTTTTAGACGGCTCGTTTGAGATTGATATTAACACCGAAATCAGGAGTCGCAAATAACATTCATCTCCATACGATTTGTGAAAGAAAAACGGTGCATGACAGTATAAATATGTTGCTATTAACAGATCATTACGTCATTTTCCTTCCGTGCACCTCCACTTTGGAGGGAAAAGGAAAAAAGTGGGTGATAATAGAGCACTCCTGTGTAATATCAAGGCTTGGTCTACAAAGTACTCAAATGATAGCGTTCTTCTTTCCGATTTATTTATAAAACCCGGTAGTGAATTTCTTTTGATGGTCCATTAAGCAACATTCTGAACCAAGTAACAATTCATATCACATTTTCTAAATCAGCGTTTCTTTTCTGACCTAAACTAGAATACCTATGGGCACCGCGTACCCCTTCAGTTGTTATCCATAAAGTAGAGGCTCTTGGGGGGGGGGGGCGGGGGAGGGGGGTGTTAGTCTTTGCTTCCGCTAATGTTGTAGTGAATGGATGACGTCACAAATTTTTACGTACAGAGGTTTGGGTGGGGTCAAAAAGTCTCAAATTTGGCGGGAGTACTTTATACATGCGATCTTACCCCAAGTGTATCCAGTGCGCATATGTAAACAGGATCCAGGGAAACGTTTTTATTCGAAGATCTAATTGCCTCACCAGTGGTGGATCTTGAGGTTGGGGATGGGGGAGGGGGGGTCAAAATAGACTTCAGACTTCGTGTTTTTCATCAAAAAAAAGCTTGGCTGGTAAGGGAGATTTTTTAAAAAGTTGCTTTTGCCTCTCTTGACCAAACCCTGTCAGGGTCGTATGAAAGGCTTTTCTGGTAATGGATGGTGCCAGGGGCAGATGTTGTTGTTGGTTAGGTGATGGATCGACGCCGACAACAAATGGGTTCTTAATGAAAACCCGTTGGAACAACAGGAACAAAAGCCGTTTTATGTTTTTTGTGGATGGGAGGGCGTTTGCGGCAGGAACATTGGCGTAGCCACGTTTTTACAACTGGAGGGGGGGGGGGGGGGCAAACTTTCGTAACGAGGGGGAGGGGAAGGCGAAGGATACTATGGCCCCCACTCTGAAAGTGCGGTAGGGGGGGGGGGCTGAGGCCCCCCTCGCCTCCCCCTCCCCCGGTGGCTACGCCTATGAGGAAGAAATCGTTAAATCTGATGGCCATGTATGGGTATTCCCGTGCATTGGTCTATGAGATAGCGCCCAGGACGGCAGCAGACGCACCCTCGTACTGAATGACCCCGTCGCCGTTGAGATCCGCTTCCTGTATCATTTCGTCAAGCACTTCGTCACTCACTGGTTCGTCACCGAGTTTTGTCATAATTGTTTTCAGCTCGTCCTAAAATCAATCAACACTCTATGCAATTATGTGAACCTAATGTTCTCATGAAGTCAAAACAAGGCATTGTATATAATGTATAAATATGTTACCCCCCACCCCCTCCCCCCATATCCCTCCTTATATCCGCAAACTGATCTTCGAGAAGTTTTTTCTTAATAAAGACGATCAATTCAGTGTTTGCTTGTTTTTATTTATTTATTTGTTTTTTTGTTGTTTTTTTTTTTTTTTGGGGGGGGGGGGAGGCGGGGTGTGGGGGAGGAGATAATTTTTTTTAATCATGTTACAGTAAATGTCACAAATTTAAACAGTAATTTTTATCAAAATAAGCCCTACTTAAAAATAATTTTCCTCCTACTTATGCTCGTAACGTCTAGATTGTCATACTTGGTAGTACGTTTGCTCGGCGTTTGAGAACTCCGAAAGCTATACATCACTTCCTCGCGATGTCCTGCATTTAATACCCTTGTTTTCATGCGCATCTATTATTTAGAGAGGGGTGGGGTTGCTATGGTTATGAAACAGTAATGGAGTGAACAGCGTGGAACCGCACAATTACCCCCACCCCTCTTCCCTCCCCCGACCCTACTCCATCTCCTTCAGCAACGTAATGCACGGTGATTACCAATGATTAACACTCTCGTCACCCTTCTTTTGCAGCAGTCTGTTATATCGGAGTTCGATTCACCTGCCCCTTCAGCTCTCATTAAGCCCTATTATTATTTGGCTGAAATCGACAGACTAATACCAAGGTGAGTGGTAGCGGATGGAGGTAGGGTGGGGGTTGGGCATAGTGTTTGAATATTAGAATCTAGTCTGGCACAACTTTGGCGATAGGAATAATATTGTCAGCTTCTTTGACTATTAAACTTTTCACGAAATCATGACTTTTTCGTATTATAGTGAAGTCATAAGAACATGTTTAATCATCTGCGTGATCAAGACACACAAAAATAATAGCATAAGATAAAATAAAGAACTGTCTCCATATGGACCTCAACAAGAACATGAATTTTTAACACGATGTTAATTTCACGGCGTACAGCTACTATTGTTGTACAGATGGCGTGACGTGCAGTGGCGTCAATGAGGTTAACGGGATCCACTTCCTGGATCCCACTTCACAGAGCGCCGTCGCCCTTCATAAACTTCACTGAACTGTCATTATGCAGAAAGTCAGTTCCAAAAAACCATTATCGTATTTAATGTACACATCCTCGAGGCAGTTTTATTTTTCATATGTTTTAGAATACGTTATGCAAATCAGGCCTTGTGTCTAAGGGCAATCTGATACCGAAGAAATGTGAACCCTGCAATAGCTTAGAATATTGTATTACGTTCCTTTATTATTTTTTTATGACCTCTTCCAGGCGGATGTAGAATTTTCCAAAGGGAGAGGTATGTGGCTTTATAATTGTGCAAAAATTTCATGACGTCAGGTTATATATATAGCGGTGGCATTTATGTACAATTAATATACGAGAAAATATTTAATTCTTTCGCGAACCACTTTTTGTCTCATCCAAGTCACTACTAATTTCTGCGCGTGGTTTTTATTATTCTCAAAATAAATAATAAAATTTTTATTCACCTCAATTAAATTTATTACGCTGCATTATTATTATTATTATTATTATTATTATTATTATTATTATTATTATTATAATTATTATTATTATTATTATTATTATTATTATTATTATTATTATTATTATTATTATTATTATTATTATTATTATTATTATGTTTTATTATAGGAAATAGCAGTCGAAACCATGTTACATCAAACAACCAGTCTGAGGTGATTTTGCAACCTCGTCATAAAACACACGCTCAGACAAACGTTCTAACAAGCACAGGTTTGAAAGAAGTTGGGTTCTTACTTCAAAATAAAATTATGTGCGAAGTTAAAGAACACGACATAAACGTGGGACAAACAGCATTTTGGCCAAATCGACCAAAAGACATACACACACACACACACACATATATATATATATATATATATATATATATATAATATATACACACATATATATGCACATATATATATATATATATATATATATATATATATATATATATATATATATATATATGTGTGTGTGTGTGTGTGTGTGTGTGTGAGTGTGTGTATGTGTGTATATTTCACACAGGTGTCTCTGTCTTGGTTCACAGGGGTCATTATTAAATGATCCTGTGTGCCAGTTTCCGTTATTTAACCTATCGACCTTCCAGGCGAGTTATTGTTCATTTATAAATAAAGTGAAGTGTAAAACACAAGAAGCGTACATTAAATAAATAAAATGCGCAACGATTAACCATTCCGCAACAACAAGTGCTCACAAATGGTGTTTTAAAATTGTGTTGGCACCTCTGTATTCTGCTTGGATAGAATTGTGAACGTCTGTAAATGAGATCAGCTCTTTCGTACCAGTTACTAACACCATTTACTGATACAGATTGTGGAAGACCAGATTATCCCATTCACATAGCTAAACCTATATATACTCAACAAAAAAAGAAACGCAACACCTATAGAGGGGGTTAATTTTTTTTCTATTAGTATATTTAATTTTTCTTGTACATTCTATCACTTGGAAAATGATTGTCCAAACAATGTGTCAAAATCATTCCCCGCTCTATCTTACAACTGGAGCGAGCAGTCACGTGACCTAAACTGGTAGTCTAGCACATTGTGAAATAACCGCTGAGAGTTATTGAATTATTTTTTTATAGTCTCAACCCTTAAGAAAAGAGTGCACGTTGTACAAAATTTGAAGTTTCTGGAACGATCCTAACCGATGGCACGGTTAACCGCAATTCAGCGAGAGCGTGCGATCGGCATGCTGGAAAGTGGAAAAACGGCAACTGACGTGGCGCGGGCGTTTGGCGTCCACAAATCGACGGTTACTCGCCTGAGAATAAGATTAGATACAACAGGGTCCACATCCGATCGTCCTAGAACGGGCAGGCCACGGTCAACGACCCCAGACCAGGACCGACAGATCCGCTTGTCACACCCTATTCAGCCCTATTAGGACACACGAGATATTAGGCTTGTGAACTGCTTTTCGGATACCTTCAGTTTACGTAAGCATTACAGCGTAACGATAAGAATGTAGCTTTGAATTTTTAGAGAAATGAAATTATCTATTGATTCTGAGTCTATACCTAAAATTTTGTTGTTATCTGTCCAGTATTGACAATATAACAGCCATTTGAAAAAGTTGCGTTTCTTTTTTTGTTGAGTATATATATTCGATCGCCTTCCTTCGAGACTCCTATGATTACTTATTTGAGGAATGGATGCCAGTTTAAGAAGAAGAAAAAATAATGTGTTCTGAGACCTGAAAATACCGCGGAATGACGTAAGAATGGCATCGTCATGATATTCTCAAGACTCGAGTGACTTAAACCAGTAGTCAGTAGTCATGGCTGGGTTATACAAATATTCAATTCGGATGAAATGTCGTCGAACGAAATGTCGCCGTATGAAATGTTGTCGGATGAAATGTCTGGATCCCATATTCAATACGTATTCTATACACTGCTACTGTTTCAGAAATGTCTATTGTTTCCCTTGCCGAAGCCAAGAAACAAGAACCTACTTATCGGAATGGCTATGTGCGGTCCACTTCAACTATTTCCCTTTACAGGAGTCACTAATTCTTTACAGTTCAGTTAAAATTGGTACGGGACTGTAAAAGCTATTTTTATTTTAAGGACCATATCTTCCATCTGCATTTTTCACTCCGCGAGCCGAGATTGACACTGAAACTGACTGACTATCTTTGTTGGTTGAGTACTTAATACTTAATACTTACCCGTGATATTGTACCGCTGTTGTCTTTGTCAAAAACCCTAAATGCTTGTCGTAGTTCTGTTTCTGTGTCCGAGGCCTGGTACTTATGCATGAGGGTAATAAACTCTGCGAAGTCAATCACGCCATCACCTGCAACATGCCAAAAATGCAGAGCGTTGTGAGCGCTTGAAAATACTACCCTCATCACCGGAAACGGTACATTATAAGCCCTCCCAGGATGATCCCTCCCCCTGCCCTCACTCTCCGCCCCCCTGGTCGGGGCGGGGGGGGGGAGACACTCATGTCCAAGAGGCTTGACCCCTTAAAACTGAGCGCAAAGCTTAAAAATGCCCCGTTTTTAACCAATAATAAAAGCACACATTTTCATCAAATTATACATTTATGAGTCACCTGTTTTTACAGAGTAGAGCACGAAGAGAGTTCCCCTTTTGGAGAGTGTTGAATGAAAATTACCCCTTTTTAACGGCATCCCCTTTCTCTTCGTGTTTTTTTTTTTTTTTTGTGTTCTTTTTTTTTTTTTTTTGTTTTTTTTTTTTGTTTTTTTTTTGTTTTGTTTTTTTTTGGACACGCATGGTAACACATATGCTACCTCTCCCTCCCACTCTCCTGTTCTCTGTTAACGAAGACAGCAATCAAATCCGAAATACCCGATCGGATATTCTAATTTTTTACGATATTTAATTATGTATAACCAAAGGTAAAATAGTTTTAATCTTTCTGCGAATGGTTTGACTTCAACCGAAACAACAAGTAAAAAATCGTATTCATTTATGAACAAAAACGCAAACATATCAATTTCTTACTTGAATATAAGGAATGACTATTTGGCTGAATGTAGTTTGATATTTACGAGACAGTTTCTTTTCCGTCTTCTTGTATTTAGTCTATACCGAACTCCTATGGCGTCTCTTTATTTTTCATTGCATAGTTATGCAATAAATGTTATATATGGGAAAGCTTCTAACACGTAAATCCTGACTTAATATCTTATGATCATAGATCTAGATACTAAAAGAGATAAAGCTGATAAGGCTGCAAGCATTAGATAATGACTCTGCGTTATCGTTATTGAAAATCATAAACATATCAGTGGGATTGGTAACAGAATTCATAAAAAGTTTTAAAAGCATAAATAAGTAAACTAACTGACAAAAAAGTAACCTAACTGACAAAAAAGTAATCTAACTGACAAAAAACAAAGCCTGAAGCTAACATTCGGATGAAAATCGCCGAGCGGTTTCGAACACAGCATTCAGAATAATGTAACACATATGCAACATTGTCTGATCAGTTACGACGATTCTGTCTTATATTTTACTGTAAAGTTTGTTTTTTTTTTTTTTTACTTGGAAATGTGTTATCTTTCTAAATGTAACTGAAATCGCACGGTCATTCCGATCATTCTGTTTTCAAATCGACTCTAATAATTAACCTGTCTATATACGACATGAGATTGTGCGAGCATGCACTTTTTTGCAGAAACTTGCCGCTGTCACCATATGACGCCGCCGTGTTTCGTCACGTGGACACTCACGACTTTCTTCACGAGGACACCGACACTTTCCTCATGTGGACACTCATCACTTTCTCACAAGGACACCCGACACTTTCGTCACGTGGAAACTGGCTACTTTCACTGCGTGATCATTAACCACTTCCGTTACTCGGACACATCGCTATGTTCATCCGGACACTAACCACTTTCACCCCTTTTTCACGTAGACCCTCATCTTTTTTGTCAGTTAGAGACCCACTACAACTGTCTCGTAGACACTCACCGCTATTGTCATTTAGTCACGCGAACAATAAACACTTTTTTTTCACTTGGACACCAACCATGCACTTTCGTCACTTTGGCATTCACCACTTTTTCACGAGGACCTTCACCATTTTGTCAAGTGGACACCCACCAGATTTATCACTTAGACACTCGCCATTTTCGTCACGTGAGCGCTCACCACTTTCGTCACTTCGATACTCACCACTTTTCGTCACTTGGGTATTCAACACTTTCGTCACGTGGACCACTTTCGTCACTTGGACACTCACTACCTTCGTCACGTTGATACTCACTACTTTCATCACCTCGACACTCACCACTTTCGTCACGTGGACACTCACCACTTTCGTCGGCCTCCTGCATCATGGCATCAACCATTTGGAGCGTCGGATTTTGCCCGGCACAGCGCATTACTTCGATCACCTCCGTGGCATCAATCGATCCGTCCCCATCCTTGTCAAAATGTCGGAAAGCTTTCTCGCATTCTGAAAAATACGCATTAAATAACGGAAAATGCCTCCTAGTTCTGGCATAAGTGCATTGCTTAATCAAAACAGGCGAGCAAATAACCTTGCATACTTTACCACTTGTCCAAGAAAGCTTTGTAAACCATAGATTTTTCGGGTAAATAAAATTTATAACACAGGAATGGAATTTAGGAAATCTTGCTGTTCGCTTGTCAACATATGGCTTTCTTTTATTTGTAGCTTTATTTTGAACATCGTTAAAAACCTCTCAGTTGCCATCTGAGCCATCTTTACTCACTGTGTTGGTTTTTGCCGAACCCAATCACAATCTGCACTCGCCTGTCACCCGTTTCTCATCTCATATTTTGAGCTCTTTCCCCACCCTTGCTCACTTTTCTCCCATTTAACTTTGTCCCACGCGTAGAGCTCAATCCCTACCCGTAGCCACATCTCACCCCTTTCTTGTCTCAAGTGGCTGTTTTTCAAACTTTGTTTGCTTACACCCGCAGAGCTCTAGCCCATCTTTACTCGCCTCTAACCCACTTCTTCCCCAAGACTTGGAGCTCCCCCGCCCCCACACCCGTTTTACTTGCCTTTCATCTGCTGCTTGTCCCAGGCGTAGGACTCTCTCTCTCTCTCTCTCTCTATCTCTCTCTCTCATTCTCACTCTCACCCACTCTCTCTCTCTCTCTCTCTCTCTCTCTCTCTCTCTCTCGCCCCTTCCCACCCACCCCGGTTTTCACTCACCTTTCACTCGTTTCTTGTCCCAGCCGTAGAGCTCTATCACCATCTTGGCCTTTTCCGTCATTATGTTATTCTGCCATAATAAATAATCATAGTCAATCACTGTGAATCGTCTACCACGTTTGCTTCCCTCCTTCGCCACCCTCACGTGATATTTATGACCCAGTTTCGTCCCGGACGCACCCATAATATTCCACCTAACAGTTGCTTTATGTGAACACAAGTGTTTAAATTATTCTTGAACACAAACGTCGTAAACTTCAACTATGAAATCCGCTATAATATTTTAATATATTTTATAAAATGCATCATCATAAATGCTCATATGTGATCATATCCGTAAATAAGTCACTGCCTGATTGAATATGATTTTTAGTTCCAACATAATTTGTTCTACTTTCGTCTCGAGCGTTGCAGGAAATTTATGCTTGACCTAAGATCGACATATGTATTTCATGTTATCTCATCTGATCCGGGTCCTTATATAGATTTCCACAGAGCAGTGTCCGTCCTTGCGAACTGAACAACCCCCCACGAGCGTGTTGTGAGTAATCGTGTGTAGCAATCCGGATAGCAAATTGTATGACCATTGATTATTGTGTAATATATATGTATGAGAAAAGCAATTGTTTGCTTGAGCAATCGATCAACGTCAGAATGACATCAAAAGCATGTAGACGTCCCGTTGAGACAATACCCTGACCTCTCCGCGCTGTATACAATACACAATAAACTTTGAAATATTTAGAACCTTTCAGAACCATTAATATTGGCTATGCTACGTAAACAATCTATTTATAGTTTAATTAGTGTCTATTAAAGGCAGCCCCATATTCCCATTCCTGTGTTTAATTACTCTGCCATTTTTTAAACTAATTCCCATTTCCCAAAAGCTGTAGTCTTCACGGAGTGACTGAATCCTATGACGTCATTTTGCTATGACTTGCTCACTAGTCTCAAACAGAGACACATCGTGAATTTTCAAACCGCAGACCACAACTGTGCGATTCTCATTTATCACTACAATTCATCCCCCGCTAATCCCACTTGCTCAACTATTCTATTTCCGGGAAACCCTCCCCCTCAACCCCCCCCCCCCACTCCCTCCCCTGTATTTTATTGGTACGGCAAGTTTTCCTCATTTGATCAATGCACAAAGCCAATACGGCCCCACAGCATAATTAACACATATGATACTGCAATTGTTCAAGCACAGTAATCCTTGTTCATGAGAACCCCATTGACAGAACTTCAGCCGATTAGCCGTCCTTATAAATATCACTTCACCATCCATGAACAATTTAGCTAAAAGTCTCCATTCCTTAATGTAAATGGAAGGCAAGTGTTTGGTGTTTCTAAAATGAGTGTTTATTTGTGGCTGGACCGCCATCCACAACGCATTCAGGCCAAGCTGGTCAGTCTACCATCCTATTAACACCAAGCTGGCCAGTCTACCATTCCATTAACGCCAAACTGGTCATTCTAGCATCCCAATCACGTCAAGCTGGTCAATGTACCATCCCAGTCACGTCAAGCTGGTCAGTCTACCATCCCATTAACGCAAAGCTGGTCATTCTACCATCCAAGTCACACCAAGCTGGTCATTCTACCATCCCAATCACGTCAAGATGGTCATTCTACCATCCAAGTCACACCAAGCTGGTCATTCTACCTTCCCAGTCACGTCAAGCTGGTCAGTCTACCATCTCATTCACACCAAGCTGGCCATTCTACAATCCCAGTCACGTCAAGCTGGTCAGTCTACCATCCCATTAACGCCAAGCTGGTCATTCTACCATCCAAGTCACACCAAGCTTGTCATTCTACCTTCCCAGTCACGTCAAGCTGGTCAGTCTACCATCCCATTAACGCCAAGCTGGTCATTCTACCATCCAAGTCACACCAAGCTGGTCATTCTATCATCCCAGTCACGTCAAGATGGTCATTCTACCATCCAAGTCACACTAAGCTGGTCATTCTACCATCCCAGTCACGTCAAGCTGGTCAGTCTACCATCCCATTAACGCCAAGCTTGTCATTCTACCATCCAAGTCACACCAAGCTGGTCATTCTACCATCCCAGTCACGTCAAGCTGGTCAGTCTACCATCCCATTAACGCCAAGCTGGTCATTCTACCATCCCAGTCACGTCAAGCTGGTCATTCTACCATCCGAGTAACGTCAAGATGGTCATTCTACCATCCAAGTCACACCAAGCTGGTCATTCTACGTTCCCAGTCACGTCAAGCTGGTCAGTCTACCATCCCATTCACACCAAGCTGGTCAGTCTACCATCCCATCACGAAATGAAAATAAAATACGCAATAAACAGACCTTGGTGCGGGGTGGGGAGGCAAAAATTGTGTCATCTACCTAGCGTCTCTGCAGCTCCGAGACCCGCCACACCTCATCAGTGCTGTCATGAATGAGCGCTGGGTTCTTGAAGAATATAACGTTACACCTGACGATCGAGTGACTCCTTTGTGAGACCGAAAGTCTCTTTACATAGTGGCATCGTTAACAGGACTCTTAAGAAAAAAAATTCACGAATCGATGCCAGTATTTCCAAGAAAGTTAGTCATCAGCTCAACCTTGTCTTTCGGACGGTCTCAAATTTTATATTAAAGGGCTTCAAATAGCACATTCATGTTCTAAGAATAAGACCCCAGCCAATTCCTCCCTGGAGATCTTAGCTGCCTAACAAATGACACCCCAATAACGTACTCGATAACTTTTGTGTGTGGGTGTCAAAATTCCCAACACTACTATTTACTTTCAACAATATAATGATCGAGTTTCGTTAACGACATGATCGGATTTGTGAATTAGATTTATGACTCACATGCTATTTTCTGAGGACTGCGGGAGTGGGAGTGGGGGTGGAGGGGGGATAAATCATGTTTCGAAAAAAATAGTCAGTGTGAATCTTTCGTAATCTGTTTCGTAACCGTTTCATTTGCTAAATGTAGCCTTAAAATTGGCTTGAAATCTTTCCAAGCCACGCATAAATCGAACTATCAAAAGGTTCCTCGACACTCCGGGAGTGGAGCTGTTCCTTACCGTCCACTGGTCTTACTGATTGTTTCAGAGGGAAAACTTTCAAATGTTAGCAAAGGTAACGTAGTTTCCGAGGAACTCTATATTTTCAAAGATGTGAAGCACAGAGTTCGGCCACGCCTATATTTATTCAAAAGATACCGTGATTAGGGAGCATCCATGAAGCACGTGTGCAATCCTAAGGTCCCGTGTTCGAATCCGACAAAGAGTGGTAAGCAGAAGATTGACTTTCGCTCCGATTACCTCAACTGGGTTAATGCAGCTGTCTCAGAATTCAAAATTATCATGCATTAAGTCTTACAGTCTTTCCTTAAAAAGTACGTTAACTCAGCATTTCACATTATTGCCCCCCTCCACCCTCATCCTCTTAAGACGAAATCTCTAGACCTCCCTCGCCCCCCGTAGTTGATTAATGGCCCCAAACATTATTTAATTTATTTTTTTCGTGTTTGTCTAGTGCACTGGAGGAACAAAAAATCTGATATACAACTAGTGCTGGGGCAATTCTGCTAAAGTATCGATTCATCGGCGATTCCATCCTCTGATCACGTGGAATCGATCACAAGTACGTGGAACCGATTCGCCAGCGACTTTTCTAAGAATAAATTTCTTACCAAAAAAAAAAAAAAAGAAAGGAAAAAACCCGATGAATCGATTCCAAAAACGGGACCGATTCCTGACACTATATACAACAGACCGAACTCCAGTGGAGATCGGCTATTGGACAACAACCGTCAATGACTGCTAATGTTCATAACGTCATCATGTCGGCACTTTGAAACACGTGGTATAGAAGGGCTCTGTATTTCGAATTCGAAGAGTTTATTATTTCTTGGCATAATGTTTCTTATTTAAATTTGATTATATGAAAATTCAAATTATACCAAAGGGATCGCTGTGATATTCTAAATTTTAGGTTTGCACATTGAGCATGCGAATCCTAGGGATTTATGAAAAATGGGTAAAATTAAATTATGTTATGGAGACAATGCAATCAATGCTTTCAAAGAATTAACGATTCTAACGATTTTAATTTTAAAAATGTTCGTCAGTTACAGATTACTTCAGACAAAATGTAAATATATTTGCTCTGAAAAAAAGAGTTTGTAATAGACGAAAATTTAATAAATTATTTAAATTTAAATTAAAAACACTATTCTGTATATACAGTGTATTTTATTATTCAATATTTGTGTTCAGTGTGGACAGGACATTTGCCTAGGAGTTTACAATGGTAAATGCTTAGGTGTGTAACCAGAAAGCTCCAAGTAAATATTATGCATACTTTGGATTTAATTAGACACATCTACCGAAAAAACATTTAAAGATAAGAGAACAGTGACTTATATATAGATATGATTGAGGATATATATCTTGGTGAACTGAATATTTCAGAGATCTTTGATTGAAAATATATACATTGTCATTGAATTTCAGTTATCTAAAATCATTTAAAGACATTCTAAATAATTTTAAACGTTTTTAATTATTTGGAGATGTAATTACAGTACTTAAACCGGAGATATGAGGAACTATATTTGGGGTGTCTCAGTTCAATTAGAAATAATCACAGATATCTGAAATTCATCTGTAAATCATATTTTTATTTTGAAAACGACATTTCGTAAAACCGTCCTAAATAGGCATTTAGCATATCCGCATTAAGGCGGATAGACCTCGTAATAAAACGTGGGCTATTGCGAGAAAATCAGTGGAACGATATTTTATTACTATAATACTACCTGGTTTCCTATTCATTGCATGAATGGAACAAAAAGATGGATCTGTTGAATAATTTATAAACTGTCGGCCATGGATTACATGTCTTTGCCATCCAGTATCATTTGTGACACATAAACTTGACAGACAAAAACATCACTTCCAGTCGTCTTTTGACTCACACTAAAGAAGAGGGTGGGGGGGGGGGGAGAGAAAAAACCCCCGAGTACGCTGTTTTATTGGCTGCCGTGCTGATAGTAATAAATAAGACGCTCGGTGAGTTCCGGATCATAAAATGGTACGGTTTTATCTGTAAAGTTGTTTACTGATGCAGACATGAAATGACATTCTACGGAGTGAAAAAAAGGGTACAGTGCTTCATTAATTTATGAGGGTCGCAGTGAAAAAAAAACTATAAAGAGTTCATTTGAACTCTTTATATGGTGAATTTTCTCAACACAGGGTTTGACTTGGTATCCATAAGCATAATAATGGGGAAAGCAGGTCCAATCCCAGGGTGGCCGTTGTGTGTGTGAAGAAGGAGTTGGAGGAGGCGCTTCTTTGCCATGCTATCTCCGCTCCTCCTTTTTGTTAAAAAAAGGGTATGAGTTTAAGTTGAGCACTCTGTTAAAAGTCACGTAAAGTAATCAGCTGGTACGTTGAGTAACCGCAGCCCCCTTCCCCGCAGTGTGCACAGTGAACTTTTGTGAATCGTCGGAGACTGGGTGCATTTGGTCTCATGTGTGCAACAATTTCTACTTGAGCACGTTTTCGCGGGTGCAGGAAGTGACGTAATGACAGGAAGCAGCTGTATCGTTTGCGTTTAGGCTAATAGCATTTCAGCACACACCATCCACCACCTGCTTACACCCAATACCCCCTCCCTACCCTGCCAACATCCATAAACATTGAGTAACTACCATTTTTTCGAAGAGCTAAAACGCAGTAGGTCGACTAAATGAAATACAGTTTGGACTTGTAAATGTTAAAAGCCAAGAATAGTGTAGGGTATGCGAGTTTGTAAGTATTATCAGACGTCTATTCACGTCTTAATTTAATTCCCCTTAAAGCAATCTGTTAGTCATCTCACAAAGAAATGAATATTTTTGCTAATTATAGAATTTGAAATCTTTTGCTTTGGGAGACAGGAGGATGCTAAGATACATGACTTGTATTACTAGTTAGGAATTATATCACAGACATGTTTGTCACCAGGATCTTCGAGGGTTTGTGGTTTCAGTTTTTAAGAAGGGGGGGGGTAGGGTGGGACCCCAAATAGCTGGCAGGTAGTGTAATAGGGGGTGAGTGAGCTAAAGGAAAATCCATGTTCTCGCCAGTATTGCGCTAACCCCCTCCCCCCGCCCGCCCTACACCCCACACCCACACCCCCACCACGTCGCAGGTGAGTTGTCCCTTAGATGAGTTATCTCATTGAAAAAAAAAAAAACGTAGCTCAATGCTGATTACGGATGTTGGGGGACGGCACGTGTAATTTTAGACAGTGTAATTAGTAATTAGTCCATGGAAATAAAATGTATTGGAGAAAAAAAAACCTTCGGCAGTTCAGTCAATAAATTCAAGGCACGGGTCCTCAGTACAACCACTTGAATATTTTAGAAATATGTGTTTATTGCTGTTGCTACAATAGTTTATTTTCACTAAAAATGACTTATTCTCAAATTTAAAATAAACAACTTTTTTGGGTCCTGCGCGCCACTTTGGGACCTGAGTACTATTGCCGAAGACAACCGTTACTGCCCGGGCCCGTTTCTGGGGACACACATCACGCGATGTGAGAGTAGCCATCGCTGTGCAATCTTATGTGCTATTTTTTTAGCTATAGTTGCTATACTTTTCTAGTTGTCCTAGATTGCGCTCCAACCCCTCCCCCCCCACCCCATTCTCACCCGTTCCCTACCCATACCCCCGCCCTATTCTCACCCTTTCCCTACCCATACCCCCGCCCCATTCTTCTAGGGAATAAGTCTTTGGCGCAGAAAAAATAACCTTTTTTTCTGATCCCCCAGCCGAGTCACTAAAATCACAAATAAAACAAAAGAAGTGACCAGACGGGTCCAAACACAAAGGGAGAGAGAGAGAGAGAGAAAGAGAGAGAGAGAGAGAGAGAGAGAGAGAGAAATCAACCGGCCGGCTGGATGTGCAAAATTCTGCTCTCGATTTCTATGCAAGTAACATTTCGAAAACTTAAAAAAACTACATAAAATTGATAATATAAGTGTTGTATCATGTGCAAATTTCATAAAAACATATTTTACGAGAGAGAGAATAAAAACGAATCTTGGCCAATGCCGGGTCATCGAAATTTTCAAATACAGAAAAAGATTGGCCCGTCGGGTTTAATTTTTTTTCGAGAAAAACTAACAAGTTATCGCGCACCGTCCGGGCCAAATCTTTCAAAATTTGGAATGAGAAGCATCACTAATTTTCTTCCTGGCATTTCACCACTGTTCTTCTGGATCAATCTTTTGGAGGACATGCGGCATGTACGAGCGCATTCTTCACGATGCTTGTTCGCGGGCGTTCCTCTTCATAGTTTTATATTAACATCCCGAGCACGTGAAATAGCAAAGGTGGAACACTAAGTGTTTATTAACACTCGGCAAGTGGAAAATGTCCCGGACTTTTTTTCTCTTTACTGGTCGGCCATTTAGTCTGGACCTTGGACCCCCAAATATCGCCCATATGGAGTACTTGATCTGAAGCTGTACACCTAACCTTTTTGTTTTCGCCTTTGTTTTCATTTTCTCGATCAAAACGTGAAGAAAAACACAATGGTTTTTTATCAAGAAATGCAACGGCCGGATGGCCCAAGGGCGGAGTACCGTGACGGAAGGAGAAACACTATGATGGTCGCTGTCTTCAGTGTTATTCCCGACTTCTCTACAACGTCGCTTACCTGACGTCTATACAACGTCGCTTTCCCAACGTTTGTACAAGGTTGTATAATCGATGTCTATGCAACATCGTAAGGTTTCGATTTCCATAAGCATCCATGGCCCGATGTTAATCCGACGTCGAATGTGACGTCTATCCAACATTAAGCAACGTACATAATGTTAACTGGTTACTTTATAAATACGGTTTTGGCAGTACTGTGTTGTTTATAAATACGGTTCGCAAACTCCACAGTGGCGAGATGCATGCAATAAATCCAGTTTTATTACGTCATAACTGAATTATTCATATCAAGGGCAACAATGAAGCCATTTCGATGATGTAAAACGAGGCTTCGTGTATCCTGTCCTCACGGTACCCCTAAGGCAAGGCCATTCAGACTGAAAATTACTGCCATCCTTCTCCACCTATTTTCCTGTATTCATTTTTCAAAGAATGTGCATCTCTGAGTTGCTATATTACAATAGATTTCTGAACATCTAAATATATTGCGGTGACTAGTAGTTTAACCATTTTCAGTGTCACCGGATGTGGTAAGAAAGAATAGAAAAATTTGTATTTATCAACCCCCAGGCTAACATTTTTTGCTGAAATATAACGCTTAGGTTTAGAATTGCAAGATATCCTTAACAGATGTAATAATTGTAAGATCTATGGGTCAAATCTTGAAACACAGCAAGGTAGGCTGTGACGTTTCATATAAGTCAAGTGAGTTCGGGTGATACAGCCAACACCAAGAAAAAGTCAACTTCATATTAATTGCAATTGGGTGTACTTTTATACAAATAGAAAATTGTTCAAACAAACAAAAAAAAACCGGAGTAATTTGAAAACTTTAATGATATGTATAAAATATTTCACAGAATTGGGGTTGAGGGTGGGGGAAGAAACGAGTCACTCCGCTCGGAGCGGTTTGTCACATACAGACTGTCTGAGTCTTTACAAGGCCAACCCTTCCCTCCTGACACATCCAACGCAAAAAAAAAATGCGTTTAATGAAGAGATCGAGTTAGCAGCATTTCCTCTTCCGCTCATCAAGGCAGCGAATCATATGACGTGGCAGTCTCTCATTGGTCCTGCGCTCAATCTGACGGTTCTGCCACTGATCTCAGATTAACCTGATTAGTGCAATAAAGCCAGTAGATTGCGGCTGATTGCTATGTCGTGGGAAATAAATGAATAAAACGGCTCGCCAGAAAATCTCTTACGTGGGAATATGTGTGAAAGAAAAAAAAATGAACTGCGTCATTGTGGCCTTGCAACAAATTTGTCTCATCTTTTAAGGTCATATTTAATGCACGGACGATATTAGGTTTCTCTTGCAAGCGCTTTTCAGTGCTTTAAAAATCACTGCCTTAAATGTTATAAATTATAACGTCTCTGAACCTCACTCCCCCCTCTAATATTTCTGAAAAAAAAACGTCTTTCTATAAAAATAGCCTAGTCACAAGAATCGCAGTATTTCTTAAGTTGATATTCCCAGAGCATTAATGTAACATCGTTTTGATGACGTCAATCCAACGTCATTCCAGACCCGTCAGGCGCGTCTCTAGAGCGCATCCAGAGAGTGTTTATTGGATGCAAGGCTCAACTGTCATTAAAATGCATAAAAAATCTGATCTCTTGACAGTTGCGATTCGACTTTTGTCTGTGTCTGAGCAGCTGCAAATTGACATATTTTCAGTTCACGTTTCCGCCTTTTGTGATATCATAGTGCTTGAAAATATCATTTGATAATAAATGCCCATCAGCCCTTTACCCCCCCTCCCCCCAACCTCCATCAGACTTAAGGCGGTTTCTTTGACAACTCCAAAACACATCGTTGATGTGTTTCAATTGATTTTCCCGCTTCGACTGCACTTACAATTGACGCGAGAAAACGTGTTTTTACTCATAGTTTCAAAAACGTCTTCTTTCGACTGTTCACAGATTGTCCTTTATGCGACGTTTAAACACTTTTGATTCGATATGTAATTCGATATTTAAACTATTTTGTTGACATTGTTGGTGACCAAATCTAAAGACAAAACGTCTTCTCAAAATGAGAGATTTTCTTCACCATACTTGACAGGCAACAAATGGCGCTTTGAACAAGGATTGCCATCAAAACTTAAAGTCCAACTGAACAGGGGTTAATGTGGGAGGTGTGCCTATGGCATGAATCTTCCTCTGTCTTTCCTACAACCGAAAACCGGATATCCGAGCGTGCGAACTATCCCGTCTACCAAACCAAACAGTTTTGTCGCGGGTTGTGTTGACAAAGCACCATTTGGGTCACTTATTTTCAAACCTCAACTAGGTTAAGAATTTTTATGAGAAAAATGTCCTCACAGGAAGGCTACGGAAATTGGCTGGGTCATTACCAATGCTTGTCATTCAGCGGTATTCTGAAGCCTGTCAACGCCAAGCACTTTCTCAAGGGAAAGCACAGTGCCGATAATGACAATGTTTGTGAATATTTCCATGACATATCAAAAGAAACCCACATCATAGTCTGTATTGCAGGAGATAAAAATCTGAACTTTACTACAAACTCAGCATAACTCATTATAACTGAGTTAAAAACAGTCATGTCTCGAGTTCAGCTTTTTCTGATTGGCAATTTGAGCAATTAAAACGGCAATCACTAAGCCAGTTGTTTTCCTTTACTTTTAAACCTGTCGATCTATATGTTTTTGGGCGTCGGGGAGGGGGAGGGGGGGTGATGTGGGAATGGGTGAGGAAGTTGATTATTTTTTATTTATTACTGAAGCATTTTAACGTGACGTTAAACACATGAACCACCAAAAAAACCGCTCTCCGAATCCCAATCCCTTGTAACTGGGGAAAAGAATGTGTTTATAGCTGTCGCACAATGTGGACCGCTCATCAAGCAACCTCCCCCCCCCCCCCCCCATCTCCCTACCTTCCCCTTCACATATGTGTCTCATGGTTACTCAGTCACACTCCACAAATTCCTGGTCAGGCAAGTGAACTAGAGATCTTTTGGTTTTTAACTTATATGGGCAATACACGACACCGACATTAAATACGAGCAGCCTAAATTTAGTCGTGCTTAGTTTATTCAGTTTTGACTGCTACCACAATTCATATCATACACTATTGAACTCTTGGGGTATGAAGTGGAACCCCGCAAACAAAAGCCATCCATTGGACAAAACAAAACTGGTCTTTTTGGTGGGATGGACATATTTCTGGTTTGTTGTTGCAGAACTTGAATTTTGGTTCTGGTTAAAAGTAGTCCTTCTTTGAGTTGGTTTCACTTGCAAAGTTGTTCTGTCCTGACGTCACTGTATTTTTTTGTGAACAGCTATGGCTTCTAATTTCTCTGAGCTTAGTTTATTATTACATTTAAGCACTCCACTGATACACAGCGTTTAATCACGTCAGTCCCCAAGCTGCTCTCTAGCACAATATTATTGCTGGTACCCATTTAGATAATATCGGGAATGTTTTTATTTACTTGATGTCATTGTCGGATCGAAGGTTATCGAAATAAACATATAGATTTTATGAAGCCAACCTCTTTGGCCCTCAGGATACCGCCTTTGATTCACACAGTTCAAGAATAAACCCACTAAACGTATATTACCTCTTATTATGTGATCCACATGTGAAGGAACTGAGATACGAAATAAATAAAACAGATAAAATACAGAATCTGTCCCGTTTTTTAAAACAAAATATTGTCTGTAGCATTAGTGTAAAGCAACATTGCACAAAAACAAAAACACAAAAGTGCACAAGTAAATGTTTCAACTTTTAATGTTCAAAGCAAAACTATTCCTTTGAGACGTTTCCGCTGATAATTGCACAAACACAGAATGCGTGCTCTAGATGCCAGCAAGCGAATCCCCCTAATTGAAAAATAAAACAAAAAGAAATAATAATAAAAACAAGAACCCTGTCTAATTGTCTCGTTCTATTTGTCATGCTTCTTGCGTCTTTTCATTCTGCTTTTTGCTTTGCTGTTCGCCACCACCAAAACGTGCTGTATACAGAATAAGGATGGCTTTAATGATGACTATTACAGTGAGGGTTGTGACCAATAGTTTCTCTTAGATGTGTTTTCTTTCTTAATCCACATGAATTCATCATATCATGTACACACCATAGACACAGACTAGTTCGCCCACGCATATGCGAGCCATCACACACAACGCACAAATGCACAATGCACAAATGCACAAATCTATGCCTATGTGCATGCAATGCGCCCAATTGCCATCACACCGAATCCACGTCACATCTGACGGCAATTCACAGTCACCATACACATAGGCAGAAAATGCCTGGTCACTATAGGTCTGGTCACAAAAGCCTTAATCACAATACGCCAAGTCATAAAACACCTAGTCACAATATACCTAGTCACAAAACACATGGTCACAAAAAACCTAGTCTCAATACGCTTAGTTGCAATTCACCGTGTAACAATTTGTTGGTCACAATATGTCCAGCCACGATTCACCTGGTCAGAATTTACCTTGTGCCCGATGTTCCAAGTTCTTATTAAAAAGAAACAAGTGAACAATTAATGCTGAAATATAGTCTTATTAGGAAGTAGCCTAAGTTAAATAACTTTGTCCGGTGCTCGGAGCAAGCAACCCGCCCCTGTTGTAGTAGAGAACTATAAAACTTCTTTGCTTCGAATAAGCCTAAACTATTTCACACCTCACAATTCTATTATGACAATTAGATTCTATTTCGTTATATCATAGTATTTTCATTCCAATATTGTAATTTACTGTATTTTTTACTTAAATTCAGCAGATTTTAGCATGAAAGGGTAGTTTGTTTACACAGAGGTTTGTTTGCATGAAATATTATTTGAACGGACGTTTGTTTGCACGACGGTTTGTTTGCAAGGGATTTTTTGGAATATGATTTATTGTATTACGTAAAATGTTCTGTGGAAAAAAGCAATTGCTCTCAATTTCACATCAAGTCCTGTGATGTGCTGTCAGGTTCTTTAGTGGCTACTCATCTGTAAATATGACGTCAGTACTATTATCTTGAATATAAAATCTCTTTTAAATTCTTTAAATTTATGTGTCAATATATGAGATGTTAAAATAGAACATTTGTTGTAATATGCGAACGAGTGTGCTGATAAAAAGTACTTGCGTCTTTAAAATCAAACAAATGTGAATGGACTTGTAATTAAGGAAAGTTTTACTGTGACAACAAGAGTGGAATTCTGATAACATTATTGGGGTACTAGCCATGGACCTGAACTATTGTTCCAGGAACAATGTTGGTGTGTCAGCAATAAGACTAATTTTTTCCTAATAACTATGCTTGAGGTCTGCTCTAGAAACGAGACTGTTGTTCTAATAATGGGATAGCTGATATAAAAAGAGCAGGTGGGATTGCTTAATTCCAATGTGTGCTCAGCAATTTGACAATGGCGCGATGCGAAGCTTGGAGACAACAACATCATTGCTCATGTTTGCACTTCACTTCACAGTATTGGATTCGAATCCAATGTGGTGAAATGAATCACTTCGTCATTAGTTTAAGCAAATAAATATACAATGAGTTGACACTTAGGGACTATCAGCTTATTACAGTGAAGTAGGCAACGTGTTTGTTTTCTCTGATCAAAACAGTTTTTATGTTCTGAACCCAATCACCTAATTATATATTTTTGTTGATAGGCGATACCATAGAGGCTGACACTCCTTTGTACAGTGATGTTGTCATGGCAACACCGTTGCCGTTAGATGTTCCATCCAGGGTGTGGCATTGCGTGACAGAAGCTGGAATCAGACGAAAAAAATCGAAGGGAGGTAAATGTCACCTGCGTCGCTAAGATATAGCCAGTATGAACGCAATTATATCTTATCTGCCACTCCATCTATGCCATTGCCCATTAACTAAGTTGTTACTGGTAATGGCGCATAGGAAAGATAACAGAGGCAATATATCGAACATCTCTTATTCGACTGCAGATGACGGCAGCTAATTCACAACATCAGTCACAGACCAGGAAATCAAGGCAACGACATATTCATCGCTTTGGTAAACAATGGCGTTCCATGGCTTTCTCAGTGATCTTTCACACACAGCATTTTATTGCAAAGATAAAGTGCCTACCACCCAGCTGCAAAACGATTTCAAAGTATACATATATTAATACCCAGAGGTAACGCAGCAGTTATTTTTACTACACCAAAAATGTCAAAAGTGGTGCGTTAACTTAAGAGGCTGCACAATTTTGTTGCAAATTTCGTGCACATCTGTCAAGAATGGTTAAAATACAACAAAAACAGCAGGTGCAGGAGCTCGTAAACATAAGAAAGTAAACGCAGGTACTCTTTTCAGGTTAATTAATGTGGTTATAAATCCTTTATTGCCGTGCATATTATAGCGTTTGCACCTTTGGTAATTTAGGTAGTCTCAATACATCTTCGAATATCATAAAGACATAAGCATATGAAGTTAAGCTATAAAAGTAAAACTGAACTACCTAAATATATAAATAGAGAGACCATTGTTTAATTCTATGTCTGTCTGGTCCTGGGTTCAATTTAAATCCTTTGTGGAGATGACGAAAACAACATTTCCACTAGTGTCGGTAGAGAGTCTTTTTAACATGAGTGGACACTTTCCTCAGGAAGTTTTACTTCAGTTTTACTTCTTGGTAAGTAAGACTTCGAACAGATCACAAGATGTTTGAAACACTTAGCTGTCATTGATTAACAACCAATAGTTAACTGCTCATGAACGCCGGCTCATGTTGAGATCTGTCGGTACCGTGTGCTATTTTAGAAAAAAAATCAAATTTATCCGTTTATTTCCGATGGTTAGCTATGACAATTTCTTTCATTTAAACACTATTGCTTACAAGTTAACAACAGAAGAGTGTACTTATTAACCTTTGATGGCATGTTCTGTTGAAAAATCTTGGGTTAGACAATGCGGCCTTTAGTATCTCAAGTTTATGCAGGTTTCGCAATATCACTGAGTATTTTTACTGATATACCACAGTTAACAATAACGCTTGGAAGTTCCCGAGGCTTTTTCCCACTTATGTGCATATTCACTGAAGCAGAACTTAAGATATACTTTTGTACGTTGTAAACATTGATGCCCACAAAAATTAATGAAAATAGTAAAGATAATTAAGATAATTAGTATTGTTATTTCACTCTCTCCCCAAACAATAGCTTTTTTCAAATGCCATTGAAATGACAATATGTTCAATTAATTACGAACAGACTCGAAATTATGCAATCTGATACCCGTCATTTATATGACATTACAAATAAGCCTGGTATTGTTGAAATGTTTGAAACATACCATATATGCCGTGTTTCATTGATAGAGAATAAACGGTTGGTAATATTTACCAGAAGTGATAACTGATTTATCATTAGATACAACGAAATGATTTATTATGTTGCATTCAAAAGCATAATTTATAATTTCTTACCTTTTAAAAACTGGTGTTGTTTTTCTCTAGAAAGCAAGAAAATGAAATGCTGTAGCGAAATGTAGCTATAAAATGATGATCACTGCAATTGTGTTAAGCCTTATCTCAGTCTAACTTTAGTTTCCTAAGCTAAGTCATCTGTCAACTCCCCTGAAAAGATGGGCATTTTAATAAAAACCATCAATTAATTAACGGACTTAAATGTGTGTTTTGTGAGTTTATACATGTTATGGGTTTCCTTTATATGCGTATGACGCAAAGTGTCTAATTAAGGCGCATTCAGCCATTTGCCTGTGTCATCCCCTTGGCATGCAACGAAAGCAACCATCCAAATGCACTCTCTGTACCAGGGCCTGCATTCACGAAACATCACTTACGTTATTATCATTGCTTGCTAACTGGTGCAATACATGCTAATCAAGTGGTATTATTTTATGAATATGGGAGAAGTTTCTAGTAAAGGTTGTTTGCATAAAACCTACATGAGATCATAAGAGATGATGCTACACTGCTGAAAATATATCGTATATCTGCTCGACGTAGATATACGATAATAAAATCACATAAAAAACCCTCCAACAGCTTACAGCAGAGGTCAATCTCGTACAGTTCGTTTGGCCAAGGTTAGATGTTGGATCGAGTTAATAACGCTTCTAATTTCATTTTAGTCGATTTTTTATACAATAATAATCAATAATCTTGAGATTATTGTTCCCTTAATTTGCAGTTGTTTGGTTATGTAGTTACGCAGATTTGAAGTAAACAGTTCCAGAATGATGACATTTGGGATGCTGGAGAAACAAAACAAATTACATGTTTGTTAAATGTACTGCGGAAATGTTAGTATATTAGTATATTGGTAATAGCAACACTATTAGAATAGAATTAAATGGTAATAGTAATCATCACTAACAAAAGTTGGATATTTAGGACTTGACAAGTGCTACAGGATTAAACAGTTCTTAAACAAAAGCTGTCATACATTTGTTGCGCGAAATTTTTGTTGACATTATCTGAGAGATAACACTGATAGATTGCGCCATTATCTTGTCCGAAGTATAGGAGTTGTTCACACAATAGAACCTACAACTAGGTCTGAACATTACGCCCAGTGTATTGAATAAGGAGGTGGTGTAAGAATTACACAGGTCCTTATTCTGTAGAAATCAATGGGAAAGGAAAAGAGACTGAAATAGATTGTCTGAATTAGATTTATCCGTAGATAGATTTCACTGTATATCATTGACTCATATTTATAACTCATAAACATTAAGTCAACTTAAAAATTGAAAGATCTGTATCAAAGGGGACTCTAGAAGCAAACCAGTATTTTAAACAACATATGTAACTATAAAAATTATTTGTATATGATATCTCGGAATACACATTATCTACCCAATGCGTGTTAAACTTTATTGGCATGCGTTTTGAATAAAATCAGTTAATAATTTTACCGAGCGGTTCGTATTAGTTATTGCCAGCAAGGTATGTTGCTCATAGTCTATTTTCTTTATTCCTTTATTCAAATGTTAATCCAAAATTTCAGGGGAAACATTTTGCAATAATGAAGTTACATACGGTGATTTGTTTGCTTAAGCCATACAGCGGAAAACAATATTATGTCATTTTCGAACATAAATTTGATTCACTGTGTTCCATATTGCTCCTGCTATGAGATGTTGTCAAAAGGGAATTATGCACTGTGGCTTTTGGTATTGTCCATAGTATATAGTGATTAATAAAGCCAGTTTTAAGTAATGCATTTAGGTAGCACCGCTGCATGGTCAAACAAATGAACACTGAAGATTGTAAACTGCCAAGATTTACTATGTAGAGGAATTTACTTAAAATATGTGGCTGTAAACTCCTATACTACTGTTACCATTATACATAGGAGTCTTATCACTTTAGGACATCACTTGGTTTTCATGGTAAGTACAACTATGACTCTTCATATTTCCTTGAAACGGTGTGTTTATTTCACGACTGTACACATAATCACAAGCACCATAGTTTGGCATCATTTTTTTCCGTGACATAAATGTTAATGAGAATGTTGCTGCTATGTTATTTTGCATGACCTATGTCGAAACCATCAGACGACAATAATGTCTCTCACGAAACAATTACAATGCGTCTCTTGAATATATATAAGCTCGTAACGGGCCTGGTAATTTATTAATGCGCCCTTTACAGACAGTTATAATAGAAAAACGTATTTGCCGCCTCATAAATGAAGCCCTGGAAGAACCCCTTAGTCTGGTATAAATATTCATTGTTCTGACACATCTAGACTGGCGCTAGGGAGCATCACAGAGATTGTTATTAGACGTATTCATTATTCTTGCACATCTGGAATGGAAGCCGGGGACCATCAAAGATTTTTGCTATTAGGCCTTAGTATATTAGTAAGGGAGGACACAGCGTCTTAATTATGCATGGCATCCTCAAGTGTAAATGTGAAAGTATAACAATTCTAAAACAGGAGCCATTTTAAGTCATTGTAGCAGTTGCAATCAATATGTTAGACACTGAGATGACTGCCATGCCGTATATGTGCCCCGTGGTTCTAAGTGTACATATTTTCTTAAACAATGTCTAATTTTGTTGTTTGTTGCAGGTTTTTAGTAAACTAGGGATTCAGCAGAAGGCTTCTATTTTGCTTGTATTTTCGCACACTTAATCTCAAAACTGAGGTGTGATGTTATCTACAGCAACCTACATGATATTTCATTTTCATAATATATATGAAATGAAATGTGCAACCATATTTGTAATACGCTTAATCTGTAATGCTTCTGAGCAATCTTTGCAAATCGATCTTTTCCAGTAAGATCTTAAATGTAAAATAAAAAATCGAGATTTCCTAAGCTACCATTTTGTTATTAATCTTCACAACAATACATTGTAAACCTACTTGGTGAAATCAATTCTGAGTTATGTTCTAACGTTTTATTTTATTTTGCTAATCTTAATAGGGTTTTGTCGTCTGAACAAGTTGCTCAGAAAATCTTGAGAATCTCTGTACATTAATGATGTATGATTGTAAAGAGTCTAGTATGTTAATTGCGTTTATCTAAGCACGAGCTACGAAACAGATAAAGATGCATTTAAAAATCTTCCTACCTATAAAATAACTAGTTAGAAAGAGAATTAAATGGAGTGGCGAACCAAGGGAGCATAGGAACATATATGCATTATGTATTTTCGTTATTGTGTCTTAGAATAACCTATTTAGTATTACATCCTATTCTAGTCTGTTCTGATAACAACGTGGATAGCCGTCGCTGTTTACAGTACCAAATGAGAAATTGTCTGTTAAACCTCTTGCAAACAAACAAAACCATCCAAAGCACTACTGAAAGATTTTGCTTTTCGAGAATAGACAAATACAGGTTAGTGATAACTGTTAGCCGAAAATACAACCAGTTACAACAAAGATGCTCAAAGTGCAGAGATGGCATTAGGAAATGAGCTTTAAACAAAAGCCATAAGTAGGTTTTGTTCATTTGGGGTTAACGTCTGTTATAGACGTTGCTCGCGGCAATTGGTTCTAACTGCACTCGAATACTGCGGCTGGTTGTAACTGTCAAGTGCAAGAGTACTTCTCCATACTTTCACTGGTTCTAACTGCCAAGTACACCAGTACATCTGAATGCTTTCGCTGTTCTAACTGCCAAACGCAGAAATACACCCAAATATTGCGACTTCTGCTGACTGCCAAGTGCGGCAATACGTCTGAATACTTTCACTGGTTTAACTGCCAAGCGCCGTTGTTGTCCAACAGCCGACCTCTACGGCGGTTCGGTCTGTTGTGTATAACGCCTTTAACTCCGCAGACCCACTGGGATTCCCGCGCAAAATAGTACTCATAAAGGAGAGGTATCACTTTAAAAAGCACTACAATATAGGTTTAGTGACTTGGACACTCAGATGCACCTTTTTCACCAATGGGCGAGAATACGCAACACTAAGGTATGCACAGTACGGCTAGAGAGATAGAAACATCCATCCGCTCTGTTTCTATACATAGGAGATAGATCTTCTCAGAGGTCAGCTTTTTATAACAACGGCCAAGCTCAGCAATACACCTGAATACTGCTACTGCTGCTAAGTGTCAAGTGCAGCAAGCAATACGTCTCAACACTTTCACTGGTTGTAACTGCCAAGTGCACCAGTACTCCTGAATACTTTCAGTGGTCCCAACTGGTAGGTGCAGCAATAGAATTGCTTACTTTTGTGCTTCTGTTTAACCCTTATACTTTTCCGACTCTAATCATCTCAACCAGCGCTTTAAACAAATAAATATTCAGTTCCTAGTATTTAAGGCGAAAATACGACAATGCTTTGGGAGTAAATATATGACAGACGAAAAGGGAATGAGAAAATACTATTAACGTGTAACACACGGTGGTACATTAACGCCGAGATGATTCAATGCCGGAGAAATGTGCATGAATTACTGCAGTTATTCCGCAGAGTTCCTGATATTGAAATGGTAAGTGTTTTAAAAGCAGTTGTCACATGCATGCCGTTTTGCACTCTACTAATTTACATAGTTTATTGAATTTGAACGATACATTACCTTCATATGAGGTTGCTGTTGATATGAGAATGTTATTGACATGACGACGTAGGTGTTGATATGATAATGTGCCATGTTGCCATGATGATGTTAGCATGATGATGTTGTTTGCCTAACAAAGCTGTCGGTAAGATGAGTCAGTATGACGTTGACATGATGGTGTTTGTGATGATGTTATTATCATTAATATTAATATTAATTTACAACTCCTGCCAAATTGTAGCAGGGCAAAAGTAGGGTCAAGGAGTTAGGGATAAAAAGAGCCAGGAAGATAGTGGGGTCAGGGAGTTAAATAGTAGAGGAGCAAGGAAAATAGCAGGGTCAGGGAGTTGGGGATATGTGTCACGATCGGGCACGGTTCTACATCAGTAGAGGCGTCTCGTTTTTATCCACAGTCCATGTTCTTTACATAAAATTTAAGAAACGGCAGTGACTCTTGATATATTTGCAATTTCAGACTAAGCTTCAACGTGTTTGATTTTTAGTAATATTTACGGAAATATTTTCAATTTCTGTTATGCCGAAAAAAGGGACCATTTCACCATAATGTTAATGACTGCCTTTCCGTAGTTTTAATGACCGCCCCTGTATTGTCAATGACTGCTCCCGCTTCCGTGTGACATCAATGACCACCCCTTGTATTGTCAATGACTGCTCCCCCTTCCGTGTGACATCAATGACCACCCCTTGTATTGTCAATGACTGCTCCCCCTTCCGTGTGACATCAATGACCACCCCTTGTATTGTCAATGACTACTCCCCCTTCCGTGTGACATCAATGACCGCCCCCTGTATTGTCAATGACTGCTCCTCCCCACCTTCCGTGTGATATCAGTGACTGCCTTTCTGTAGTGTGACCTCTGTTTCAGTTCCCGTGGTGTTAAAGAAATTAACAACCATCTCTTTGTAGTTTCACAGAGTCGACAGGCGTTCCAGCGGAAGTTTCAATTTTCGTTCACACAATTATTGTTGACTGGCTTCATATATACAATATTTTTTGTTGCTTATTGAACAAAAATATTACTCACTCTTAGGAAAAAATAACAGCCATCCGTTTTGCGCTTTAATTAATCGATCATCCGGTAAGTTGTGTTTATTCTACTGGGAATGCACCATGATGTGTGGACAGAAACAAGAGCTGCCCCCCCCCCCCCCCCCCCAGTGCGCAGGTACGTGGGAAAACACCTGTGTTCATCATCAAAACAGCTACAATATTTACACATACCAACCCACGCACAAGCCGTGTACCACAAAAGATTGTTTAAGACATATTTATCATCAAAAGGACAGGAAACCTTAGCAAATTCTTTCAAAGCACATCTTTGATAATCAAAGTTATCACGACATCCATGCTGCAGATCTTTGAGCGACATGAAAAATTGCAGTGGTCCCAAGTAAACCGCCGACGTCTACCGAACGTTGGAGATATGTCCGAAGTAAAAATTCGAAACAATGACTCGGTCACGTAACGATCGAAACAAATGTCTTTGCATACATTTGCATGAAATGCTGCAGTGATATCGGAAAAGCACCGATGTTTAGAATCCGAAACAAAAGCCATCCAGGCCAGAAGAACATGTGCATTTGAATATCCAGATAAGAATATCCAGGGACATTTTGACCAGCTAAAACATAAAAAAAATATATTCAAACCTCTGTGTGTGCCAAGTTTGATCGTAAACAACGATTTGTAGTACGCCAGCATTAAAAATTTGCACAGATGGACGAGAGGAAAGTCGAAGCAGTCATCGGAGAGCTTCGAAAATGGTCAAAGAAAAGGCTCCTGACAGCTATAAGACTGTAGAGGACTGTGGATAGACCGAACCTTGCTGACAGTGCTGGCTTGAAGTCCCTAAAACTCACGTGTCCTTCAAGCAGCGGTAGGCCAGATGAGAGGTAACGACCGAAGCGCAATGACCCCAGGGCGAAATGACACGCAGCAAACCGATACACATATCCAGAGCCCCGGTGACGTTAGCAAACTTCACAGCATTTATGGAGTCCCTGAACGAGGAGCGGTCCCTGAAGAAGATCCCTGACCAACAACCAACAAAAAAAAAAAACGCCAGGAAACAATATTTAAACATCTCTTCGTTTAGGACCTCTGCGGTTCGTTCCTCCGGGCTCGGAGTGAGGACACAGTGCTGACTGGGCAGGGTTTTGCAGGCTGCTTTCAGGGATAACCAACTGCACAGCCCGACAGCCCGACAAGTCAAGACACGTCGCCGCAAGAGAGACCACGGGCAGAGAGATATGCCGCAATTACAACAGTCACACGGGCTGCACCCAGACCCATTGCAGATTCGGCCGCGCTTGCAGCGCTTGCTCGGAGAAGCATCCAGAATATCCCCACCGTCAATAGTAACGCGACGCCTCTAGCCCACTTTCGGCCAAAATTCGAAATTGGGAGTAACTTTTAGAAGGAGACCAGGACAAAGAATTCATTTTAGATGGGCTTTTAAACGGTTTTTACATTGTAAATATCAATTTTACCTGCCAGGCTGCTAATAGCCCACGCTATGGAAAGCAAATTAGGAACAAAGTGGAATCAGAAATAAGGCAGGAACTGCAGCTATAGGCTGTTGCAGAATTGTACAGCAGAAATTATCCATCTTGTCCCTAATCTCTGCGAAGGACCAGGACCGCATACGACTAAGTAACGACTGGTCATAGTCTGACGTCAGATCACTGAATAGTTTCGCTTCGCCCCGCAAACACACATTTACTTCCGTCGACGCAGCAGTAGTCTTGACGGGACAAGAATTCTATATATATATTAAGGTCGAACTAAAATCCACTTACCGCAACGTCAGCCTCAGCCCGTTCTCGAAACAATATATACGGATTTGAAGCAGAAATTCGACGATATTTCGCACTGCACATATGTGATCGACACGCGCCTCCCTTTCGGGGTTTCCCTAAGCGTTGGGACTGCCACTGGATCATCCAAAGCGTTTGCCGGATGTTCCATTGCCAGGGAATCAAAGCCGTCATCTGCCATCTGGATGACTTGTTCATAACCACAGAAATGTTCGAAGAACCATAAAAGGCCTTGGAATGCCTCATCCGCTTGTTAGTTTCGCTCGATTTCTCTATCATCTGGGAGAAGTGCATTTCTCCCACCCATTGCCTCACCGTTCTCGGAGTTACCATTAAAGTGCTGGACTGTACCCTCTCAGTCCCGCAGGGCAAGCTACAGGAGACTAGGGATTCAATTGGCCGCTGGGTCACCATCCCCAGTAAACGCATTTCGAAAAGCGAGCTTCGTAACTTACTCGGTGAATTCAGCTGGGTTGTATACCTGAACGTCACTCCCTGCGCTACGTAATTGAGCGGATGAAGTCGCTATATGATGTTGGCACACCCAGCGCGTATCAACAGCGATACGCGCCGCCGCCTCGCAACGATCAGCGCACTTTGCAGCTCCTTCAACGGTACGTGTAGCTTCACAATGGAGAAAGCCGTGCCCGAACCTGCCCTGCACATCGTTACGGATGCAAGCCCGGAAGCCGCGGGCATCATGTCCAAAAGATCAGAAATCGATTTGCTATACTGCAGCTGGTCAGTGGATATGCCTCGCCAGCCACAGGAGCACATGAACATCAAGGAACTAACCGCCGTTTTCCTGGCCATTTTACTCTTGACAAAGGGTTTTGTTTTCATAGTATATCATCATCGATTCAATCGTGTTTTATTCGTTTTATTTATGTCGTCATTAATGATATCACTCTAAATATAGTCGCTTAATGAAATGTTCTATTGGCATTTATTAAGTTCAATAAATCAGTTTCTAGATGACAAAGTCATGAAATAGCCTTGAGTAAAATAACAAAGTAAGTTCTGTTTGGAGTGTGGAGCCTTCGTGAGGGGACGGGGGAGTGGCGTTCAATCGCGGAAAAAGTGTTCTATTTTTAGAAAACCCCTTGTATCAGGTATAGTATCCGCGTGGAAGAAAGTCCTTGAGAGCAAAAAAAAATATGTGAGGAAACTGTGAGTGATTTGTGAAGAGGTGAAATTAGAAAACATAAGAAAAAGAAACCCGACAATGTGTACAAAGGGAAGCATAGAATAAGAGGCAGGTGGTGCTTCAGCTAGTTTCGATAAAAAGAAAAACTGACCTAACGTTTATTTTCAGTAGTTAATTCTCATGCGACCCCCCCCCCCCCCTCGCCCCTAATTCAAGAAATAAAAAAAATCACATTTCGTTCGAATTAAAGTACACGTGGAGAAAGGTCAATGAAAACTGGCAAATCTCAACATTGTCACATTAATATTCGGGGCCTTCAAATTAATAGAGTACGCACGCAATATATTTCTAATTTTTAATGCCCCACCCCCCCCCCCCCGTAACATTAGTTTGCCCACAGACGCTACCCCCAACCACCCCCCCCCCCTCCACCCCCTCCTCCTTCGAAGTGCAGTTGAATTCCCTCCGTCGTTAAGACAAAAAAAAAAACAAAAAAGAAAGAAAGAGGGCGTGCGCAAATGGCGAGGTTATTCACGGACAGAAATATTCATGTACCATGCGAGGTGTAACGCAATTAGCGCGCGGCAACTACAAGCAAAGTGTGGCAAGTAACACAACAATCGTTCTTCAGTCGTCGGAGGGACCAGGTGTATTTTGGAAGCAATTTGGCTTTGGGGGGGGGGGGGGGGCAGCAGACTTTTACAACAGTTCGTACCTTGCAATAGAAAGGTAGTCAACTATTTCCAGTCTGACACGCATAACATACGATTTAATTGTTGGTACGGAAATACGGCGAATAGAAAAAGACAGTCTAAGGGACGGAGAAGGTAGGTGGGGGCGGGAAATCGAGCAGGGGAGGGAGGAAGCTGATTGTACCAGCTGTGACGCAATGTGGTGACACGAACCACTAAATGCGCGCCCTAGTGTAATTCATGGATGGCAATGGACAACATGATGATTGCCTGGTGAAGAAAATAAACACAAATAAAAACAACAACAGATGAACAAACAAATAAAGAAACAACATTAACAAAAACTTCCGAATCTACGGCTAAAATAAAAGAAACAATTACCATGTTAAAATTAATAAGTTGTGTATTTTGTGTAGAGTCTTACAAATATTGGACAAGAGACAAATTATTTAAGCGTTGTCCTGTTAAGTGAATTTTGTAGCACTCGTGCTTACCACAAAACTATGTACGTATAAAAGTATGTATCAATGGAAAAAAAGGAAAGAAAAAAAGAACGAAAGAAAGAACGAAAGAACGAAAAAAAGAAAGAAAGAAAGAAAGAAAGAAAGAAAGAAAGAAAAAAAGAAAAAAAGAAGGAATGAAAGAAAGGAAGAAAGAAAGAAAGAAAAATGGTAAAAAATAAAAGGCAGTAATTTTAGCATGCGTCAGAGTGGGCCACCCCTTTGGGAAATGCCTCATTCAGGTACTGTCATTACTAATGAACGTTTCACGTAAAAAGCGACTTTTTTTGGGCGCTGCCCTGTTTAATTTATTTTCCGTGTTGTAATTTCTAAAGGAGGGGTGGAACACCGCTTACTCATGTTCAGTAGTGGGGGGGGGGGGGAGGGGGGGGCATAGGTGCCGGAGCGGGCAGGGGGTGTGAGATGCAGGGTTGGGGGTTAAGGTCTGGGCGCATCCCTAGTTTTATCAGCTATAGATATAAATAAATAGCCCGTCAGTTCAGTAACTTCTCAAAACACGTTTAAAACCTCGCACTCGGAGTTACCATTCATATGGACGGGAATGGGCAGCTGTCAACAGGAGGATGGTCCAAAAACGTTTTTTTCCATGCACTTTATGGAAGAATCCCTTCAAGTGACACCAACTGGTCACCGTGAAGACGGTTTTTTATTCATTTTTTTCGAAGCTGGTTTGCATTTTTTCTTGTTTCCTAATAAGGCTTTAGCTGGGGTTGGATATTATAACCGGCAAATGAAAGGCGTCTACCACTCCTAAAAACATGCGGTCAATAGAATGAAAGGAGAATAAAACTGATGGGGTCATAAGCCATGATGCCAAAATAAATACATATCTAGTTTACACTCGAGACTTTCAATGAGTTATTGTTTCACCAGGAATTTCGAAATTTTCTCTTTTTTTCTACCGGTTTCTACCGATCTCCTCCGAAAAGACTGTAGTTACGAAACTGAAACTTGGCACACTTTTAAATGACCGATTGATTTTTTTCTATGTTTTGTCAGTTTCATACATCAACTGCCACTTCTACCAGACACTTTTAACAGCGAGATAATTCAGCTGCAACTCACAAGTGAATTTTATGCTAATTTTTGTTGGATAGAAAGGTCCATTTTCAAATTTTCAAATTTTCAACCTTTCCAAATAAAAAAAAAAGTTTGAAGTTACTCGTCTTTTGTCTGGATCAAAATCTCAACCTCTATCCAACGGCTTTTCTCACTAGTGGATAGATGTTGGCATGACAACCAAAAATCAACCTCATTATATTATCGTTCATGGCAATGGCAATGGCAACCATGATAGATCTTTAAAAAATAAGCCAACTTTAAAATGTAAAAGGCGCGCAATTTTAACAAGAGTGATGCATGGGTATAATATTTTTGCTAGAAGCACAAATAACACCCGTGAGTGCATTTATACTGCCATGATTGTACCTCTGAACAGCAAACTACCAGAATATTCGAAATTCAAGGAAAAGATGGAAATATTTATTTGAACAGAAACCAGATGCTAAATCATTTTAGTTAGAAATAACCTTTGCTTAGACTACTAACAAAGCAAATAAACCAATAGCAGACATCCCGACTCCGTGTACTAAAAACGCGCTCTTCTTTATAGTTTGCACAAAGATTGATTCTTTTCTTGAAGTTAAGGCACAGAAAGATAACAGACAGCCAGTCATAATAAGAGAAATCTCTGCCATATTCTAGACCTTGGAGGAGGTAAATTTTTTTTATTAGTGTAAGTACTTCATAGGACACAATGAGCATTCGCTGTTACATCTAAACCACCTCCCGCAGATTCAAAGAAACTCGGCCGTCAACCACCAACGACCAACAAACAACATAGTGGATATAATCTAAGGCATGAACCACACGAAAAAACGATGTCGATCCGGATTGTCCTAAACATTCCATTGCAAGACTGCAAACCTTTGGTGTTAGAAAAACGAACTGAACTTTATCCCGTTAGAAGTGTTTGTGTCAGATATTCAGGCATATTCAGAAATATTTAGGGATGTTCACCTTTTCCGAAAAGCCTTGCTGTTTATTGCAAAAATATATCTTTCATGAGGTTGGGGTTATATATTACAAGACCAGTGTTTCTCGGACACCGCAGAATTGGCAATCAAATCAATCACACTGATTCTACTTATTTGTCTGTTATACGCTAACATGATACTTTAACGCTGGTGTTGGGTGCAGAAAAATAGCCATAGTAAAACAGCAGCCCACACGTAATATGTGGGTAGAAAAGCAACCGTCACACCGCTATCATTTCACATTCTCTCTGTGTCTCATGTCTTTTAGATTAAATAATCGGGTAACTGTATCAACTACCCCATTACTCTCTGTAGATAGGGAGCGGAGATGTCACGGTTGTTCTCGGGGGGGGGGGGGGGGGTTGGTTGGAGGTGTTTCGACAGGTACATGTATAACGAGACACAAGGGAGTACTCTATCATTGACAGTTCTTAGAACCCTTTTTTTTCTCTCTTTTTTAACCAGGGTAAATGGACTACTTTCTTTAAATCGTCCACTGAAGCGTAAGTGGATCAACCCCCCCCTCTCCCCCCCCCCCCCCACAAAAAACGGGTTCTTGGTCTTTTTTCTTTGTTTCGGCGAAAAGTATCCAAATTTATAATAATAATATTCACCGTTGCATTTTGAGCCCAATCCAACCTCTGCCCAACCCCCTCCCTCCCCCCACCCTCTCTGTCCCCTCGCCACTCCTCCCGGAGCTGTTGAATCAAAGGGTGGGATCAAAGGAACTGCACGACGGTTACATCCAGCAACACCGCAATGGCGCAATGCTGCGTGACGACAGCGTATGCGTCAGTATCTGTATTTTTTTTTTTCAGGCCAAATTCGCTTGTTGGCATGGCAATGCTGGCCAAGTTACAGCTGTATCATGCCATTCTTAACATGCCAAGCCAGAGGAGATGCTGGCTAACTATTTTTAGTTTTGTATAGAAAAAAAAGAATAATTAGCGCAAAAATAAACTTCAAAAGAAGTATTTGACAGTATCTGTACGATCTATCCAATGCTAAAAATCAAAATCCCATATATCACTACCAAATGTCACATACTGAAACACAGAAAAAAATTACTCAGCAGGAAATTGCATTTACCGCTTTTCTTGCGGATGTATGAATCAGTGTGTAAACGTCAAAAACAAAATGTTAAGAGTATCAGTATCAGTATCAGTCTTTCACTGCCCTTTGCTCGTAATAAACTTTGCAAAAAAAAAAACAAAAAAACAACTCCCCCTTTCAGCAAAAAACAAAAAACAAAAAAAAACGATGACACGGTTTGACTTTCACTTCCAATCTTTGGATAGCGACTTTACATTTACAGCACATGCACATCGGTTTTTAATATCGCTTGCAGTCTTACAGGGGGGGGGGGGGGGGATATCTCAGACTCTAGGGAGGAGGGGAGAGGTGAATATTTTGAATGTAGAAAATACAGAGCTAAGGTCGAAGGTCGAACTAATTAGAAAAGATGACCAAAACTTCCCCTTCTTTTTCTCTTCTCATTGTAACGGCCACATAAAAAACAGCATTTAGGCACAACTCTGCCTACTCATCACCCTCCGCCCTACTTCAATTTAAATTGCAAGCTCTTAGCATGCCCGAACCTGCTAGTTTACCGGATATCGAATCTGGAGAACAAGCAACATGATATGACGACCAATAAACGCATCAAAGCGATACATTACACGTCTAAAAATAGGCACGAAGCGGAGCGTAAAGTAAATAAAGAGCCTCGCTTCCTGTCACTGCTGAGACCATCAAGTGCTGGACGGCGAGGAATCGCTGCTTTACGTGACACTACCCATCTCTTTTATTAATGTGGCATTTCTCATTTTACAACGAAGGAAACAAAAGAGAAAAAAGAAAAAAAAAGCAGGAACAATGAAATTGTAGGGGGGGGAGGGGTGGGGAAGGGGGAGGGCGGGGGTAATCCGCCTGTGTCGTTTTACGTAAACAGGAGTCCACTGAACCAAGTGTTATACATGCTTCGCATTTCTAAACGATGCCTAATAGATATAGACTGAAGCGTTGATCCGGGGCATACCTTGCTTTTGGAATTTCTTAATGATGTTAAAAACATGAATAAATGCTATTTGAAATTCTTGCAGAGATGTCTCCAAATATATATATATATATATGTTATTTTATATTATAATTTTTATTTATTAAAATATTTGAAAAAGATATAGGTATCGGTAAAGGGAACAAATTATAGATGTCTGAAACAATTTAGTAATATCTAGAATTTCACTTTACATGTGTAAAATAACCCATATAAATTTGGAGGTGTCCCACTTTCAAGCAGAGATATCAAGAATTCTGACTAAAACTAAAAAGGCAGTCCAAAAAAAAGAGGCAGACATTAGGAAACGGTGTTAAATGACAATACCATGTTTATGATATTTGTTTACAGATATTAAATTTACTTCTCTAAAAAGTCTCAATACTCAGGCCAAGATTTATTGGCTGAATTGCATTAGGGAAATAATTGAATGGACTGTTCTATGTATTTACACAGGATAAAAACCTCACTGATCTTTCTTCTCGGATCGCTCACAACTATACAAAATCGTTCAGTGTGTTTTGGAATCCGTGACACACAAGCCAAGTCTTTTTTCAACTTGATTAAAAATAAATACTTGCTCAATCGATTGTGAGCAATACTTCAGTATCTCGATTTTTTAGTTGTGAAAATAAGACACTTGATATATTTTCATTCACATATTCTAGATTTTTTATTTGTGATTTATTACCCTCTAGCTTTTATACAACGAGACATGCAAGAATTTGAAATGTGTTTTCAAATTCTGACTTGCTTGATTATTCTTTTTGCAGCAGTACAATTGAACATACATAAAATCGAGGGGAAAGTTATGAATTCAACTAGAAGAAAAATTCACTTTTCCTTTTAAATTCGACCAGAAAAAAATCTTTTTCCTTTATGAATTCGACCAGGAAAAAGTTCACATTTCTTCTCACTTGCTTTGAGAGGTCTGAAACGTATAATTGAAGTGTGTCATTTTACGACACGTATTTTGGTATCAATAAATCTGTAATTTCCGACTTAAACTATAGAAAATGTAAAAAGGTGGGGGGGGGGGGAGGGGGGAGAGGAAGGGGTGCCGTGGTCAAGCACAATGTTTGGTAAAAAAAGTCGGAGAAACATTTAATTTTAAAGAGAATTTTTCCCAAAAGGGGAACAGGGCAGAAATAAAAATAATTATAAATACTTGAGGGGGCAACTGTAAACTTCTTGGATTATGTTGACTATAATATTTCTCTAAAAATTACCGACTTGCTGTGTTCCGCAGTTTATATACGTCGAAATATACGTGTTGATAAAAAAATGGTCACCGAGTTATTTAGGCTCTCACAATATTGCAAATTACATACAGCTTCATTAAAAAACAGTTGCCAATTTCTTGTTTTTAAGTGAAGGTTATGGAATTCTTGCTTTTCACAATCCATACCCAACCCTCCCTCTTGCAACGTTTTCACACATTTTACGTTATGTTTTTTCTTCATATCCAAAACCAAACAGTCTAGTGCCACCCAACTCCACCGAAACCCAAATTCATTAACCAATAAAGTAATTGATTAGAGAACCTAAGGTAAACAAGTACAACAAAAAATGGCGATACATAAGGTAACAACATACCTGCTCATACTCGAAATCCTCCACCCGGCTGATCTTCCGGTGTCTCTTGTGCTTATGGTGGTGTTTTTTATCCGAGTCCTTACTCATTTTTGGGCTTAGTTTTATACTGCTGTGGACATTAAAAATTACACCTTGATTTGCCTTAGATAAAACATCCAAATTGTTGTATTTACAGAATAAAAACAAACATGCCTGTTACGGTTCTAAACATCAAAGCATACTCTCCGACACACACAAAAAAATAATAAATAGAACGAGCCCTGCACTGGATAGTAATTTGATAATAAGTAGAAGAATCAAAAAGAACTTGTGAATGGCTCTTGTGTCTCTATTATTAATATTCTGTTGTTCCAGTAACGCAGTGACAGGAATCGCAGTGATTTACTCACACAAAGTCGCTTTTAAGAGGCTCTCCACCGCAAAGCCAATGCATGTGAGACGTGGACCCTCCTTGAGTTAGCTGTATACATATATATATGTGTGTGTGTCTATATATATATATATATTATATAGTTTATTTTTACCGAGTCCTCTCCCTCTGTGTCCTCATTGCTCTTTATGCGTTGCCCCGTCTCTTACTCCCCATGGCTGTTGCTCTGCTTAATCGACCTTGCTTTTAGCAGACCATACATTCTATAGCAAATAAGAGCTTTCCGTTCATTTGTTCTGTGAATAAACATCGTGCATTATCGCTCTGTTCGTATTTACAAATGGTAGAAATTCATTTGTCAATTTGCTACTAAACCCGTATATAGTTTACGACTTAATTTCGTCAGAGGAACGACTCCCCTTTTGGCTGGCAATTGTTCGTTCCCTAATGAGTAAATGTTATGATGTTTTGTATCGTTACCCTGGACCGACTTGTGAATAGTTAATGAGTGAACTTTATAGCATTTTTTTTAATGTTTGTTGTGTGTTACTTAGGCGATGCTCGCTGGATGGATGGGCGTGGGGGGAGGGGGGTTGAGGGGGGAGGAGGAGCTCACCTTGTGCGTCAATTGCTGTCCACATTTCACACATCCACCCTAGCCACACGACCTGATAAGCACCCAGTCATTACAGAAATGACACACTCCTATTACAGAAATGGCACACTCCTGTTTGAAGATAGCTCTGCAATTTCACCCAGGTACGAAGGAGACTCCTGCCCCCTGAGGTCAGGCATCGCCATGGACAAGCGCAAAAAGGGCATGAAAAAATCCGAAAAATCCGAAAAAATAGATTGTTAAACTCTGTGTTTTCGCGGAAAAAGTTTGACTGTTTAACTCCGAATTTCCCAGGCTGAACCCTCCCATCCTTGCCCGAAAGCTGTATCCGCCACTGGTGGTTCAGTCAATCGTGTAGTCAAGCAACAAGATGTAGTTCAGTCAGTGCTGTTGTCAACCGGCAAAATGTAGTTCAGTCAATATAATAGTCAAGCAGTCAATCAGAGAGTTCAATGAATCATGTGGCCAAAGAGTAAGATGTACTTCAGTTAATTATGTGATCAAGTAGTTTGATGTGGTTCAGCCGGGGTACATACAATTTGACCAAACGCAATTTGACCAACCGCCATTTCACCGACCGCCAATTGAGCAATGGACACATGACCAACCCCTTAATAAAAAAAAACAGGCATCTGATCAACTTCTTCACAGGATTCACATAAAAATATAAATTCAAAGAAGAGCTCAACTGCACCAAAGAGAGTGCTGATTATCTTTCTGTCGTTGGGTGTCATTATAGTTGTCGCCTTGTTGTGGAGCTCTAAGTGTCCCTTTTAATCTCCGCGCACTCTGGAGTTTATACCAACAGACCCAGACCTCGTGGACCCCGTAGTGTCATCTCAGGTACTTCGCAACTTCTGCTCCAGGATTTCTTGGAGGAACGCAAAAAGCTGCAGGAGTTCTTAAGAGGAATTGGAACTGGTGCTCGACTTGGGCATTAACTTTAGAGTGACGATACTTGTAGTGTTGTGACTGTTTAGTCGTGAGATTGACCCAGCTTGGGCTGTTTGGGACAGTAATTATATGTCTCCCCATTAGGGAGACATATATAGCATTTGGTGTGTCCGTCCGTCCGTCTGTTCGCAGTGAGTTCTTATGAAATTGATGAGTCGATTTTTCTCGAAACTTACATACATATTGGGGTACATGTCTAGATGATGCCCGTGTTATTTTTTTTCCGTTCCTTTATAAATTCTATTTCTGGCACACTTTTGAACATTGGGGGGGGGGGGGGGGGTCGTGCATCTTTTTTCACTTCGGCAGGCTAAATCTACAAAACAGTTCGTTGGATAATGCTCAGACGTCGCAAGAACACACATATAGCGCAAATGTATACTGCGAAGTTTTTCTTCATTTCCGTTAAAAATGTATTTTGACCGATTTTTTAAATTTCTGATTTTTAAGTTTTTTTGGCCATATTGTTCCGATATCTCCGAAACAGTTTATTGGATTAGGCTGAAACGTTGCAAGAAGAACCTGCATCTATTGCAAATGTTTACTGCGAAGTTTTTCTTCATTTTCTGTAAAATGTATTTTTGGCAATTTTTTAAAATTTTTTGGCTCGCCAATGTTGTACTTTTAAACGAGGAATTTTTTCCACGTGACTGATTGGGGGCGGAGGAGACTATGCGTTTTTGTTTTAACAAAAACACAGGCCAATCTAGTTTTATTTGAAGTATTATGACGGTTTAGCTGTTGGAGCTCTGGGAATCTTTTGATTACAGTTGTGCTACTGAGTAGCGGTAGAATAAAAACACAAAATAATAAACTTGGTCAAACGTCTGTTTTTTTATTAAGGGGTTGGTCAAATGTCCATTGGTCAAATGGCGGTTGGTCAATTTGCGGCTGGTGAAGTTGGTCAACTGTCCTACACCCCGTTAAGCCAGTCATGTCGTCAATTAGAAAGATGTAATCAAGTAAATTATGTAGTCACGAATTGGCATGTGGTTCATTACTCGAGAAGTAATATCTAGTTCAATCAATCATGCAGTGACTGTCATAATAACTTACATTGACGGTTGATCAATATGTAAACTCGTTATTTTGTTGCGATCACAGCATCTTTGTGGCGATGTCTTCAAATTTGAATTCGGCCAGGTTCTGTCGACTCCCGAAGTAGGTTACTGAAAAGGCTTTAAATAGGCTTTGGTGTCACAGGCAAAGCAAACTTATGTTATTTGATCGTGTGTCGGACGCCCAGGCAACACTACAACTATCGCTGCTCTGAAATTAATGTCCCGGTCGAACATTCCTGTTGTTGTTGTTGTTGTTGTTGAATTAATAGGCAAACTTTGTTTAATTTTTAGTTGGAAAATGCGGGTATTTATTGGGTCGGTTGGTATAACGCCGGAGCCAAGAGATAAACGGGGCAATTAGAACTCCATAGCAGGCGACACCTGATGACACCCAATGACGCAGAGAGGATCAGCACTCCATCTCACTGATGCAGATGAGCCCTTCTTTGAATTTATATCTCTGTGAATTAGCGATGGGCGATCGGTCCAAAATCTGGAATCGATCATCGTTTCCAAAAACCATGCCGATCATCGATTTTATCGATTGCAAAGCACTATAAATCCAAAATTCGCCAGGTACTTTCCCTTTTCCAGGGTAAGCTTTAACTGGCTGTGGCATCATAGGTGACGCGCGCCAGACCAGTTAAAACCGGTTTTTAGCGTGACTTCTCCTGAGGCATGGGTCATCTCAAACAATTTTAAATTCAATTACGCAAATATTCATACATTATTCTAACTGAACATTATGGATGAGTTTGAAAGTGAGCTTGTGCCTTTACCGGGAGCTAGAAAAACATCAAAAATTTGGAACTACTTTGGATTTAGAAAACTACAGATGGTCCAGGAAAGATTTTGAAAGAAAATGCAGTTTGTAAAATATGCAACAACGTGCAAGTATACAGGAGGAACGACAAATTTAAGTCAACATATATTTCGTCACCATAATATTAAGCTGAAAGAAATAGAGGTAAGAATTTTTTCATAAAAGGTAATACAGAATACTAGTGCACAGAGATATTTGGATTGCGATTTTATCAGTCATGAAATTATGGTACAACAGAACTGTAGTACTAATTTTTTGCTGTCGGATTATGTAGTATTTTGAGTGCAACTAGGAACGAAACTAAAATTTTTACCATGGTTCGAGATACTCTGATACACTAGTACACATGTTATATGTAAATTTTTCTTTCTTATTTAGGGAGATGCTTCCAAGCCATCAGACCACCCAACAATCAAGGCAGCGTTTACTAATCCAGCTTTCGCAAAAAAGGAACAGGTCGACAAAGCACTGAAAAATTTATTATTAAGGATAACGAGCCACTAAGAAGGAGATGGTTTCAAACACCTAACGTCTGTGCGCGTGCCTGGATACGATATCCCATCCAGAAGAAAGATTACTACAGATTTAAACAAAATACACGAAGATATGAAAAATAAACTTAAATCACTGCTGGCCAAACAGGGTAACTGTGCATTAACGCACACTATATGGACATCTGTCGCAAATCAAAGCTATGGCGCCGTTACTTTACATCTGATAACGACCTCGTGGAAGTTCAAAACGTTCATACTAGAAAAGAGTTTGATCACAGAGTCGCACACGGCCGAAACAATCGCGCGTATGCTGATTACTACCCAGCAGCAGTGGGACTTCAAAGATCCAATTGCCGTAAGTGATAACGCCTCAAATGAGTTGAAAGCATTTCGGATTCTTAAATGGGACCATATATCTTGTATTGGACCCAACCTGAACCTGGCTGTTAAGGCTGCACTACAAATCCACAGAGTCCGAGATATTGTAGCAAAGGGCAGAAGAATCGTAACTTACTTTCACAATAACCCAACAGCTAGCGCCACTTTAAAAAAAAACAGGAACTCGTATACAGGATGTTCAGACACGATGGAATTCTACTCTCGACATGTTGGTGTGTTTATCAGTTATCAGAACAAACAACAGCGATACATGCAACAATACTAGTTGCATCAGTTTCCGACCTTGAAGAGAGAGAAATGTTCGATGTTTACGAACAAAAAATTGTCGATGACGTCACACGGTTTCTAATATCATTTAAAGAAGTAATGTTAAATCTGTCAGGAGAAGACGCACCAGCCCTTCCAGCGCTATACCCGACTCTCAAAAAGCTTGTCAGCTTTGTTACAGAGTTAGAATCGGATACACCAGCAATAAAAAAGATGAAAGAAGCAGCAAAGAAAAATTTGGATAAACGGTATGTATCAAAAGACATTTTACTGATGGCGAGCTTATTGCATCCACGAACAAAAGCGCGTGCATTTGTCAACGCTGACGAACGAACAAACGCACGAAAAGCTGCTGAACGTCGTAAAGGAAATGATCGGCCAGGAACAACAATCTTGTGTTGTCATGGAAGAACCACAAGGTACTGAAGAAAACGTGACAGCTGGACCACCACTACCTTCGTTATTTGGTGTGGAGTCTGGTGCCAGCTCAACCTCTTTGTCAGATACTAAACCTGTGTCAGACACGAAGCCAGTGCCTCCACTCAAAGTATGTGTACCGGGAGCTCCATGCCAGGATGTCATGGACTGGATAGATGATATCGTAGTTGTTGGTACAGAATGCCCGAGACATCAGACAATTGAAGAAAAGGCGGAAACAGAGGTCAAAGTGTATACTACAGAGGCTCCGTCGAAGGATGAACCCCTTCAGTGGTGGAAAACGAGGGAAGTACTATACCCTCATATCTCTCGATTGGTGAAGAAATATTTATGCGTCCCAGCCTCGAGTGTTCCGAGCGAAAGTATTTTTAGTTTAGCCGGAAACATTGTCACAAAGAAAAGGGCTAGATTCAGTGCAGAAAATGTTTACATGCTTATTTTCTTAAATAAGAACTACAATAATCTGTGCTAGAAGTGTGGCGAATAGAGTTTGTAAGTACTGCACGAACAAAATTAACATAGAACACTTGGCTACAGTAGACTCGAAGTGCAACGATCGACATGCTTTTGTTACAAATAAGACTCTTAAGTTGGGACATTTTCTACTAAAGAAGAATTATAGTTAAGCAGTTTGCAAGTTAAAGTATATTTTGACATGTTCAAATATCTGGTATTGTTATTATATACACCGTTTTAAGTCAAACGGTCTGACCTAGTTGCTCTATACTTTCTATTTGTGATGTTTGTTTGTGAGAAATTATCCTTGTTAGCAAGGTCCGTAACTGTATGTCAAAATCAAAGACTTCCATGATGCTACAAGATTAATAAACCTTCATATTAAAAACCTATTCGTTATTTTTTAAAATCGTTATGATCATCGATTCCACAAAGTGCATCGCAATCACAGGGTTGGATCATCGATGTAATCGATGATCGTCCCATCACTACTGTGAATCATATGAAACTGTTGGTTAAATGCCCGTATTTTATTAAGAGGCTGGTCAAATGTCCATCCGTCAATTGGCGGTTGGTCATATGGTCAAATTGTATGTGCCCCGTTATCTTAGAATGTAAATTCTGTTCAAAACTACATTAAGATAGCTGGGAAAGTATAACTTGTGAAGTGTCCATGTTCTCAAACTGGTGAAGTACCCATGCTCTCATGAATAGTGGGCCGAGTGGCAATTAAGCCGGTATAGGGAGGGTCACGATTCAGACACATGGCTAGTGATTGGTTTTCGTAATGAGCCACAATATACTCCCGCTCGTCACTGCCCTTGCCACCCTGGTGTTACCAGTGCTCGTGGCTTGTTGACAGATTTAGATACACTCTTCTGCCAGAAACACTTGTAATATTGACTTTCTCTTATGAAGACCATGGCGAGTGCTACTTTTTACTGCCTTGCCATTTTTAGCAGCGTAGAAACTAAATATAACAGAGATTGCTGATTGAATTCCATATGATCATCTCTGTGCTATACAACGACTTTTCTGGATCAGCAGTAAACTACACAGGATTTGAATAAAACACTCTATCCAGAAAAAACACTCAAAACCTTTCTTGTTCCAAGTTTAAGAGCCTTTGTGTGCGTGTGTTTGTATGTGTTATTCTTGCGTATGTATTTGCTAAATGACAAACATACTATGCACTTGATGTCCCCGGGATGTATATGCGGCAACCAGGAGCACCGAATTACCTAGTTATTAAAATAGCAGAATTAGCCAGAGCTACCGACTCGGAGGTATATTTTCTTCTGTGTTGTCGAAAGAAACTGGCACAAAACTGGAAATGTCACAGTAGACACTGGTAAATAAAACTATTCTTATAAGTAGCTGAAGTGATGTAATGTTGTAACTAGACCGATTTCACTACCCAATGGTGAAATTTACACTTCATCCTTATACTGAAATCTACAGGATTCCACTTTGAACGTTGTTAAAAAGCAATTTCACGTTGCCAATTGCATGAAAACCATCACCCAGTGAATTACATTTTGACAAAATTTATTGCGATTCGATGTAGAATGAGAAAAAAACTAGCAGCTAAGTAAAGTTAACCATTGCTTACAGACGGGCGAACTGACGGCAGACTAAATATCACGAAACCGCAGACCACCTGGATTTAAACGGAATGCATGGCAAGCACAACTAATTAATTTTCAGTCATATCAATTAAACGTGGCACTTAATTTTGATTAAATTATGAAGTAAACATCACTCTATTTAACTCTCGTTCACAACCTTTTCAAGACAAAAACACAGATATTTAAACCGCAATGCATTGTTTTTCACTAAGCCAGTACATCTGACATCTAAACTATTGTTATTGCAATATGATGCACGTAAGCCGCTCAAGCTGTGCAGGGTACTTGAGGTCAATATAACTTTATTTTTACACTTGGGATTTTCGATCCCCTAGTTTATTGCTTTTGTACGTTTCGGAAAAGTGTTTCCGTATTTTTCCTTTTTTCGCCAAAACCTTGTCACGCGAACTCCTCTGAGACGGCCAAGGCTAGGACGACCAAATTTGGCAGAGGCATAGTATAGCGTGTCTAGTTGGTGCAGCTCAATTTTTTAAAAGAAATTCATTAATATTTTATATGTGAAAAAGGACATTGAAATTTAAAATTTGAAAACCTTGTCACGCCAATTCCTCTGAGAGGGCTAGGGTAGGACGACCAAATTTGGCAGAGATTCAATGTAGGATGTGTAGTTGGTCCAGCTCAATTGTTTTAGAAATTCATTAATATTTAATATGTAAAATGGACATTGAAATGTTGCCACTTACGCCCTTTATAAGCAAGCAAACGCTTTGATATAAACTGGCATATCAGCCGCGGTGTATTGATCGCCCAACTGTCTGCAGTGAGAGCAATCACAACATGCGTGTGAAAGTTAAAGTTGACTCCAGCTTTTGGGGTTTCCCCATTAGTTAAAGAGTGATGAAATTTGACTCACTGATAGAGGATGATTAGACGCGGTAAAATCCGCATTTTTAGTCATGACCTTAGAGAGCGATTGACATCCTGGGACATGGTCAATGTAAAAAACCGAAAATGGGCCATTATCTCGAAAACGGTTAGAGATAGAGCGATTTTGAGCTTATTTACGACCGTTTTGACCTAAAAGACGATGTGTAAGAGGTACCTCGATGACCTTGACATCCTCGGTCATGGTCAAAGTATAAAACCGGAAGTGGGCCACCATCTCGAAAACGGTTAGAGATAGAACGATTTTGAGCTTATTTTCGATCCTTTGGGTCTAAAAGACGACATGTAATGGGTAAAGAGTTTAGAATCGTAATTTTTTGTGACCCCAAGTGTAATTTTCGTTACTCTGAAGCGAAAACGGTCTAGTTATTATTATTATTATTATTGTTGTTGTTATTATTATTATTATTAGTAGTAGTAGTTAAAGTAATAGTGGTAGAATCAGTAGCGGTAAGTAATAGGAATTGTAGTAGTAGAAGTAGTAGTGGTAGAATCAGTAATAATAGTAGCAATAGCAGCAGTTGGTATATATAAAAAACCAGTCGGTTTAAGTATCCACTTTGAACAATTTAAGCATAGTAAGGGCAGACACTTTGATTTGCACATACCCTCTTCCCCTGGCCCCCATTGCTCCGTTGAAGCGATGTCAAATTATTTAAAACTTCGTACACAAAAAGTTGATTCTCTCTTCGTTTTAATAAGCGGAAAGCCTATTTCTCCATCTTTTTTTAATACCGTTCTCAAATCGGCATTAATGCTCTCCCTTGGTACTTGTAAGGGTTATACTTCACATTCCTTTCGAATAGGTGCCGCGACATATTGCCTCCAAAAAGGTTTAAATAAAACACGCATTTCTCATATTGGCAGGTGGCGTTCTAATGCTATTGATAAATATTTTCGCGTACCGTCTTTCACAGTGTGATTGCCCGTTTGTCTGTGGGGTCCTTCTGTGGGGATTTCAATTTGTTTGACCCCCAGTCAAATTTTGGATCAGTGAATTATATGTTTTCTTTCTCATAAATATGTGTGATGTAATTCTTCTTTATTGTTGTACATCCATCAATTATTGATGTTACATAATAATATTGAAGTTACGTAATTGTACTGATGTTACGTAATTGTATTGACGTTAAATAATTGTAAATGTATTAATTAAACATTGGCGGTACAAGAAATTTATAAAAATCCCACCTGCGTGTTTATTTTTGTGTTCACAGGACGGCTTGAAATCATAAATAAATATATATATATATATGAAGGATATTTGAAATATTTCATGTTTCTATAGTTCCAAGCTACATCTAAAATTCAACTATAAATATCATAATTTCATTTATAGGTATCAGAAAGTAGGGATGTGGATGTGAAAATATATTTAAACAAAATCATTCATCGTGTGTCCCTGAGGCAAGTCACATAGAAAGCCTTAAGTCAGTGCTGATTAGTCTGTGTGCTCTCAACGACACCGCACTAACACTGGATAAATTAACCTCAACCTCCCCCCCCCTCCACCCCCTCCCCCTGCCTTCCCCCCTCCGCTCCTTCAACACTCCTTTCCGCCCTCCACCTTATGAGACATAGTCAAGTTATTGTGTGTATTGTTAATTGTTACTTGCGTCATAATGTTGTTTACACTTGATTTGCATTCTCCGCTGGGTTTGTATAGAGTGAGCGAATTTCAATTCTGTTTAAAGACCTTGCCTAAAATGGCACTAGGCTAAAAGACTATTCTTTATCTGTGGCATTTATTCCTGAAGCACAACAAATTATTTACTTTGTAAACATTTGCTTAAAATAGCAATGGATAGAAATGTGTTTATTTCAGTTGAAAATAAATGAGACTCCTGGGTTGAGGGGGGTGGGGGAGAAGGGTGGAGCGCAGAATGTGGAATACACAAGAAGTTATTTTTTCGCTATTACATTTCCCATTACCCTTTACGTTAAATAGAATAAAAGCACCGATTTCAAGTTTATAAAGAGCCAGGAAAATTCCTGCCCCCCCCCCCCCCAAATAAATCCAGTTCCGGAAGAATCTTCAATTTGATGACTGACTAGTAATGGCCTGAAAAAAAAAAAAGATTTGAAAATTCAACACACAGACGTTGAACAGACGTTTTATATGGACGTTGGTATGGACAGACAGAACAAAACAAAGCATAGAACAGACGTTACATCACGACTTTGTACTACTTTCCTTCAGAGGCCAAGACAGCATTCGTTAATGATAAGCATAAAACATCAACCTAATGTATGTATAAATGTCGTCTTATAGATGTTGTATAGCCATTTTATATGGACATTTTTTAAAACATATGTTCTTTTCCTCTGAGGTTCAAACATCGTTTTCCTTAAAAAAAAGTTCCTGGACGTTAATTCTGAATTCCATGATAGCCGATCTTACAACTGTATTCGCTAACCGAGGCAACTGAATCAAGTCTTTGCTGGCTGCCTCGAGTCATTACAGTGACCATTATATATTTTCCGCTGTGGTTAAAATTTGTGCAAGATGGTTTCCTCGGTTAATTTGCATAAAAGCAACTGAAAGAACTGCAGGGTGTGTGCTGGGATAGGAACACCCCGCGAATGGGACAATCGCAGAAATAGGATCACTTTTCAACAATCTCGTTTATTATGTTCAAAAGTGCCATCCATTATGACCCCTAAAGAGAGAACCAACTCGGAATTTCGGTAATCGGGCCAGACTGGTGTCGTCCCATTAATGATCCTATTTCCGGGGTTTCAACGTAGTTAGAAAAGTATGGCAAGCTAACAACAAAACACATTTGCCCACTACACCTATCTGAAAATCAATTCCGTAATATGAATATATGTTTTCAAACATGTGAATATTGTTTTACTCTATGATTTATTTCATTTCAGTATCTCAGACAGGGGTTTACCTCCGCAATGCTATTTATTTCTAAGAACACCTGTTTGGAGCAGTTAAATAAATCTATTTTATCTAACCAAGCTATTATATTCTGTAAAAGTGTATGCATTCCCATGGAATATTAACAGATGTTGCATAGGCGTAGAAAATAATATCTGATACGAAAATATGAAACGTCTTTTCTTCTTTAAACGTCTTTAGAGTATGGGAGATCATTTGATACATTTTAGGTAATATCTACCGAGACAAGAAGAGCGTCACATGACTGTAATAATAGGAAAAGAATTGTCGGAAATAACAAAATATATAAAATAAATATGTAAATGTTAATAAGGCCAGTTCTTATGTGCCAACAGAAATACAAGTGTAAGACCACTGCTTCTGACGTATCACTTTATCTTAATGTGGTGTGTAAAGCTATCAATGGGTTCATTTGCCTGCTTTCTTGTTCATATCAGCTGGGTCTTTTTCCATCGCAACCTTTGTTACTGAAACCCTTGAAACAAAGAATTTCTGTTTACTTGTCTGCCCAACTGCCTTAGTGACACCTTGGGACTCGTTCAGTTGAGATTTACACAGATGAAAATGATTCCTCAGGGAACAATTATACTTACTCAGTAGACTTTTTACATTCGTCATGCTACTTACGTACGACAATCTGTGCTTATTTTAGTTCCACATAGTCATGAAAAACACAAAAAATTCTATTTTAAGAGACATTTGTGTTGTTTTGCCCTACATAATGCGAAGCCTCCCCCTCACACAACCTGAGTGATGGTGATAACACAGGTAAATATTGTGTCGAGGATCACTACTGTGAAGAACTTCCGGTTGATATAAAGGGAAATACAGCAGAAAGAGTGTAACTTAACTAAGTTATCAACCCGGTTTTGATTTCTCTTCTTGCTGATGCAGAGTTGTTCCTTTGTAAAACAAGCCACCATCGAGAGCGCAGCCCCCAACCGGAAACGGTGATGAGTCGGTTTAAAATTAATGTGACACTGTGAATAGCATAAAACAATTTGTTACAGCTCAACCTGACGGGGACTCCGGTCGGGGCAACAACTTAAACCAAAGCCGACCTTGAGATATGCTGTCCAAAAGTAACACCAAGGTTGAAAATAACCTTGAGCTTTGACCCAAGGTCAATCAAAGGTAATCAAGTCACGACCCTTCTCAACACAAGTCACGTACCCACTTTGGTTGAAATCCGTCCAACTGAATTTGAGATATCATGTCAACCAGAAAAGCTTTACACACTTTACAATCAAGCTAAAAAATTTTAAAAATTCGCCAAAACCCCAATTTTTAACAAACCGCAAAAATTGACGTGCATCAAGCTTCGACCATGGGGGGTGAATCCTGTGAACTATTAGACCAAATGGCCTACACATCTAAGAGGAATGAGTGGTAACGGAAGGACGGACGGACGGACAGAGCCCAACCCATAGCCCTCCTCCGGGGCCTAAAGCCCCGGTTGGGGGCTAATAACATTTGTATGTTTCTAGAATTAAATAGAAAAATTCTTAGCCTGCTAGAACGTGGCAACACTTGGATTATAAAAGTATTTATACCGATACTTGAAGTAGTTATAGCTAGAAAATAGGTATCTGAATGTTATACTTTGCTTAACTTTTTCTCTGTTCGGGGTTATATTTTATTTTATTTAGTTGTTGATGATTAAGTCGTCGCCGAAAAGCGTCGTAAGTCAGTTTGCTCATCTACCATGCAGATGTAAAATCGTGTCCTTTAAATGCATTTGATTAAAAAATACACAAGGATATGTCTTTTGGTTTAAAACTAAAATGTTATTATTGTTCACGACCACATGTTTGTCCGATGTGAGATTATTTAAACAATATTAAAAACTACAAGTAAATTGAGAAGAATGTTATGATTATCAGAACTACAGTACAACAACAATTTCTGTTTTATCAGTCGACATATCTCATATTTCAGATATAGAGACAAACTTTCTAACATATATGTGTCACTTTTTAAAGTGTTGGCGATATTTGGTCTTGGCGATACTAATGTCTTTTGCCCCTAGAATATCTAAATAAGTGAATGTTTTAATATCCGAAACTGAAATGGTAGCTTTTGCAATTTTCACGAATTTCTGTAGCATAATGTATTTACAACACGAACCAAATTACATTACGACTTCATTGAGACTATGGCATGACGGATGATATTATCGCGTTAACGCACTGTTTCATTATGTCCACATGCACTGGGTTTCAGTTAAGAAGGCTTCCATACAAAAGCAGTGATCAACACTTTTCAAGAGATAATAATCGTTTAAAAATTAAAATCAAACGTGTTTAAATGTAACATGACAGCATTAAAAGGCGTGATGCAAAATGTTCCAGAAACATCCAGAATAATTTTATTTACTTCACATGCCAGAGCACTTCACCGTAGTCTTTGCCATAATACAGTTTTTCAAGTCTGATTGTTGCATATTTTATGTAGTACAGACCAGTTCGCAAATAGGAACACCTCGTAAAAGACCACTTTTCGACTTAACAGAAAAAGACTCACTTTCGCGAAGTTTTATACATGATGCTATTTCCTAGGTTCATTTCATTTAGAATTAAATTTATTTACATAGTATATTGTGATTCTGGTTCATTTATAGCCTTGACGTTTAGCTCGTACTATTTGTACCCATGGCTTTTAATTTTGTGCCATGCTCAGTTGTGTCTATGTTACTCCAGAACATTTACAGACACGAACTGTGCTTCTGAACCATTTACCAGTGCATCTTTTTTTTACTCTAGGTTGTTGTTATATCCTTCCATTTCCACCAACTCTACAGTCTTTAATTAACCCCTTCTCAATGCTGTGCAAGGGAAAAGGAAAGGAAAAGAAACTTATGCATGGCTGGATGGAAATCCTCTTACCCTAGTCAACAGGTTAGCTATGTAAGATATTGATGTGGTGCCTCTTATAGACAATAAAGCCAAAAAACATCCTCTATCGATAAGAGTGGTTGTCACTGAAAGTTTATAAGCGTGTCTTGTTTAACTCTGGCGTCAACCGCTCAATTGCGAACACTCACAGTTCTGAAGTGAGAAAGCGATATTTTAAATAAGCAAAACTCATTGACAGAATGCTGTGCTATGAGAAACAATGGTTTTCTGCCTTTGATCCAGATGCTAGTCAAGATGCGGCAGGGTTTGTACTTTATGCCCTGCTCGGAAAGTAACCAAGGGCAAATAAAGTGATGGATTCTAAACTGAGTGTCTTGCATAGAATTAACTGATATGTATATATAAGCTTTTGGATTATAGTAACCATTGCAACGACCACTGATTCGAAGCGCTGAGACGGCCTTTATATAACGCACACATCAGATGGGAGCAGTTTGAGCAAAAGTCTCCGAGCATGTGGCATATTTGAAGTTACATAGATAGTAATCCAATAACAGCTACTGTTTTCAGATTTTGTATTGCTTGCCTAATACATCTACAACAAACACGCTCGGGAAGTGTCATAAAATATGTCAATGTCTTTTACCATCGCGTATTTACGCTGTGATCACCTGAAATGTCATGCAGGTATTGAAGGTAAAAAGAAAATCTCTTTCATCTGGTTTATTTTCCATTGTTATCGACCTTTTAATGCTTGAAGAGTTAAAGAATAAGAGATTGTTTTATACAGCATATCACCTATAACAGCAAGCAAACGAAATCCTTTAAAAGTAGACCGATTTCGCAACCGAGTTGCGAAACAAACACTTGGGATACTAAAAAAATTCTTATTGGCTGAGCTAAACAATTTCTTATCCTATTTCAGTTTTTAAATTCGCATTTTGATTCTTGATTCTGTCCGGTTTAGGTTTGAATGGAGAATGAAAATTTTTAGACATAATTAACATTCGTTTTATGATATAAAATTAGATCTAAAATCTGATATTAAATAAAATCTAGCCATTTGCAAACCATAAAAGAACGCATCAATACTTTATAGAAGACCAACGATGTCAGCAGCACATGCTAACTGTTTTCGAGATTAAAGTCAGCTTCCGGTTTTTGACCTTGACCGTAATCCAGAAGGTCAAGGTCACCGAGGTACCTCCTTTGTAACGTTATTTAGGCCCGAAGGGTCTACAGTGTGCTAAACATCGCTCTTTTTCTAACCGTTTTCGAGATAATAGTCAACTTCTGGTTTTTAACCTTGACCGTGACCCAGAAAGTCTAGGTCACCGAGGTACCTCTTATGTAACGTTGTTTAGGCCCGAAGGGTAGTAAATGAGCGTAAACTTGATAATAATAATAATCAACTTCCGGTTTTTGACCGGGATCCAGAAGGCCAAGCTCACCGAGCTACCTCTTATGTAACGTTGCTTAGGCCCAAAGGGTCGAAAATGAGCTCAAAATCGCTCTATCACTAACCGTTTTTGAGATATTAGTCAACTTCTCGTTTTCGACCTTGACCGTGACCCAGAAGGTACCTCTTATGTAGCGTTGTTTAAAGTCAAAGGTCTAATCCTCTCAAAACCGTGATGATGCACATGTCTGGATCATGGTGAGTAACTTACCAAATTTGGTGATGCTACCATTAATGGTTACTGAGTAGTGGCCTGGACAAACTTTCAAAGGCCAAGGTCACATTACTGAGGTGAAAGGTCAAATCCATCAAATACCTTGACAATGCACATGGATCATAGTGATTTGCTGTGCTAAATTTGGTGCTGCTATCATTAATAGTTACCGAGAGGTGACTCGGACAACATTTTATATGTTGCGGTCACACTGCCAAGTCCAAAGGTCAAATCCATCCCAACATTGACGATGCACATGTCTGGGTCATAGTAAGATACTGCACACAATGTGGTGATACTACTGTCAGTAGTCGTTAAGTAATAGCCCGGACAAAATTTTAAAGGTCAAGGTCACAAATTCAAAGTATGCACCCATCGAGGTTTTCGAAATAAAAAGTTTACTTATATCGTCTCAAAATAGTAAAAGTGATCAATAAATGAATACTACAAAGTTATCACTACCACAATTCCATACCATTCAATATGTTCACAAATTGTAACGCGGTTATTTGTAAAAACAATTCATAAAAATACATCACTTGCTCTCCGTGATCAACTTTTCACTGACTGCAGCATTGCAAAAAGCCCAGTTCAGCACAGCCAGCTTTTCATTATGGGAGAGGCCACAAGCCACATACAGCCGTATTGATCTGCATTATACATAATCGCATGCGCACAATAGGCACCTTGTACTGTGAGATGTGCGTGTTTTAACACTTGTGTACATTTTCCGGGGGAGGGGCGTTTTACAGGGCGTTGGAGAGTTTAAAGTAACTGTTATCCGTCAATTGGTAATCAGTTAAGCGTTGTGTATACTAATAACAAAAATTCCGCTTTAAAACCGACCAGGAACAAAAAATCGAAAAATGACGTCATGATGACGTCATACGCTAAAATTAAGGCTTCCACGATGTTCTTTGTCAAAAAGTAGTCTCATAGCGTATTTGACGACAAATCTCTAGCTCCAGCCGTTTTGAAGATATTAAGCTCTAAAATATTCATGACGTCATAAGATGCAAAAGATGACGTCATATGTAAAAAAGTTTTCTCGTGGATCGAGTTTACCACATATCCTATCTGTGTGCCAAGTTTCACTTTCCTAGCTCAAACGGTCTCGGAGGAGATGCTCGGAAACCAAGTGACAAAGAATAACAAAAAAAAACGAAATATGAAAAAAAATTAAAAAATGGAAGAATAGAGAAATGTACGGAATTCGAGGAAATTTAAGATCTCCTTGGGCCAACGTGGCTAGCAATGCTTTTTGTATGTGCTGCACACCTTTGTTATCATGGTCGTCTATGTATAAATCTGGGGAACAGGCCCAACCCGCTGCCGAACTCCTCCGTCAACCCCTCCTCCCCACCTAAAAACCCCCGTAGGCCTAATCCGCCTCCGACCGAAACCCCCCGTTCTCAAATCATTTCACTGTGTGCTATAAAAAACCTGTAAAGATTGCATCATTTATTTTCAGTTTCAGCTTATCGTTTACACCTCACAGCACGGAAAATGAAAAGATTACTCTTAGTTCACATTTCAAAGCTGGAAAATTGACCAAATAATCTAAATTCTCAAACTCTCTACACACCAACTACTAAAATTACTGAAAATACACCAACAGTTTTTGGGTTGAAGCACTTCACATTTTGATATTGTACGCGATGCAACGCAGAAAATCCGGAATGGGTCTGTTCTGGAGGTCGGCGACCACAGTGAACAGTCTTTGCGTTGTTTCGCGGTACTGACGTAGTGGCTCTCTGGGCCTGCTTGACAGGCCTGAAGGACCTAAAAGGAAGTTTCTACATTTTGCAAAGGGGCGAATGCCAAAGCCGGTATCATGTGAACATACTTTGTGAATTCATTATCCATTCACAAAGCTTTGAGCTGGGCAACACGCCTGTGATATGTGTTACGCGTCTTATTGGGCATTAACACCTGGTACCAAGTATCCATTTGGTGTGGAAACATGGATGGAATACAGCTGAAAAAAAAAACAGCTGGAGCACAATCTTGAAAGACCAATCCATGAACAATATAAATTATGCTTGAGAACGGAAGGGGGTTTCGGTCATGTGTTTTGATCTTGGTTCCCTAGGTGCACGTATTGTGCCATTTGTCACGTGCAGGTTTATCTCTGAGACATCTTATGATATATGTCTTTCACGCTTCCTTATTTTGTTAGTAACAACGAATTCGGCATCTTCAAAAATGCTTAGACGTTGAAAACCTGTGCTATACATCGATTGAAGCACAGAATAGCTGTAGTTTGGGTCCGTTTAAACAAGGTTATATAGGTGTGATGAAACACACTTCGATCACTCGATCACTTCCATAATGTGTTTTAAATAAATCTCATACCGTTAATACAAACCAAAACTTTAAGATCGGCACCTGAATCCCAACACTGCAAGTTAAAACTACGCTTCTCTAAGCTTAAACCTGATTGTTTATTAGGTTATTAGGCAAACCTTGTAGCGGTATATATTTATTTTTGTTTTAGATTACAACCATGTCTGCAAAGGAACTGTCTGTTATATTCACAGGTGTGGCTTCATTGGATTAGATTACTGTCTTCTCAGCTCTGGACGAAATCTCAAAGCAATGTCCTTCGAACGCGACACTGGCATCAACGCTGTGATTGCTCTTTATTTTCGTACATTTCTGCAGCAAAGGTCATCAACAAGTTCTGTAGTATTTAATCCGTCATCTATCTGGAATCATGCTACATTTTTGGAAGTCTTCTGCATTCCTTCAGGTCGCTAACTGCACGAAATAATCGTTATTTCCCGCATAGATGCACCATTGAATGAAAGGAAGGAAGCAACCAGGACTGATGAGGTTGTTGCTAGTTGTTATTCATTGTGTTCTTTCCGCTGGTTAGCTAAACTCCGCCCATTATGGCAACCTCTCTCTGACTACTTCTGTTTTAGTACCCGGAAACAGTAACGAAGACATCACTGTTGCCCAGGTTCCACTAATGAACTGGCTAGAAGAATCCCTGGTTTCGCAATGCGTAATCATCCCCACTTTGATTCCTATTTAAACGTTACACGAATCCATGCGGTAGGTAACGTATTAAACTGTGGATGTTTATCTTGTCCTCCATGCCTTTTTTTCGCTCGGTGTATCGCTGTGGCTTACATCATCGTGGTGCGGGGTGTCCCGTAAGTTTTCCCTTTCGTAAGATTTGCACTTCGTAAAAAAGGCCTTTTCTACGCGCAGGGAAAACTTACGCTCACAGTTGCATAAGTTTTCCCTGTGCGTAAATTTTCCCTGTGTATTGATGGGCAGCCTTTTGTAATTTGCTTGTTGTTTCTCCCCATAAAGCTGCGTACACTTCTTCAAAAGCATGTACCACTGAGTTTTCCACAGGCCAAACTCAGTACCACCGCGTATTACGGATGCACTTTGGTGGTCCTGGTGCACTTTTGTGGTACTGAGGAAGAAACTGGTTAAATGAATTTTATTTTAGCAAACTCGTTTATCGTGCTTATTGCCTAAGCGTCACCCCTCATACCGTCGCCCCACCCAACCCCCCCCCCCCTCTCCCGAAAAAATGATTTCAATATTCTATGACGGTATATCGAACGCTGTGAGAGTGTGTTTCGTCATAAATATTAACTGGTCGGATTGCCCACAAATTACTTTTCAACATACCATAAGAGTAATCCGTGCTTTGACAAAACGTCTCAGTAAGGGTTGTCGTCTGCTCGGGACCTCAGTACTACTGAGGTCCCGAAGTGGCACTGAGGACCCGACAAATTTTTTATAAGAACTGCTCGTCCCCGCCCCCGCCCCGCCCCCATCTTTAATTGTGTCTTAAAATCACTGCTTCTACCGCCCCCTGCCACCCTGTTGGGCGACGCCGTCAGGGGTGGCATGGGATCTTTCATCTTCTTGTATTCCCACCACCCCGGTGGTGGCCCTGAGGACCAGGTGGTGGTACTGAGGAGCCGATTATTTTTAATTTTAGATTATGTATTTTGAGTGAGAATAAACCGTTATAATAATGACAAAGCTATCTTTTTATTTCGTAAAACGCTTTTTTACGAGTGAAAGCGTAGTTCGCGTTCTCTGATGCATAAATTGTGACTCGAGCGTTTCTTTCAGCCCCCTAATATAGCATTTTGAAGCGAAAAAAAGTTTTGGTCCTCAGTATCACCACCGGGCCATAGTGCCATCACTAGGTCTTCAGTACCACCACTTCACTTTTTTCGAAAAGTAAGCATTGATTTTTGTTTTTGAACATTTCTTTCAGCTTAAAACAACCTAATCTAGCATTTTGAAGTAAAAAATAGTTTGGGTCCTCAGTGCCACTTCGGGACCTCATTACCACTGATGGTACTGAGGTCCCGAGCAGACGGTGACCCGACCTCAAACGTCTTGGGGGAAGGGGATAACAGAGTAACAGACCCTCCCCATTTATTTATTTGCACTCTACCCTCCCCCAAAGCCAAAACACACACACACACACACACAAACACACAGACACACGCACGCACGCACACACACAAAGTTTTAGAATTAATGTTCTAGAATTCAGATGTATTCTGCAATGAATTTATCAGGGGTGGCGGGGGTGGGGAGCACTCACGTAGCGAATGGTTACCATGCGTGTCTACATTAGTTTTGAAGTTGACAGTTAAAAGAAAAAAAGATTTTTTTACGGAAAGTAGCGTAAAAATGGCCTGTGCGTAGGAAATTCACGTCTAGTTTTGTTTCGGAAATGACTTTTCTACGCCTTTAAGGCGTAAAAATTCCATTTCAACTTAAAAAATCGATTTACAAATATATAACCTAGAACCTGGATAGTTAAAAGAGAAAAAAGGACTTTTTGTACGGATTGATGGCGTAAAAATACCCTGTGCGTCAGAAATTCATGTCTAGTTTTGTGGTTGAAGTGACTTTTTTACGCCCATTAAGGCGTAAAAAATGCCCTTTTCACTTACAGATAGATTTTAATATATCTTGCTTTAAGGCTTGATAGCTAAAAGAAAAAAGGACTTTTTTACGGATTGATGGCGTAAAAATAACCTGTGCGTCAGAAATTCATGTCTAGTTTTGTGGTTGAAATGACTTTTTACGCCCATTAAGGCGTAAAAATTGCCCTTTTAACTCACAGATAGATTTTAATATATCTTGCTTTAAGACTTGATAGCTAAAAGAAAAAAGGACTTTTTTACGGATTGATGGGGTAAAAATACCCTGTGCGTCAGACATTCATGTCTAGTTTTGTGGTTGAAATGACTTTTTTACGCCCATTAAGGCGTAAAAAATGCCCTTTTCACTTACAGATAGATTTTAATATATCTTGCTTTAAGGCTTGATAGGTAAAAGAAAAAAGAACTTTTTTACGGATTGATGGCGTAAAAATACCCTGTGCACCAGAAATTCATGTCTAGTTTCAATACTGAAACGACAGGCTGTTTTTACGTAGAAAAGGCCTTTTCTACGGGCAAGACTGTATATTTTACCTGTGAGCGCATTATTTCAATGATTTCCTCTCCATATGCTGTTTCTTTGTTCCTGTTTCGATAGGGAGACACAATGTCTTAAGCTGAATTTTATTGATGCAGGGAAAAATTACGCTCCTGAAGCGTAAGTTTTCCCTTTATAGCACCGTAGAAAATGCCTTTTCTATACACAGGACAATATTACAGACAATGCGTTGACAGGTAGATTTTACGGGTTTGGCCGTAAAAAAGGCCTTTTCTACGTAAAAACGGGCTGCTTTTACGCGCAGGGAAAACTTATGCAACACGGGGCATTGCAGATTGGGGAAGCAAAATCACCAGGTGGGCTCGGCATTTGCATGACCTTTATGAGTAATTTCCTCCCCTATGTTGCTATATTATTCGGGCTTCTCATACCTTGAATCAGTAGTTACGCGGATACCGGAAAGAGATGAAAAAGCGTTCCAGTGTCGGTCCTGATGATGGTATTGAATGGGTGTCAAAGACAAGGGATGAATAGAACAGGCGGCTCATCAGGTAAATGACCCTGATGAAGATGATACTGGTTGTAGGAAGGGTAGAGAAGATATGAAGAACCGCCACAATGATGTACTTTTTACAAGTGAGTTGTAAATTTCTTTAAATGAAACTGATTTCCTCATAATGAACAAAATATGATAATTCTAATATCAGCATTAGACGTTGCTTTTAACTAACATATTAAAATATAAGTAATATTTCTCTGACAAACCATTTAATAGTAAGGATATAATACATTTATGTGAAAGAGTAAAATATGTGGCGCTTAAATTTTAAGATGTCTAAATAGACATATTCAAACTTATTTCTAAACATATCATTTAATTTGATATTAAGAAAAACTTAAAAGACATTATATTCCAATTCAGAACTAAAAAGACCAGTGTGAATTTACTGTTGAAACCTTACAACTGCAATTGACTTACAATTACAATTACCGTTCTTGTGTTAAAGGAGACTAATCTTACCAAATTAAAAACCCATCTTTGAAGTAATGTTGTTTATTAGTCTCTCTTATTTCGAAATTTTATATCATCAAGAAAAGCTGGTTTCAACCAGTAATAACTCTTTAGCATAATGCGCTCCTCCGACAACGGACCTTAGTATATCCTCGTATGTTTCTTAAAGCAATAAAAACCTTTCGCAAAATGTGCATTCTATTTTACTCTTTGTATGCATCGTGTGCAAAACGAAACCTTTCTTGAAAAGCTTTAGTTTCGATTCAGAAGTAAATCTTACTTCGGGAATAATAGGTTTTCATCATTATTTAGTACATGGATACAATTAATTATGTTTTTGAATCCCTTGTACACATGCTCAGTTTCTTATCACATTTGAGTTAGAAAGTTTGGCTATAAAGTACGATATGAAATGTCAGTCCACATATATAAGGCATTCTAGTATTTATGAAAATTGATGCTTGTGATACATTTCAACATCTTTATTTTCTCGAATGATATGTACTATGTTGCACAAAGTACAAAGTAACTGAGATATCAGAAAAAAACTTCATCATCTTGCAAAAGCATTGTTTACATTGTATGAAATAGGTTTCTGCCTTAACGTGTATCTGCACTGTACCAGTTTTTGGGAAAATTTACTTGACGTTTCATGGACACAAGCGAGTCATTTATTGAATACTTTTTGATGTTGCTGTGTCATTGCCAGACAGTAATCCAAACAAATCACAATACAAATTACAAATAGCCTGTTACATGTGAATTTAAGATTGTTTATAGTAGTATTTAGTCATCATCAAAGAATAGTGTACAAGAATCTGAAATGCCAACGATATTTTGTTGTGTTTTGTTAATTTCGCTGTTGACTGCTTATATTATATGTTCACATAATACAAAACTTTCTCGTTTTACTCACCCCTTTAATTGTGATTAAAATCTAGGTAAGTAATACCATTTTCATGTAAATTCATTCTATTTCAGGTGATTTGTATTGCTTTCAAGACGAAATAAAGACATAAACTAAGCATTCGCTAGCATTATTTTAGTGCAACCACAGCTGTGGTGCTGAGTGTTTGTTCAATTGTTTTGAGCCATAACAAAAGTAAACTAATCTTATGTTGCGTTATCACTGCATTTTTATAGCCTTTCAAGAAGCAACACTCACTTACAGATTTTAAGTCTGACCTGTATTTGACATATTTTTTTAAGAAAACGAACTGGATGTTGGCCATAAACACTGCCCAGAAGACACAGCAATTACATTAAATACCATTATTGAATAATGCATTCTTCGATCAGATTATTTAGAGTAACAATATCAACAATTTCCCATGAATGCCGTCTGAAAATGAGCTAATCTTTCTACTTAATGAGTGTCATATAATATTTTGGGAATGGGTGACATATGGAATGACGTTTCGAAACATTAGGACCTCTTTTGGAATTATTAGCTTCCAAATTGATATAAATTCGATGGTCGCATTTTCAAAAGGAGCTTGATATTTTACATCATTAAATGCTATTCATTTTTTTTAATATTTTTTTCTTCAAAGTTTTTGTCAAACACAGTTTTGATACATGTATCACAGTGGGGATAAATATTGAATATGTTTCATACTTGGCTTTATTTCGTTTTGTAACGTTTGAGATTTTTATCTTGCATTTAAACATTGAAAGAGAAATGACTCGTGTGTATCCCAAAGACTCCAGTATTCACCATGTGATCGACATCGTGTGTAGATAGCAATGAGCGCTACAAGTAGATAAAATATTGCTTTCTTGGTTTTATTAACCCATTATTTGTCACTTGGTATGATAATGCTTAAACATTTTACACATACCGTGTTACGATTATTGTTAGATTAGTTTTTATTTGTATTATATTATAGTGTTGTCATTGTGTCAAACTTTTTCTTAACAAATGGCCAAAGAATAAAACAAAGAAAATCACTAAAATAGTGATAAATGATGGTGTAAAGCTACCAATCAGTGCTACAATGTGCTATTTTATGTTTTAGTTGCATTTAGCACCGCTAAGAAAAATGTTAAGTGTAACATAAAGGTTTCATCCCTATTGCTTAAATAAAAAAATTATGGTCTGTTAAAAGCATTAAAAGCATATTAATGATAAACTTGTTTCATACAAATTAATAGAATAAAATGTTTATTTTTCATCGCTCTCAAAGAAAAGCCTGATGTTGCAAGAAAAATGTAATATGAAATAAATAAGCTGAGGGAACTGAAAACATAACATAACAAGTGTAAAAGGAGTTAAGGTGCATCAAGTGTTGACAGCCTTTTCGCAAATTAGTTGAGAAAAAGTAATATTTATTTTGAAAACTTAATCGAACATTTTATGTATGGTAAAAACAATAAAAAGTAATCAAATGACATTATAATTAAGAAGTGACATTTTTTGTGATTGATCTGAAGATTAATGTTAGATTGATTGACTCTTATTGCTTTGGTTATGTGATTGGCTCTGTATTGTTTTGGTTATGTGATTGGCTCTGTATTGTTTTGGTTATGTGATTGGCTCTTATTGCTTTGGTTATGTGATTGGCTCTGTATTGTTTTGGTTATGTCCAAAATGAATGATTTTAACATATTGTTTGCAAACTTCAAGCAACCTTCTATCGGTAAATTTAAGAACTTGTACAACGTACCGTGTCTGATTAAACCTATATAATTTTTTTAACGTTATAAAACCCTTAGGCAATTTTAACCAATAAACCAATGAGCTGACGTCAAAATAAGTATTGTGAGGTACTTAACGATCACAATATCTAAAAGACTTGATTAATCACGATCACATATTCACTCTAAAGAGTTTTTAAATCAAGGCGAAAGACTTGGCGTTTTGATGAATTGTATGCCTGCAATTTTATCACGGTTCTAATTTCTCTATCTATTTCATTTTTATATTATTTTAAACTGAATGGATGCAATGTAACTGTTACAGTGAACGTGACAGCTAATCGTAAATTGCAACACTAAATTGTTTTCTCTGTTCTTGATATGTAATTCTGTTCTATGAAAAACAACACCAATATTACACTTTTTGAGCTGGAAGATTTAAATTGATATCGAAAATATTAACCCATAAATTTAACTCACTCAGACAGGTTACATGCTATATGCGGTGCGCCATAACAACCCATAAAATGTCATGAGCAGCACAGGCAAACATGATTCAAAGTGCTTTGTTGAACAAGCTACTACTTCCGCAAATTATCAGCATTGAGCATGACGCGTTGATATGCATAGGCACCGATGAATCTGAAGAACCCATCCCTGGTGACATAAGACGAGAGAAGACTCACAAGAAGCATCACTATGAAGCATCCATGACAAAACAAGGGCATTTTATCACACAAAACAGTGGCGTAATTTTGCTTAATTTATATTATAATATGGCGATAAAAAGGATTATAACAGCTCAAAAGTACTTTTCTTTGCGGAAATTCGAGTCAATCATCGCAGTGCTGTTGGAACGCAATGCATAAATATCTGATTCTTATGGTATCTATTGTACTGGAATGCACATGTCTGTATTTTCTTGAATGAAATGCGCAGACTCTTTGAAGGCATTAGTTTGTTGAATAAAATGCAAGGGATTGTATGTATGGCATCAATACAAGGATTATAATGGTTGACACATTAAAGGTATTATGTACATCGTCAATGATAGTACCCGTTATGTCTGCTAAGATCATGCATTAGTAAGGCCAAGTATTCAGTGATAAGAGATAACAGCAGGCAGATTACAGCTACGAGAATGTAAACCTCTTGAATGGGGATACTTGATATTGTGTAAATACCGTGAATTTGGTTCTAAAATTTATGTACACTTCCAAACGATTGTTCTTTTAAAATATAAATGGTGTAGTCTGAAGGATGGAAACTGGAGACTATGTCTGTACATTATCTACGGAATTAAAAGAAAAAGCACGAATTGAACTAAATGAGAATGAAGAGACAAGGCACCTATATATACAAGCCTTGAGGGACTATGTTCTTAAAAATCATTGTAAGTATCATACATTTACTGTTTATAAAAAATAAAATATAACATACCCTTTTTATGCGCTACAAACCTGTAAATCGAATAACTGCCAATAGAAAACTATCGTTCCAAACATTCTCTTTCTTTATTATTTTGGTTTTATCAGTTTGAAATAATAATTTTGTGCAGCTTTAAAATCGAAAACTGACGCAGAATTTCTTCTCCGATTTTTGAGAGCAAGAAAATTTGATCATGAACAGGCTTACATAATGCTGGAGAACTACTACAGGATTAGGTGAGATTTTAATAAGGTAATTTCATTTTAGCGAAAAACGATAGTTAAATTTAAAAAATGGGTAATTAATTAAACAACAAAAGAAAGCAGCTACGTGGTGGAAAAGAGAGCGAACGACTCAGCCAACTAATGAAAAATAGAGAACGACTACATGCTTTAAGTTTTTGAGAAAAGTCTAGAATTAATGGTGCTATGAACTTTAATGGGATAAAACTCACCAAACTTTAAGTGAGATATATTTTCAACTTGAAAAGAATTTGTAATTATGGACGTTGTGTTTTTGAAAAGAGCAGAAAATGAAGATCACTTTAAGAATCTTAGACCCTCCGCGATACCGCACATTTGGAACTATGGGGTCTTGCAGCTTCTTCCCAAACCAGACCAGTATGGACGAAGAATTGTCTATTTAAGACCAGGCAAGCAAGAGCTCTGACAATATGTTCCATCTTTCCCTTCAAGACGTGCATCTATTAATTTTGTAATGGCATTATATACAATAGGGCACTGATGGAAGATGTTACCGATGTTTTTTCATGACTTTAAGGTAATAACTACAGTCAATGCTTCATATTAGATTTGTATTTTAAAAGATGAAACATGTAATGCACATATGTATAACCAGACGAAAAGATTTCTGCGTTCAGAGGACGTACTTTGTATTAACAACCAGATAAAACCTTTTTACTATTAGAGACTGTAAAAAATTACCATAAAAGACTTTACATAACTTCTGTAATAAACATGATAAAGTGGTCGAAAAAGTGAGGTACACAGCAGAAAATGTCTGGTTTGTATGGGATCCCACAACCAGCGTATAACGAAAACCTAAATTAAGCTGGCGTGTTGATGAAGTGGATACCGGAAAAGCTTTCAACTCAGTCTGATGCTTATATGACCGTTGTTCTAAAACCGCTTGGTACAAACTCAAGTCGTGTTATTACGGTGACATCTCCAGCTGCCTACTGATGTGACTAACAGAGTGTTTGCATAAATGTTTCCCATTAACAAAGGAATGACACAGGACTGTCGGTCTTGAATCTTTACCAGAACCTATAGGAGGCATACCAACTAATGAAAGTGTTACATATCTGCAAGCAAGAACGAACTTCCATAAACCAAAACAATTTCTCGATAATTGCATTTGTATGGCGAAGGATATGCCTGTTGTTGTTCAACAGCGAACCCAACAGCGGTTAGGTCTGTTGTGTGTGGCTCCTCTTTACTCCGCAGTCCCGCTAGGGATTCCTCGAAAATAGTACTCATAAAAGAGAAGTACTAGTTTTTTAAATGTGTTCAACAAGCAGCCTCTACGGTGATTTCGTTTGTTGTGTATAATATCTTTTTATTATGTAGACCCACCGGGGATTTCGCGAAAATAATACTCATAAAAGAGAGGAACTACTTTTTAAAATATTCATCCGCTCTGTGTTTATGCATAACAGATAGATCTCCTCAGACGTCAGCTGTTTTATAACAACCAGGATATGCCAGCTATATTCAACATGTAGGTAGATAAAAATAATGTAATCGTACTATTTATATAGTAAATATAGATAGTAAAATTATTTAGGAAAATGGAAACCTGCCGAATTCTCTATCTATGACATTGCAAAAGCTATGGCCATAAATTTGGAGTTACTGATTTTGGTAAGTACATATATTTACAAAATAGAGATATACTTGACTTGTGAAATTTAGTTCCCAAATATTTCTCATTTTTTTTTGTATTTGAAGCATAGAACTTCAATAATATAATCTAGGAATTATCTGCAGTTTGTTTAACAACTAAAATTTGTGTTTTTACCAGAAATAAATATGAAATAAAAACTTGGAGAGCCAATTGAATTTTCGTACAGGAAAAGTGCACTGAAGTATTTCTTCCCTTTATGCTTGGTCAGATTCAATTGTCACTGTCAGTTAAAATGACGACGCTGCTTATGAGCCACACATGTTTCTGTCACTCTAAAGCCTCTGACTTAATGCATTACATATTAACTGAAGTTTTGTTGTGTGAAAGGACGAAACAGCTCAGATCAATGGTGTCGTATTGCTGGCTAACGTTGAAGGCTTTGGCTGGGAGCACTCCAGACATATTGAGCGCCGCTTTTTGCGTTTACAGTCATCCCTCCTACAGGTAGGCTAGTGCAGCAACAGTTCTTCTTTGCATTACCAAAATCAATCAATTACATCGCTCGCCGTCCTTCGGTCTCCTGCATGTCTAGCGCTACATCAATCGGGTTTATTCTGTCATTACCTCGCTCGGGTTACCCTACTTAAGAAAAACAGTGTTCCTACACAAGGATTATACTACCCCGTTCGTATTGTACCTAACACAAGGACAATATTGCAATACTCATCTTGTTCCTCAGACAGGGATGATATTACTACGTCCTTTAGTTTCATACCTGAGATATGCTATCACCTCGTGAGTCCTGTTCTTAACACAATGAAGACATTAATTCTTGTTCCTAACACCAGCATGATAGTATTTTGGCTTACTTCTACTACACACGTAGCATATTTTTATACTACATGCCATACAAATGAGAAAAAGATTTAAAACTCTTTGTGTTATACCTCAAACAAGTATGTCAAAATAGTATTAGTAAATTTTACGGCTCTGCTGCCACATAATGTACCGTTCATCTTGCAGTTATATGTTAATTTACCGCATCGTTTGCACTTCACTCTGTCCATATATTCACGTAATGCATCGTTTGCACGTCACTCGTTCTCTGTTTATGCACCACTTCGTTTGTACTTCACTCGACATATATATATTTTACACTTTCTATGCATTTATGTACCTTATCGTTTGTGCTTGACTTTTCTGTATACTGATGTGCCAGATCGTTCGCACTTCACTTTCTCTGTAGATTTATATGATGCATCGTTTTTCTTTGAACCCCCACTTTTTTGTCCTCTCTATATACGCCACATCACTTTGCTTTCGCATGCTATGCATTTGTGTCTGCATCTGTTTTTCTTGCACGCTGTGCATGAAAAGAACATGCGACGTAACACTTCGTTGCTTAAGTGGTAATTCAAGCTTCGTCAGAATAGTTATACTAAGGTGAAGCCTGTATGAGTTCATTGCATACAGAGCTACTGAGAAGATCTTTGCTTGTAAAAATCAACTTGATATGCTTGCAAAACGGTCTTGGTTAACCTTGAAACGACTGGAACACACTATATCTTAGACTTATTTGCTAACATTTACAGGTTTAAGCCGCTTTTATTTGCCATCGTAATGTCTTTTTTTGTCAATACACATGCTAATTGTTATTTTTGTTGTCATTTGGAATGTGTGTTCGTAACATGACGTCTTCCAAACAGCAAAAATGAAATATTAATTACAATACGTTGATACATGATACAAAACTGCTTGCAGAACAGTATGCCACTGAGAATGAAGGGTTTGTTTGCAGTGAATGGAACTTTATTTTCTATTGCCATTGTGAAAATCGTCAAGCTATTTTTCAGGGAAAAATTCAGAAATAGGGTAGGCTAGCAGTTAGTGTTTAGAAAAGATAACTTTCATGGATGTTTCACTATTACGTTTAGAGAGTAATTGAGTATACCTTTTTCTTGTTATTTTACATATTGAATTCAATTGAAAAAATAAACAGGCTTGAAACGATTGAAAATAAAAAAGCCTATATCCAAAACTTCTTTATTTATTTGCTTACCGCAAGAAATTAAATTAATCAGCAAAATAACATTTATCATAATTGTAAAGTAATAGCATTGTATTAAGTATAATATAACACCTGTTTATAGGAAAACAAACAAACTAGAAATCTTGTTACACATTCAGCGAATGTGTTGAGTTCAATATTAGATTAATAGATAAGTAAAGAAGGTGAGTCAAATGTCAGTGAATCATGATTTAGATTTATCTGTATGGCCACAACATTGAAGATTTTGTGAAGAATAAGGAACACGGTTTGACGCCAGATGTGCTTCCACAGGAATTAGGCGGAGCTTTGCCTCACGGTGACGCTTTAGCAGAGGTCTGTTAATCACAATCTTATCCACGAGAAGTCTACCAATGAAACGTGTCTGGGCGAAATTAGACAAATAAATTACATATAATTGCCTATAATTGAAGGATTTTTATGGAATCTTTGCATGGAGACTTACTGTGTTACTGCTATACAGCAAAATATGGCACAAAACTGGTTAGATTAAAAAAATATTTACTTGTTCATACAATGTCCTCCATGCTATTGTATTATATTTAGATGGCTTACTTATGTGTTGGCATTTTAAACTTACAATCGTAATAAAATAACTAAAAAATTAATTATTAAAATCTATTTTATATTTTAAATATTCAGTGTGCCCTGTCTAATCCACATAACTATTCTTATAGTTATTTGCAACATGTATCTATTTTAATTTTATTTTATTTTAGCTTACATGCCTCCAAAATCAATAGATAAATTACAAAAGCTGTTTATTTATTTTATTTTTTCATTGTCTAGGAATGGGGTAAAGAAGTGCTGGCAAAAGAAAATTATTTTGATGAATTGCTACAATACAATATGCTGCTTCCAGACAAAACAAGCATGTCAACGAAACCCAACAAAACAAGGAGGGATTCAGTGTGATATAGAAGACACTGTACTTCATGCATTTGTGCAGTCTAAAGTTTGTTTCATTTTTCAGTCTGCCTACCAAATGATGGGCAGACTGTCATAACCAATTTTTGACTAATTTTATAGCAAAAACACATGAGATGGAGGGACGTTTAGAAATACATCTGATAAGAATATTAAGTTATGCACTATCTTGCATTATGCGTTTATAACTACTTGAGAAACATTATGAAAATTTCATTAAATTGAGTGGTGCAGATACTTTTAAAATGGTTGCTAAACATTTAGACACAACTGATTTTAAGAAATTCAATATATAAATAATAGATATCATTTTCTGTCGAATCGAAGTCGAACTACATTGTTTTACTGCAAAGAGGGACAATCGTTTTCAATTTAAAGAAAAGACAATACCAAGGTTTGTTGTGTCACATTAAGACAAGTGAAAGACAATTTATATTTCTTCTTAAAGTTTATTGTGTCTAACAACAGCAGATCGAACTGAAATGTAAGTTAAATGCTCTAGTGAAAGCTCGTTTTGACAAATTATTGTAAAAATTATTAAAAGAAAGTCAAGAATAATTGTAATGTATAACGTACTGATCAATACAACAACTATAGCTTGATCAGTTACATAAAGTCTCCTGATATTTAACACATAAATGGCAACGAAAGAACATCATTTTCCATTTTTATCCTTTATAATAACTTGAAAGAATATTATAGTGTGGCATGCTTAAACATTGGCACCTTCGGATTTTCCCTACAACAGTGTATTATATATTTAGTTAAAGACCTTACTACCTGGATTTCATTTCTACCAAGAGGAAAATGATCAAAAGCCGAACCAAACTCACTCTTTATAAAACCCTTATTTTTTAAGTGAGATCATTTTTGGGGGGATCTTAAATAAAACTTGTAATTTTTAAACCTTTATCTTAAAAAAAAAAGCAAAGTTACCTGAAAATATCTTCTAAAGATATTTTTATTTCTTGTTGCTGCTTGAAAATGAAAAACATTTAAGTATTGTTTGAGCCTTTATGCCATATAACCACAGCTAATTTATGGTCATGAACTCAATTCCCGCAATAATGGGTAAAAAATCCAAACCTGATGACACTATCCACTGATGAAGCTGCATCAAACAGCCTACACCGATGTCATGAACACAGATATTTTCAACCTTTTAAGAACGATAAGAAAAGGAGAACTTGATTGTTCGGTGAATTCCTGTGCATTGATTGTGGATAAATTTAACTATTTGATCTAACAAACAAGATTTGGTTAAATCATTCACCTCGAAAAAGCAGTCTACAAAACTTCTTGCTGTTCTGCTTAAACGGAGAAAACGAATAACGTTAGTCTGATAGGGATGTTCATTTCCACAACATGTAAGGTGGACCTTCATTTTTTCTATTATTTTTGTTCACCAATGTACGGACTAACACGTGGCGGTGTTTTCCTACAACATTTGTCACTACTTTATCTACGTCACTGGATACCACTAACACGTGGATGTGTAGTTTTCCTACAACATTGGCCACTTCTTTATCTACGTCACTGGATACCGCTAACACGTGGCTGTGTTGCTTTCCTACAATAATGGCCACTATTTACCCACTTTTCAACCTGTTCATTTTCGCTGTATAATGAGAGAGAAAATGGAACAGATTAAATAAATACTTTCTAGGGTTAACATTCAAATCCTTTTTAAAAGCTTCTACTCTGTGCAAACAACTACACCAAAAGTAAATTAAACTGTCGAAATTTTGCATCTTATTTTATCAAAACTTTAAATCATTCTTTATATATTTTACATTTTCTGTGAAGTGAATTATACTTGACAATTAGAATATTCATATGAATGCACCATCATCTCTCACCTCTCCACCCAGTAAAATTAAACGTAACACCAACATGATAATTACGCAAAAACAGCGCTTACTTTGTTGTCTCTAGCTAAAACCTCAAAATACCTGTAAAAGCAATAATGTCTTATTTATGAAAAAATACCTCGAAAAGACTATTCTCTTTATCTAATGCAACAATATCTCTTCAATCTATACGTTGAAATAAAAACAATTGAAATAATTAAAATGCGATACCGCACACACAACTCTAGTCATTGAAATGCCAGTCGTATTGCTTCGAGTGCATCCCATCATTCCAAGGTTAAGACAACTTCACACAAGGTGAAGAATCTTCTCAAACTCTTCTTCAAGGCTAAATGTTTTTTTTACAATAGACGATGAGTTATAACCCGTCATTGAGACGTGCTAATTACTGGTGACATATTCATGCAGAACTGTCGGACTAATTTCCAGTGCTAACCGTCTGTTGTCTACTAGTCTCTCAGAGAGCGAACATTGATTACGTTTAATATTGCAACAGTCTCTAACAGGAAAGTATTTACATCTTTTTTGCACTTTCTTAAACATCTAAATAGATGACCATTAATTAATGCTCCTTTTCTAAACGTTTTAGTTAACTGTTCAAAAAAAGTTATTCACTTTTAAAAACTTGTACGTGCTTCGACTAGCCCTCTTAGAAAATAGCGAGAATGACAAATACATTGTGATTACTTCTATTTAAAATAGAACGCTCGATATCAAAATGCTGTTATGACTTCAAGGTAGGCCATGCGGCATGACTCATGCACACACATAGCAACAGACAAGTCAGAACTTAAATCTGCAGCCGAAGAAGTCTTACTCAAGGTGACTACAATTACATGGAAAAAAGGTCGTACACAACTATTACTGTGTAGTGAAGAGTTCGTACAAAAAGTATATCGTAGATATGTTCAATACTACATTCACATGCTTTTCGATTATGCACAGTGAAAAGTTTGTGAGCTTTCATCAAGACATTGCCAAAAGATATGCAGGTGATTATCGCGAGGACATAGCCAATGTCTCCTACATATTCAACTGAAACCGGACCCTGATGAAACGTCAAAATATTTAAATTAAAATAACGTTATTGTTGAGTCATATCGTAACATTCTTGTGACAAACAGACGGGTCACACTTCACACACAGAAACGTTTAATTTTCTTAGCAAGTTTGTTTTTAACAGTTAAGGAAACAGAAATGGGAAAGTAAAAGAAACAAAGCAAGTACAGACTTTGTACTTGGAAATAACTTTTCAGCTCTTTTGAAAAAGGCAAAAATAATAATATTAAATGAAAAATAACAAATAAAGGCCAAAAGTGAGATAGGTGGCAAAGCAAATATTCAAAATTTTCACTTGTTTCTAATGTGAATACAACTTAATCGCAAGTGTTGAGGCGAGCATCCCTGAAATGTGGGAGATAAGCATCCTCGTCAGACATATTTCCTGTTCAACCTAACTGCAAAGTACAGCTCATAGAACACACGCGCAATAGTTGCTCACGTATTGTCGACATTGGCGAGCTCAACAGACTGCGCTGTTAGCTATAATAATAGCCTTATCTGTGGTTTTCAAAGGGAAAATTTTTATGTCCATCTTGCAAATAAAATGTTAATAAATTTCCACAAAATTGAGGAGATGAACCAACTAGACATGCTACATTATGCTACATTATGCCTCTGTCAGATTTGGTCGTCCTAGCGTTTACTGTCTCAGAGGAGTTAGCTTGACAAGATTATGGCAGAAAAAAGTATTATACGGAAACACTTCGTATCGTATGAATTCGATAAACTGTGGGAACTGAAAGTCCCCGGGTGTTATTTGTTACTGCAAAATATGTGATTGCACCAAAATCTCTGTAACTTGCGTTTTCTTACTGAATAAATGTAGAAATACATTGAGATGATAAGTTATAAACAAAGCATTGCGAAGATGCGTTGCATCCCTTGTGAGTCGCACGTGGTATCGACTTTTATTTTTAAAAATTCGAAATTCTAGAATTAAATAATGTTTGAACAAAATCAAGACACAATAGATATCATTTTTCTTTATGGTCACTTGTTCGTATGATAATGAGGTTTTTTGTTGTACTCCCACTTCACGCACAACTTAGACGCATATTCTTTCATTGTTTAACCTTTCAAGCTTCTTTCAATGAGACTGCACAAAACTGGATTGATCAAAAGATATTTAGCCTTGAAAATAACAAAGATTACATTTCATCTTTAAGTGTTATTCGCCTTGAAACAAAAATGATTGAAGAACGAACTAAATGGCGTCATATATATTCAAGTGTTATTCACCTTGAAACAAAAAGAAATTGAAGAACAAACTAAAATGACTCTCAGTGTACTCTGTAAATAGGTGCATTCCCTATGCTATGCAGGTGTCAGCAACAGCCTTACAGTGTATGTCATGCCACAGTATACTTTTTCTGCTTCGTTTTTTGTGTCATTAGGTACGTCACAAAAGAAATCTCATTACCGCTTTCCATCTTTTCATATTGCACCGATGACCGGGTTGAAATAGGAACGGAGAGATAAAATGTGAACATAATACTTGCTGTATTTTAATTCTTTTTCCTAGAAGGGTTTATAATAGTTTCAACAATTCTTAACGTGTGTTTTGAGCATTGAAAAGTCGTGTGTAAGCAACGTCGTGGACGTTAACATTGACAAAGAAAAAATTCTGTTGTCAGTTTTCTCTAGCCTTTGCCATTGTATGTAACATATTGGATTTGCTTTCCTAAAGCGTAAAAGCAGCTTTGTCTGGGTAACAAAAAATCAAAATATAATCAGCTACAAGAAAGTTATCTACGTTATTTATCGCTTCTTACATATATACTACAAAAAAATTTATAGAAAATGGTGTCTGCTTTGAGTCTAGGACAATTGCCTACTGGACAATTGCCTACGGATAACTGCCTAGCGGGCAATTACCTACAAAACAACTGCCTACTAAGGGCAATTGCCCCCTGGGACCATTGCCTACTTTTCAAATGATTTTTTTTTCATTACCAGCATGTTTCTAACACATTAAAAATCTTTCTCAATTCATAAATTTTTTTATTAACAAAAGCCACAAGTTGACAGATATATCGCATGTCAAAAACTTGCCACATGTAATATTTTACTAATGTACAGTTCAATGAGAGTTTTCAGTCTCACATCCGTATATTGTGCGAAATATCACGCAAATATGCTTGTTCTCATAGTCAGCAACAACTGCTGAAATCCTGTGTGCAGTTTCTTGGTAGACGCGTCTCGGTTGAGGCCTAATGACCTCTCAACATTTGCGTGAGCAAAACGTTCGCAAGATCTTGCTCCTTTGTGAGAGCGTCCAGAAAGTTCCACAGATTAGGATGGTACGCGGTTACAGCTGACAACATCTTCCTGTGTCATCCTTCGACATGATTATTTGTCCTAAGCAAGTCACTCTGGACACGATCATGCATGTTCCAAACGACATGGGCGAATCTTGGCGGCGCTCTGGCACGGGAGCGTGGTCGGTCTATGTAGGTATCCTCAAAATAGTCCAACATATGGGTAAGTGGCGAAAAATAGGTAATGGTCCCGGTAGGCAATTGTTCTAAGTAGGCAGTTGTCCGGTAGGCAATTGCCCGGTAGGCATTCATCGGGTAGGCAATTGTATTGTTCCCGTCCGCTTTGAACTCACAAATATAATTAAAATAAGTAACAAAATTTATTTGTTCATGGTTAGATAAAATGTATCACGTACGAATCGAGGTCATTAAAGTGTTAATGGCGCCATGATGAGAGCATCTAATTTTATTCCAAGGACAAGAGAACTTAAAACAAGGTAAAGATTCCTCTCAAGCTATTGATGTAGGTTTTCTGCCACAAAGATGATAGATTAGTAAAGTCATTGAAACGTGACATGTTCTGACGGCGTTCTAAAAGGGGAACAACTAGACCAATTGTCGAAGTTTATCGACCGCTCCCTATCTCTCTCTCTCTCTCTCTCTCTCTCACACACACACACACGACCTAAATAGCAATTTTCAAAATGCACCTAATCACGCTACGACTGCACCCGTCAAGTCAACGCAACAAAGACAGTTCATCTTAATTTCAGCTGAAACCGGATTGTTCCAAACAAAAGGAAGATTGTCAACCTCAGATAGGAACGTGCAATTTGAAACGAACACAACATACACAGGTGAGTTCGAAAAATTATTATTAATACTTTTTTGCTCTTACATTATCTGTCCGTCTTATCCAAAACGTCTTAGCACACTATATAATACGATGTCTTTTCACGTTTGCACATTAGAATTTGAAAATTCTTTGGCAACATTGCTGGGGAGAAGTAGAAAATATTAGAGGCAAAGAGGTATGTCTATTTTGCTCTCAACAAGCTCTGTATAGAAGAAAGCTTATTGTATGCTTAGTTATATACTTAAAATCTATTTAAATTTCTGTAACGCGATACAGAAATATTAATAACTAAGATATTATTTATTTTATTTCTCTGTTAACTATGATTCAACTCTTGAAGACAGTTATCACGATGTCTGCATCGCTTTCTGTGATCGGTACGGGTGACTTCGGCCGTGCCTTGGGACTTCGCCTTTTACAGCATGGCTTCTCTGTATGCTACGGTAGCCGCTATCCTCAACAGCGCCATCCCGCGGACATCAATCCCGCATTGAGGGACGTTACCATGGCAACTATACCTGAGGCAATTGATAAATCTGACGTCATTTTACTCTGTGTGCACAGCAGCGCCCATGCCTCTTTACAGCAATTTAGGGAAAGTTTTCGAGGTAAGACTGTCGTAGATGTAAGTAATGTGGAAGATGGAAAGCAAGATAAAAACCAGTCTAATGCCGAGAAGATAGCAACTATTCTCCCGGAAGCCTTTGTTGTCAAAGCTTTCAACACTCAGTCTGCCTACAAACTTGAAAATGGTACAAGCGGGGAAGGAAACACAGTGTATGTAGCTTCGGACAACGCCGATGCTCGGAATCGCGTGTTACAGATAGCTCGTACCTGTGGATTCATTGGATTGGATTATGGACGCCTCCAGTCTGCGCGAAAGCTTGAAGCTATGCCCCTAGACCTCTGTGGTGATTGGTTGGTTCCTGTTGTTATCACCATAGTTACAACATCACTATGGTTGCTCTTTCTTTTCCTTCATCATTACATTCTTCGTGAACGTCCAAAATCCTGGGGCAAATTTCCGGCCAAAATGGTCAACAAAATTTACGGTGTAGAATCGATTACTTTACTAGCTCTGTGCTACATCCCGGGAAGTCTTGCCGCAATACTCCAGATCATTAACGGCTCTAAGTATAAGCGTTTTCCTGCCTGGTTAGACTATTGGCTAAAAGGCAGGAAACAGCTGGGGCTTATGGCCTTGCTGTTAGCAGCCATGCATTGCGTTCTTTCTATGGGTTTACTCAATTCAGCTTATTATCGACCTCTCTATCTAACGTCTTCCGTTATAGTACCGGCTAATAGCACAGAGGATGTAAGAGTTAAGCAAGATTCACTCATGAACTGGCAAGGGGAAACAGTAGTATCACTCGGTGTCTTAGCTTTAGCCTTGCTGGCCATTTTAGGCATCACCTCCATCCCTGCTGTAGGTAACCTGTTGAACTGGCGCCAATGGGTATTTATTCAGTCCTACATGGGGATATTCGCTCTGTTTGTGGCAGAAGCTCATGTTATGGCACGAGGCACACCTCATTGGTCACGCAAAAGCTTAGGTGAGCTCGCCACAAGCTTGAGCTTCATGTGTAGTATTCTACCATACATTGCTATACTACTAAAGCTAATCATCCTTATACCCTGCATAAATAATTACGTGATGAAAATAAGAAAAGGATGGGAGCGGGCTCCAGTAAAGATAGATACAACTAGGCTGAAACAGAATAGTGTTGATATTGAAAAAGGAACGCACAGTAACGGCTCAGTAGGAAACTATGCTGGCCATACAAATACAACAGTTTCTACTGAGCTGTAATTGTGCATTAATAGACGATGCATACTTTTGATGTACTCTTATTTCTAATTTTGATTGATACCGCACTGCTTTATTTGTTCATAAGTTGAATAACCAGGCTGAGACGCCAAGGCTGCTACCATATACTTCATAACTTTACCGGTTTATTTATAATCCGCCCTTCCACAAGGGGATATGTAATCCTCCACGAAGTAATCTGTCAGCTAGGAGTTCAGAATTGTAAGATGTGCACGTTAAATGAGGGCAGGTCATTTCTACTTGCGATAAATAAAGGCTAAGGCCAGTATAATAAGCAATTATGTGTTGTAGCGGAAATTATAGCAATTATGAGTTTTAACCAATTAATAATTTGCATATGTGTACATTGTAAACTCACTTGTGCAGGATTATCTGAAAATCGGTATTTACTCACTTTTGATAGTATTATTTGTATTTTGGCGTTGTTGCCAGAAATGTTTATGCCGCCTGTTGGTTTTATTGTATGCTTTATATCATATAGCTACACTGCATTTTCTTTTTGTACCTTATATATGAAACCTAGAGCAGCGACAGATTTTGCGAAAAGTTGAGAAGGTAGGATTTTATATGACAGATTTTACTTTACATCATGATATCTGTGTGTTAAAATTATTGTCGTACGTGTGGAAGTCTCAGTTCTTGCATGTCGATTACATTTGTGTAGATATTGTTGTATCGTCACCAAAGTGTAAATACATGGGGATCTTGGATTTTAAAGCTTCTTACGCATTACTTACATTATTTTAATATTGCTAAGTCGCTACCAAAGTGTGATACACAAGAATTTTAGTATAAAGTAACTGCTTACCTGCATTGTTTCAGTGTTGTTGTGTCGCTACCAGAGTGCAATTCTTTACATAGTGCTTACGCCTGATGTACACAATAACAGCAATGTTTTAATATTGCTTTTTCATAAACAGAGTATAATACAAATAGATCTTAATGCTAGAAACTGCTTTTGCCTAACGTACACAGCAGCAGTATTGTTTTAGTATTGTTGTGTCATTACCAGCGTGTAATACACAGGAATCTCACCTTTTCAGTACTTGCTTGCCTCTCTCAGCTCAGTATCGTTGTGTCGTTACCAGGGCGTAATACACGGGAATCTCGCCGTTTTATTAACCTAGCGTAGCAGTACACATTATCTAGCATGGCACACGGATTGTATTGGTTTATAGTAATAAAAGACAGTTCTATAATTACAGATAAGAAGATTCGATTGATGAGCCAACGGCTATGGGATTTATGCATTATGCTATGTTTGGAGGAAATAATGATTTATGCTACTGTCACTATCGAATTAGCCAATGGAAACGCCAACATTTGTTAATCAATTTTTTTCAGTCACTATTCATAAAGTTTAATTTTAGCGTTGATTAATAGCAATGACATGTGACAATAATTGTTTAATAAATAATCAATTTTAAAAGCCATTGCTGATTTTTATTTAAAATTGTCCGATAAAAAACGACAGCAACAGATTTTTGCAAAAAGCAAATGCGCTATTTTCAAACATTGCAATTTCAATGAGCATTTTCAGTTCTTAGCAGTTTCCTCCATAAAACTACTCATGTCGAGAATGAAGGTTATTTTATATTTCTTACTCTTGCTGACAATAGTTAGTTCAAACACGAACTAACTTTTGCCAACTCATTTTTTCAAAAGTTTGTATTGTAAAAACATATGTAGGTGTACGTGGTGATATGGGAAGCTATTAGATGATATTAAACTACTTTTACGCAGTCTCCACGTTTGCTTAAATGTTGTGTTCCTCACAGCAAACGCAAGGCACCCGTATAAACATAACGTATGCATATAAACATGACGCAAAAACATAAAGCCCTCATATAGGGGATGGTGGCATGAATGAGACAGTCGTGGAATGTTAGACCTCCTTCCGTTCAAGTTGTCCTTTTTTCCTATAAAAGAACCGTCCGTTATTGTGTCTCTGGTTTGTTTGTTTTTTTTTTTGTTTTTTTTTTTTTATTTCCAAGTAATCTATCAGTTTTATAATCAATTAAATTTCTGATTATTTCACTTTTAAAATGCTTTGAAAGTTTTTATTGCCAGAATGTGTTTGTTTCTTGACATTTTAGCATAGGAAAATATTTTTAAAAATAAATACCTTTATTTTGGATTTATTTTTGCACGTTTTTGCAAGGTCCCACATAGCATTTACCCAAGCCCCGCCCCCGCCCCCCCTCCCCTCCCCTCACTCAAGCCCACTTTTTATTTTATTTTTCTTTTGAATGTTGCAGTTTTGGTCTATGCTTGAGTTTAATAGAGTGTTTAATCACATAAAAATTGAAATAATTGATTTGTGCTGTACCGAGATAAGCCCAAACAAAACTATTTCTCATATTTCTTTAATAGTAAATACAAGAAAGAAGAGCTTACACAGCACGAGCCAAAACGTTCCATTAAAGAACCTGAATGCCTGACAAATGTTTCATTTATTTTACTATATGAATTGGTTAAATATTGTGATCTAATCTGTCAATTTTCAAGTCAATGATTTTTCAATGTTTACAGGAGCGCAAACGTCAATAGATATTACAGTTATTTGTAAAGAAAACACCAGTTAAGCCATGTAACAAAGAGTATGCTGATTTATTTTGAGTCACTATGAAGATATTATTTACCAGCTACTGGTAAATATTTAACAGATATTGAATTCTTTTGAGTCAACATGAATTATTATTGACCAGTAAGAAAATGCTGACCTTTATGTCAACACTTTCGTTACTGATTAATAATATATTCATGTTGAAGCGAAATAAGTCAATATATGCTTTTTGCATTAATTAACTGGTGTTTCAATAACAAATAACTGCAATCTGTCTTTTTTTTGCGTCCAAGTCAACATTGAAAAGTTACTGACTTGGGAATCGACCAATCAGATTACAGCAATTTTTCAAGTCATGTGGCGAAAGTTTATGTTGACTAAAGAAAGTCAGTATCTGCTAATTGTTGCTTACTTTGCTGGAGTACTAACTGGAGTACAATTTCTTTTCCTTTTTTCTTTTTTTACTATTTTTTCTTCTTTTTTTTTTTTTTTTGTCTTGTAATATCCTGTCGTATGTCATCACAACGAAATCATAATGACAGGTTGTCAGGTAAGTTGATCCCACTGACACGTGGGAAGCATCCCATTCCATTGCGGAAAAAGGCCATCGGAACTGCGCCCTGGCTGTAATTGGCAAATGGGAGGGGGGGTTTAGTCAAAATATCATGGGCGATAAAAGGAGAGCTTTGACACAGCCTTCACAGCTAGACGGCTTGATGACTGCGCGACAAAAATGAAACGACACTGAGTAAATATTGACCATGTGCATCTGATCTGTTTGTGCAGCAAATGGCAATTTAATCCAATAATAGAGTAACTATTCATCCTAATTAGGAAGACATTCAGGCCATGAAAATGATAGTTTAACAGCATGGCAGCAGATGCCTTCTCTGCCTTGTCTGGACGGCGGGACAACGGGAGGTAAACAAGGCGCGAACTGAACTCCAACCACATGAAGTAAGGGACAGACAGAAAGACAGACGGACAGAAACAGTGCGTTCAGAAAGATATCAACAGTTTACCTTTGGTTTTGGCACCGTATTTGTAGTTCATTGAAACGATTTGCGGAGAGTTTTGCTTCTTATTCCCCATACAGGATTTTATGAATTACCATCGACTTGCTCAACTCTAGAGATAATTAAGCTCTCTAAGGAGCCAAAAAAGTTTGCAGTTAATGTAAAATTTGAGGAGAAGCAAAAATGACGACTTTATTGGAGGATAGGGATCATTTTGTATTGCAAACTATATGAAGGTTTTTATAACCCCTGATAAAAGTAATCCCCGCTACATGCCTGCGACCAACAATGTGACAGGTGTTTCATGTTTTCAATCCGGAACTTACTTTATTTTTTTTTCAACAGTCTTTTGGCGCCATTTTTGCGACTTGTTATGTCTTTCTTGTTCTTGCTTGATGCCATCTTTTCGATATTCAACCTACTTCATTCATTTAGCTATGGGCAACATTCTGACAAATAAAAAAAATCAGATTGAAAAAGCGGAATTTTGAAACGTAATTCCCACTTGCAAACTTTGTTTTCAACTGGGTATAAGTTTGCAGCTGTCTGGAAATTTCTGCCTTAGTTTTTCGTTTTGTTTTGTTTTTTGTTTGTTTTTTTTTTTATTTATTTATTGATTTATTTATTTGCTTCTCTTTTTTCCGTTTGGATGGTTTCCAGAAAACTCCTCCTACAGGTTTTGGGTCTAAACACCGTTACATAAGAGGTACCTCGGTGACCTTGACCGTTTCGATCACGGTCAAGGTCAAAAACCGGATGTTGACTATTATTTATAACCCTTTGGGCCAAAACGACGACAAAGAATTGGTACTGCGTCACTTGGTCATTAATTTAAACACAAATGCTTTCTTAAGTGGGTCTATTCCGCTATGTAGCGGAATTCTGTCTAGTTTCATTCGTCATTGCCTCCGATGTTCACTCACCTTCAGCATAATCTTCTTGTTGCTGAATAGTTCAAATTCTAATCTCCAGTTCGTAAAAAAAAATAAAAAATAATAAAAAAAAATAAATAAAAAAAAGCAAATAAGTAAAAACTGAGAAGATTCCACAAGGGGAGAGGTCGGTGTCATTGAAATTCATAGACAGAAAGGATGGCTTTTATCCTAAAAGCGAGACTGTTAAGCGCATGCTGAATTCATGCACAACTGTGGGAGGTTATTATTACCGCCTTTGAAGCAAACACACCACTATGTAATATTTATGTACCGTGCCCTTAGAGTAATCACTCACTTCTTCTAATGGGACTCAATTTTTATTTGGAGTTTGTTTGCGTTTCTTATTGTTAAATAGCAATAATAATAATAATAATAATAATAATAATAATAATAATAATAATAATAAGAAGAAGAAGAAGAAGAAGAAGAAGAAGAAAAAAAAGTTGGACTTTATTAAAGAAAAATAAAGCACAAAACGGAGATTTATGTCGTTAAGTTGGCACATGTATTACATATATATGTCTTTCCGTGTATGACTTTTAACTTTGTAGCAACAAAATCTCTTAAGACGCAAGAAAGACCAGGGTTCGATCCCGGACTGCGTCAAGCAAATTTTTCAAAAATAATTGTCTTGCCTTTTTACTTCGCAAAAGCTCAGGATTCGCTTATCTCCACTTTTATACGGGTTTTCTCGCAAAACTCTAAGAATCACGCACTCAGGAACTGAAATTTTCTACTAGTGACTCGAATAGTCCCGTCGTTGGTCCCAGCCAATCAGCATCCTTGGTCACTGTAACCAAGCCTCATTCTCGTATTGCGTGCGGTTACCAACCACACGCGTTTTCTAGACTGGGAAAATTTCTGGTTTTCCTACCGTCAGTTTAAGGTAATTTTCTCCAATTAATACGTTTTTAGTTGCCTTATACAGTCTTTTTTTGGTTGTTTAGAGGCGAAGGCTTGTTAGCTTACGTATTCGGGAGATTTTTGCCTTCGTACGCTTCTGCTAGTTTTTCTGAGTTTGCATCACGGGGGTTTCGAATGTTTTTTCCCCGAGAAGTGTTACTCGTAGTCTCCACGTTTACTAGTACGAGCGTACACCCTTGACCCTTAGGGAGCGCAGGTCATTTCAGTTGCTGAGTACTGTTCTGTTCCTGAGCTACTTCTACGCCTGGTTCCTAGCCAGTCCGGGCTGCGTAGTGCATGCTTCCTAGCAGGCTTCCAGCTTCTCCAGTTCAGTGTGGAGTTGCTTGGAACCGCCTAGCGCAGAGGGGCTAGTGTTCAGCCTCTGGGTCACCCCCCCTTGCTCTACAGAACTTCTGTTCTTCGCTCTGCCCAGGACGTTTTGCGTTCTAGGCTTAGCGGCTACGGAGTACCATCTCGGTGCTCGGTTCTGAGCAAGGGGCTGGTTACCAAGTTCCATCTCGGTGCTTGGTAACTCCCAGGTACCTACGGCTTACCGAGCGTCTAGGCTTGGTAATCCTGGGTCAAGTCACCAGGACCGAAGCGCCTTCTGGGTCCTTGGCTCCTGGTACTTGTTCGACCTGGGTACTCGGTAGCTGCGCACTGCGTCACCCCTGCGTACCTACGCACTCGGCACGCCTAGGTATTAGCTTGAGGTTACAGAGCTTGGTTCAGTTCAGTCCTCGGCTCTGGAAAGAGTGTTTTTCTTTTGAGATTGTTACTTACTCTCGTTTATTTGCTTTTCCAGACATGACGGAGGCCAGTCTGTACCACAGCACGTCACACATCTCCTGCGTCCACCCGGCGTCGGCTGCCAATCCTCACTCGCTCTGCGACCGGTGCAGGAGAGACAGGGACATTCCGCTGTGTGATGCTCTACACACCTGCAAGGAGTGCGCACACCTTTCCCCCCAGGACTGGGACGCTCTGGAGAAGGTGCGCGCCAAGAACATTAAGCGTAGTGTGCGTCGGAAGGTTCAGTCTTTATCCCTGGACATACCGAGAGCCGGTTCAGTGGTGGCTGGTCCGGTGTCTTCACCAGTGCGAGCGGATAGAGATGTGGAGTCGGATTTCGACTTGCCTCGTAAGAAGAAGAAACTCAAATCTTCAACCTCGAGATTGGTGTCCGAGCTGGGCTCACCAGGGACAAGCGCGATCACCGCACTGGATAAGACTTGGCCATTTGCTCTCAGAGGGAGGGGTAGACTGGTTTCGGAAGAACCTCCCCTCGTGTCGCCCCCGTCTGGGCCCGCCGTGAAAGAGAGTGTTACCATCACCCATGCGAAGTCTGGGGCATGTTTTACCAGCAGTGTGGGAGAGTTTGGCATCCCTCCGCGCCCGGACTCCGACCCAATACAAATAGCGGACACATCTCCACTGCCTCCAGCTGAGACCTTGAACATTTCTTCGTTCCTCGCCATGCAATCTCAGCTCCAAAGACAGATCCAAGACCTTCAAGAAGCGCTGCTCTCTAAGCCAGAACAGAGACGCAGACTTGCTCCCTCGGCGACCATCTCTCGCCCACCAGGTACTCTCGGTGTCTACCCCTGCTCACCAACAGGAACCAGACACGAAGGATACTTTGGAAACTATCACCCTCAGCGAGAGCGAGTCTGGAGACATTCCCCCATCGGGCCAGATCTCACTTACGCAACACGCAGAGGAGGACGAAGAACTCGCACCGTTGGACACTTCGCCTCTGGAAGCCATACCCAAGAACAGGGAGAGAGCTATTTATACCCCGGTCCCAGGCGCAGCCGTGAAAGAAGAACCGGAGTTATCGGCGCAGGAGGAGGGGAGTTCGGAGGACTCGGGAGCAGATGGCGACGCGGAAGAGGAGTCACCAAGCAGTTTTTTCCCGTCAGTGCAGTTTCCCCTCCGTTCCACAGATCCCATTCTTTCCCCAGGCAAAGGACAGCGTCTGTGGAAAGACCCAGCCGCAGCGGGGAGACGTCCGATTCGTACCCCGTCCCCACCCGAGTTCTGCCAGGAGCCAGAGGCATCTTTTTCGCCCCTAGGAGAGTCGGTCGCCCCTGAGGACGTACCGTTCCGGGATGCGGTTCAGGAGATCGCCAGGCTAGCAGGAATAGAATGTGGTCGCCCGGTGTCAGACAGAGAAGATCCACCTATCAGGATGACTTCACAGGCCTCCCTTCCTCAACCGGAAGCGTTTGTGGCTCTTACGACCAGCGAGGGAGTGGCAAACGCGTTGTCGGTGCGTTGCCGGGAGTTCAAGCGTCTAGATGCCTCCGAAGGTCGTGCGCTGTCACGTCTCCACCCCTCCAAGCACTGTACGGTGAAGCAGGGTCCCTACCGGTCCTCAGATGACCTCATACCCCTGGAAGCCCTGGAGCAACCCACTAAACGTATGGTATGGATGCCCTCGGTGCGACAGGACTCGGATATCCCGCTGGTTGAAAAAGACGCGAAGGCCATAGAAGGTTCAGCTAGACACGTTTTGAACATTATGTCTTTCCAGGACCACACCCTGAGTGCCTTGAAGAAGCGTTTGGAAGACCTGAGCCTGTCAGACCCGGTGGCACTTAAACTCCTGGAGTGCTTAGCCTTAGCGACCAGGGATGTGGTGAAACTGGCTACTTATCTGACCTCCTCACTAGTGTTCCTGCGACGCGATGCCTTTTTGCTACACTGCTGGTCGAGTGTCAAGGGCCTCCGTGACCTACGCCACGCCCCTATACTTGGCCAGAAGGAGCTGTTTCCCCCCGAAGAAATCGAGAGGGTTCATCAAGAGAGCAGGTCACTGTCACAGGACCTAGCTCTCATGGCTAGAGCACCGAGGCAGTTTGCGCGTCCACAGAAGCGCCAGTTCTCGCAGCCCCCGCGCCGAGACAGGTCGAGGTCGAACAGCAAAGCCAGGTCTTCTCCCCCGAAGAAGCCGAGGCAGCAAAGCAACGGCAGGACCCCTCCGAGGGCCTCGCCTCAGTGCAGGTAGCAATCAATCAAAGTATCTCTCAGAGGGGAACGCCTCGTCTCTAAGAGATACTTTTATCAGGTCAAAAGACGAGGAGGGCTTCCAGCCCTTCAGCGACTGTTTGCTCGTAGGAGGCAGGCTAGGCAGATTCTGGCAAGCTTGGCGGGACATGGGTGCTCCGAAGAAAGTAGTGCGTTGGTTGAGAGAGGGTTACGCACTCCCGTTCAAACGGGACCGACGCGGCCACGTTCCACCCATACCCCTTCGCTATCTGGCCCCGAGCTGCCTGATCGCCTCCTACGATGCAAACTCACCAAAGCACCGAGCCTTACGCTCGATGGTCGAAGACTTAGTGAGCAAAGGGGCCGTAGGGGAAATGCCCAAAAATCAGAAAGGGTTTTTCAGCCGGGTCTTCCTGGTACCCAAGAAGTCGGGGGGTTGGCGTCTAGTCATAGATCTATCCTCTCTGAACCAATTTCTCCATGTGACGCCGTTTCAGATGGATACGGCCCAGGTCATAAAGAGTTCCCTGGGGAGGGACATGTGGGGTACGTCCATAGATCTATCAGATGCGTACCTGCACGTACCTCTGCACCCCGCCGCCAGGAAGTACCTATGCTTCCAGGTAGGGGAGAAAAGGTTTTGGTTCCGAGCCCTCCCATTCGGTCTCTCTACCGCTCCCTTTGTCTTCACCAAAATAATGAAAGTTCGAGGTATGTTGGTCTTTCAGTACCTAGACGATTGGTTCGTAGCCCATCGCGACCGAGCCACGGTGAGTCGGCAAACGCAGGCCTTGGTCGACCAGGCAACGAAGGTGGGTCTCATGGTAAACCGAGACAAGTCGGAGCTAAATCCAAAACAGGTAATGGTATTTTTAGGGGAAAGATGGGATCTGCAGCTGGCAAGAGCTTACCCCACTTCCGAGCGGAGGGAAAGAATCCGTACCAGTGTCGGATCCATACAGCCAGGTTCCAAGGTGAGTTTGGTAAAAATGGAGTCCCTGCTGGGCTGTCTAGTAGCTACAGAGAAGACGGTCCCTCTAGGGAAACTGCATTACAGGCCCTTCCAGGCGGAGATAAGGCGCGCTTTACGCCAAGGCAGACACCCCAGAGCCGTGATGTCTCTGTCGGTGGAAGCCCACCAAGAGTTGGCTTGGTGGTGCGACGACCGAGTCATGGGCGAAGGGATGCCCTTCACAGCCCCGCCTCCGGAAACAGAGGTACAAACCGACGCTTCCCTATCCGGCTGGGGGATTCATTTCCAGGGCAGAATGTGGCAAGGTCAGTGGCCACAGCAGGTAAAAAATCGCCACATAAATTGGTTAGAGTTGCAGGTGGTGTGGATAGCCGTACACGACCTCACCCCTGCCCTAGAGGGTCGACGTGTGGAGTTCCATCTAGACAACTCCACCGCAGTGGCATACCTAAACAAGCAAGGCGGTACCAGGTCCCAGCAACTCACGAAGCTCGCTGGGGACATTCTGAAGTTCGCCCGAGAGAAGAGAATTTTTCTTTCAGCCCGACACTTGGCAGGGTCGCTGAATGTGTTGGCAGACCTAGCTTCCAGGGTCGGTCAAGTTATCCACACGGAGTGGTGTCTGTCCCCCCGCTCCTTCGAGTGGGTGACCAAGCGCTCTCCGTGGGGGAAACCGACCTTGGACTTGTTTGCGAACGCCCTCACGACGAAGTTACCAAGGTATGTCTCCCCATGCCCCGATCCCCAGGCCTGGGCAATCAACGCCTTGACGTGCCAATGGCCGAAGAACGAGGTCCTGTATGCCTTTCCCCCACAGCCCATCCTGCTTCGGGTGGTGCAGAACTTGACGTCGCGCAGACCTTTTCGCCTCCTTCTGATAGCCCCTTGGGCTCCCGAGGCTCCTTGGTTCCCCCTCCTAGTCAAATACGCGACCAGCCCCCCGGTAAGGCTACCTTGCCACCCGGAGATGCTAGCACAACCCCACTGGCTGTACTTCCACCCGAGCCCCCACCTCCTGGACCTGCACCTGTGGTGCCTGTCCCTTCTCTGTTAGAGAAACAAGGTTTTTCCAGGGGAGTGAGAGAAAAAATGTTAAACAGCCACAGAGAATCAACGGCGAGGGTTTATCGTGCACAATGGAACAAATTCGCTAACTGGTGCGCCAAAGCCCAGCTAGACCCGTTCCAAGCCACGCCAGCGGTAGTGGCAGACTTCCTGAATCACCTGTTTACGACCGAGCGCCTGAAAGTGGGTTCGATCGAGGGTTATCGTGCCGCCATAGGCTCTAGGTTGAAAACCGCAACAGGTTACGATCCAGGGGAGGATCCAGCCCTATCTATGCTTTTTAGGCACTTCAAGGTAAACTCTCCTCCGTCAAACACCAATATAGCCCAGTGGGACCTGTCCTTGGTCCTGCGTTACCTTCAGAGAGCAGATGTGTTCGGAGAGGACGTGATCACTCCTAGGGGTGCAACGGTAAGATTTGTTTTTCTATTGGCGCTGGCCTCGGGCAAGAGAAGAGGGGAGATACACGCCCTGGACCGCGAGATACTGAAGGAAAATGGTGAGTGGAAAAAAGTCTTCCTGCGACCGAGGGCAGGCTTCATGGGTAAGACACATATCGCTACCGCAGGCCTTGGTACCTTGGAACAGATAACGCTGCCAGCCTTGGGGGTAGAGGACGAGGACTCGGACCGGGTCTCCCTCTGTCCAGTCAAAGCTTTGCGTAAGTATCTCCAGGTGTCCGAGGACTACAGAAGCGAGGGGCAGAAAGCGTTGATCATTTCCTTTATGCCCAAGTTTCATAAAGATATTTCTAAACAAACTGTCTCTAAGTACATTAAGTCGGTAGTTTTGGAAGCTTATGAAAGAGCCCAGACAGAACCCGAATTCAGAGATCTGTGTAAAGTTAAGGCCCATCACGTAAGGCAGGTAGCCAACTCCATTAGGGCACTGCGTAGTGTGTCTCTAACAGACATTCTGAAAACAGGCTGTTGGTCTTCACCTAATTCATTCATTAAGTATTATCTGAAGGACTTCTCTCAGTGCGAGCTTTCGGGTCTGTATTCGTTGGGCCCTTTTGTGGCTGCCGAGTCAGTGGTTTCTATCTAACGCTTGTATGTTTGCAGTGAACAGTCAAACAAGAACAAGGGCAGGTTCAAACGCAAGGACTCCGCCTTTCAACGCCCTGGTAACGGTGCAGGCAAATTCAAGAAGACTCAGAATCAAGCCCGCCGTTAACGACACCCAGACGTGTATCAATGAGTTAGTTAGAGAACTCTCCACGTTACAGCTTCAGTTCAGTATTCAAACTAGTACAGTATTCTGGGAGTCCGCGCTCCCTTGTTTGTTAGCACCGGTCTCGGTGCCTCACCCCTGCGAGTCCGGTACTCCATCTTCCCTTGGAAAAAGGGGGGGGGGAGGTGAACACTGCTTCGCACCACGCGTTCCCCCCTCGGTGCGATCGTCGCGTCCACTAGAGTCGGCCTCGCAGGGATCAGGTACCTAGCCCGGCTAGGTTCATGTACCAGTGACCGAGGTTGAACATTGGCACGTTGTAACGCGTTTTGTGTGTGTGACATATTGTATATAGGTGTTGAATGGGCTCGTGTAAGTGCGTCACCCGTTCTGAACGGGTGCGTAGTTTCCAGTCAGTGTTCTGAATGGGCGCTTTGTAGTGTGTCTGGTTTCAGTCAATCGATATTGTACAATAACACACGGTCAGTGCGCTCAACCCGGAGTATGTGGGAAACTCTTCTCACCTGCTACGCTTGAAGATCGCTGCATTGGTTCGCTACCCAGCCCTCAGTTAAGCTGGTAGCTTAAGGTCTTAGTTGGGTTATTCCATATTGTTTTAGTAATGTTCGTAATTATGAATTGTGAGTTAGTTAGTAAGCGACCAAGCCCGGTCAGCAGTTACTTGATCGTCTTACTGGGTACGCGGCCTTGGTTCCGCGATCGTGTTTGTGACAGTTCAAATAAAGGAATAGTTAAATGTTTATGTGAACTGACCTTGTGGTTAGGTTGGGCTACCATCTTGTGGGAGGATGGAGGGAGATGGTATTAGCAAGGTGTATGACGGGGGGTAGCGTAGTCGTCAACACGTCTACTCCACGTCTTGGTTCTTGGTTCGTTCGTCCTTCCGTGTGCTAGAGTTGTTTACCAACTCGATTATATTCTGTTCTGAGGCACATTAAACACTTTAAAATTTCTCTACAGTGTTTTATTTACGCCTTTTTCTCCCGACACGGAAGATAGCACGTTTTCTTTCGAGTAAAAGCGAACTTTGAGGAAATTTTCTAAGTTTGACTCGCAACGCAGGTCTCCCCGTCTCCGGTGTTAGTCCCGTATAAAAGTGGAGATAAGCGAATCCTGAGCTTTTGCGAAGTAAAACTGACGTTTTATTTTCGTAAAACGCTCTTTTACGAGTAAAAGCGTGATTCGCGTTCTCCACTTTTATCATAGCTTCCCACCCAGCCACCCCGCAGACCTGGGTGTGGTTGGTACACTGGGGCAATACTCGAATGAGGCTTGGTTACAGTGACCAAGGATGCTGATTGGCTGGGACCAACGACGGGACTATTCGAGTCACTAGTAGAAAATTTCAGTTCCTGAGTGCGTGATTCTTAGAGTTTTGCGAGAAAACCCGTATAAAAGTGGAGAACGCGAATCACGCTTTTACTCGTAAAAGAGCGTTTTACGAAAATAAAACGTCAGTTGTGTGTGTGTGTGTGTGTGTGTGTGTGTGTGTGTGTGTTTGTGTGTGTGTTTGTGTGTGTGTGTGTGTGTGTGTGTGTGTGTGTGTGTGTGTGTGTGTGTGTGTGTGTGTGTGTGTGTGTGTGTGTGTGTGTGTGTGTGTGTGTGTGTGTGTGTGTGTGTGCGTGTGTGTGTGTTCTTTTTGTTTTGTTTTGTTTTTTTTTTGTCTTTTTTTTGGCTTTTTTGTTCTTTTTTTTTATTTTTGTTTTTTTTTGTTTTTGCTTTTCTTTTTTTTTGTTTTGTTCTGAAGCCGATTTCTTCATAATTCTAAATGAATTTCAGATCTCTCTAAATTTTCACAAATCGTCTAATGACCGCTGTCGCACTTGTTCGGTTATTTGTGCGCTCAGTGTCTCCGTCCATCCATGTGGCAGTCCTAAAGCGATTACGCAGGTGAACTAAACGAACGCGACGGTCCTGTCGCGGCGACGTAACGCGCGGGTTACCGCTTCTGCGTCTATCCGTGCTGCTCCCTGTATCCAGAAACCGCCTTTTCAGTTTGTATACTGGCGCTTTTGCAAGACCAGAAAAGCTCTGGCAACGCTGCACATCGAAATCTCAGCCGCTAACGTGCGGATCGCTTGGTCGCGACCATTTTGTGTGAGCCGCGGCATTTTAATACCTACTTGTTTCAAAGCGATCGCTACGCTCACAGATGGCAGCTAAGCTCCGACTATGTGTGTGAGACTATAAAATGTTTAAAAGACCAAAATATAACGACTACGATGGATTAAGATGCCACACTGCAGAACTCCAACAAACACATTGAAAAACATTCCAGAGAACATAAACAAAGCTAGGTTGTTTAGGGTAGAATCTATATATATATATATATATATATATATATATATATATATATATATATATATATATATATATATATATATATATATATATATATATATATATATATATATATATATATATATATATATCCAAAACATGGAATAGTTTTTTGCACAAATCTGAAGTACGTTTGCATCATGAGCTCAGTCGAGAATAATATAAGAATTTCTATCTAATTTGAATTAATTAACTTTGAGATGGAAAAATGTTGCAAAATTATTTCGGTATGACATAAGACGTTAACTCCGTCAGTCTCCCCCCTCCCCCCTCCACCTACACCCTCCTCCATCCCCGACCACCACCACTATCCTTCCTCCATCCACACGGCCTCCAAGCTGAAATGTTTGAGCAGCCAACACCATCCACGCTTTCGTGCGTTTTGCAATGGATCACAACTATTAAATTAGCTTCCTAATTTGAGGTCTGAATGTCATTTTAAGGTAACGACTCATAAATCAAATTGCTTTCATTTGCTACTAAAAAGTGCCAAGGGAGAGAAAAATGCGATCATTTAACGACATTTTACTCACCAGCCTTATCACTTTAGCTCCCAAGCACTTCTCCTACGTCATCTTCGCGAACTGCAAATTAGAGCAAACCTTTCCTAGACATAAAACCATGTTCCTTTTGATTTGTTTTGACAATGCTGAAGGAAGCTTACAGTTTGGATTAGCCAACTAATTGATTCTTAGATACATTTGTCATAAAATGAGTGTTGCCACCTCACTTCAGTTAACGGGATCTTATTCTGAGCTTTAATGATTACTTCTCACGCCATCGGGCCTATCATTCCTTTACAGTCTTTACAAAATATAGATTATTTACTCATCTTTGTCAGACTCTATTCTTACAGACAATTGTCCTAAGTGGGATCTTTTCATGTCACAACTATTGCAATTTCGGAGCAGGGTTTTTTAGTGTCACCCCCCCCCCCCCCCCCCCAGTTGACATTATCCCAACGAAATACAACATCGAAATTATACAGCAAGTTTATTCTTAATTTAACAAGTTTATTGACCATAATTTCCACTCTTATTCCGCACATCGGTGTAGATGAGAACTGCCTTTTTCAACATGATTATACATAAAATTCTATTTTTATGGAACAGATTGTGTCGCCTGTGGATACTGACTGGTCATAGACCACCTACAACACTTTCCCTAAAGGCAATAATTAGCAGATATTGACTTTTTTTTAGCAAACATGAAATATTGTTGACTAGAAAAATGTTGACCTTTAGGTTTGTAACTGGTCAATAATAACTTCATGTTTACTTAAATAAGAAATTGAACAGAAGGATATGTAATATGCTTATGTTGATACAATAGAAGTTTGAACTGATTTTAGATCATTTCATATGTCAGATGTCAAATAATTTTAATTCAATTGACCCGAAGGATATTTGAGAATAAAAGTAGTATGTGGAGCTACGTGTTTTATTAATATTTACTTAGTCTGTAACTGCCCTATCAAGGAATCCGTAATGTTTTGCGTGGTAACATTTAGGGAAAGTATATTTTCCCTGATCGAACCAAGGAAATATCTTTTCTTTACAATTAGATTTTCCTTGTACATATGTATTTTTTCAGTCTTTTGGAAAACGCTAGTTTAATTGCAATCAAAAACAAATGACACGATTATGAAGAGGGATTTGTGTGGTGTTCTTTTTGTTTGATGGTTGTTGTTTTGTTCAATTTGGAACTAGAGAAAAGCCTTGTTCCGGTGCAGCAAGTTGGAATAAGTGACTGTCTTCAACCAGGCAATAGCTCCTATCGAGTTGTTACATTTCTTTCCAGCAGTTGTGAAACAATAATTTAGGCAAATGACTTCACACCCCCTTCCCACACGAGCAAGCCCTTTTCTTCAACTGTCAACCCCGTTGTTGCCCTGTGGGGATTAATACCGCCCCGTGCTAAAAGACAAGCAAGAAGATGAGGAATTTTCCTACCACCGGCCCCTACCCCCTACCCCTCCCCCACCACCACCACACACACACCATTCCCCTCCCCAACTATTAAGCATGAAACTTTACTTGAACTTACTAATCCAATGTTAATCCAAATAATTGTGCTCCCTTTTTCAAGCCGAATCCCAAGCTCCCCCCTCCCCTCCCCCCCCCCCCCATCCCCAACTGCCCACGAAAACAAGAGAGCAGCTACGCTTTTTTCACTTATCCAGCAGTGATGACGTGTGCCTCTTGTTATTACCACAACCGTCAATGGAACTATCCACAAAATGACACGTCGATTAGAAGTGCCAAAAGTTATCCTAAAGCCAGAGCGTCGTCTTGAAGAAAATAATATCTGATAACACTTTGAACTAAATGGTGTTGTCCTCGAGGCGTGCTTTCTCTCGCGCCTATAATCTTAACTTCTCGTGTCTTCTTTAGTTTAGCAATAGCTCTATTTGAGTGTGCAAGTAATTTGTTTAGAAGGCGTGGTTGGCATGACAACGAAGGAACAGCCCGCCAGACAATAGGGCTAATACAAACCTAGCAATTTCCACATGATTGTTTTTGGATGGATAAAAAGCCTTTATTAACACGTTCGGATGCATCACAAGGCGCTTCCCTCAATGAGTTCAGACACATAGCCGTGTACTACTGGCCTACCCGGTAATTATTTCATGCCAATAACTGATAATACTTTCATTGCTAATATCCTTGCCCGCACTTTTTTGTCTCTGGCAGTTCGTAACTGACAGTTTTTGTTCATTTTATTACTTTGTGTTTATTCTACTGTGTAAAGGGGAAATGTGAAAGCTGATAATTAGAAATAATTTGCTAATAGTGGCTTATTTTGAGTAAGCATGAGGTATTTTTAACCAAAATGTATTGAACTATAGGTCAACATTTTTGCAAATGTAAGTCAATATATGCTTTGTTACATGAATTAATGCAAATATGATTACAAATAACTGCAATATCTTTTCGAATTTTGCTTCCCCGGTCAACATTGAAAAATTATTGACTTGAGAATGGATCAATCAGATTTCAGCATGTACCCCAGTCATGAAACAATCGCAATTGCTTATTGGTTCTCAACTGGCGGGATCTGCCCATTCCGAAGGGTCAGATCTCCGCACAGTCTGTACTCCGAAAATCTACGAGTCTGACAGCTAAGAACTCCGAAACACGTTTTTCGGGAGGATTTACTAAGGCAAACAAATTTTCAGTCTTGAAATTTCCGAAGGTTCAGTATCCCGAAAAAACACCATTGATCCGAAAACTATGAGTCTGAAGGTTTAATATGTTGAAATGTTATCAGTCAGAAGAAGTAATAATTCGAAATTCTAGTATTCTTAAACGTTATATTGCCGAAGGTTAAGTATTTCGAGGAACAAATCGTCCGGAGAGTAAACAAAACAAAATGAGTCATTGGCTGATTTTATTTTGAGGTGTGGCCGTCTGTCTCTCGAAATATATTGGCATTATTTTATATCAGCAGAATATATATGATATTTTATATCAAATATTTTATTATTACCATTATTATTATTATTATTATTATTATTTTTTTTTTTTCAAGTGACACATAATAATGTTCTTGTCAGTATTTACATCACCTGACCATATGAAGCCAATCACATTGCTTCTGCATGGAAACTGCTGTCCTAATCTACATATTCACACATCCCCCAGTAAGCAAAAGAGCTTAAAAATGACCAAAATAAAAAGATGCGCCAAACTTTGGCTGCCAAAGCACCGAAATTTGGTGCACCGTGAAAGATATCAGAATTCGACACAGTCCCACATGGGGTATTACTGTTAAATATTTGTATATATGAATAATTTATATTGAAAAAAATATTTTTGGAATTAAAAATTGGTCAAGTCTAAGAGGTCGCCAAATCGTAAAAATTTTGAAAGTCGAAAATCTAAAATCGCAGTTTTTGTGCTAATCGTGGATGTATCCAAACCGATTTTCAGTAAAATTTAACATGATTGAAAGGGCTGAAAAGCTTTTTATGTAAAACAGTCTTTAGCTCCGCTAGACCATGAGAAAAACTGGCGAACCGCCAAAAACCTTTTTGAACATATAACTATTGCATAATGCAAAATTTGGTTGTGGTTCTTCCAATTTTAAGTTGATAGAAGTTAATCCCGAAACTATGTTGTTTACCTGTATCAGTCTAGCGCATTAAAACAATTCAATTGATGCTAAGAAATCTTTAGTTTTCGTTGTGCAATCGCATTTGAGAAGGACGTAAAAAGAAAGTAGGTCTTCTAAAAGTAATTAACAACACATCAGGAAAATGCTATGCTAAGCTTCCCCTCAGTCATTTCTAGCCTCCCTACCCCCACCCCCATCTCCCGTAGAGCGATTAAAAAAAAGGTTGAAGACTCCATCCGGATAGTTTCTGAAAACGCGGCATCCACGGATAAAGGTTACCCCCTTTAAAATGTAGATACGGTTGCTGAGGGAAGGGGTGGTATGATTTATGCGACATTTTCTTGGCGAAGACGCAGGCCCCCCACTTTCCCAGCACACACCATATTCCCACTGAATCCACGCCGCAAACCGTAGTGAACGCCGTAACCAACCGAAAAAAAAACAATAACCGAAACCTTTTTTCAAAGACTGCAAATCCTAATACACAGTATGAGGCAGAAGCAACGAAGCGTTAAAAGCGCGTTTCTTCACCGCAGTCTGAATGGCGAGCTTTCGGAAAACTTTGTCTTCGGCATAATTGTTTTTCGGACGAACACACCTTCGTACTTCTCGAGCTCCCACATATTGAAGCTTCGAACTAATGAGCCTTCTTAGAAGTGCTTTGCGGAATATGAGTTCTTCGGACTACTGGACGTTCTCATTTCTGAATTATTGGGGAAGTCGAGCTTCGGAGTACTCTACCTTCTGTGTTATAGGCCTTCGGAAAATCGCATTTACCCGATGGGACTGGGCTAAACTGGTCTTTTATCACCGATGGTCCTATTTTCACTTTTGTTATGGCTTTGGGTAAGTAGGACTTGAGAATGAAAAAAAAACCCTTATTTAAAAGATGCTGCACCTGAAGCATGGCTCTACAAGGGAAGGGGTGGGTGGGGTAGACTTAGGGAGTGAGGAGGGGGGAGTAGGGGAGAGGAGGGGTTGTGGTTTTTATAATCACAAGGTTAACAAAGAATTTAAGAACTGCTTACAAAACTTTACGCCTCAGTGTTGAAATACAAATCAAAAACATAAAGACTTTTAAATCTATCCAACATCATTTTGATGCCCTACAATACAAGGTGTTGAGCAAACATTTATGAGTCCTATAAGCATTACATGGTGTTCTACAAATATTGATGAGTCCTACAAACATTACATGGTGTTCTACAAACATTTATGAGTCCTACAAACATTACATGGTGTTGTACAAACATTTATGAGTCCTATAAGCATTACATGGTGTTCTACAAATATTGATGAGTCCTACAAACATTACATGGTGTTTTACAAATATTTATGAGTCCTACAAACATTATGTGGTGTTCTACAAATATTGATGAGTCCTACAAATATTACATGGTGCTCTACAAACATTTATGAGTCCTACAAACATTACATGGTGTTCTACAAACATTTATGAGTCCTACAAACATTACATGGTGTTCTACAAATATTGATGAGTCCTACAAACATTACATGGTGCTCTACAAATATTTATGAGTCCTACAAACATTACATGGTGTTCTACAAATATTTATGAGTCCTATAAGCATTACATGGTGTTCTACAAATATTGATGAGTCCTACAAACATTACATGGTGTTTTACAAATATTTATGAGTCCTACAAACATTATGTGGTGTTCTACAAACATTGATGAGTCCTACAAATATTACATGGTGCTCTACAAACATTTATGAGTACTACAAACATTATGTGGTGTTCTACAAATATTGATGAGTCCTACAAACATTACATGGTGTTCTACAAACATTTATGAGTCCTACAAACATTACATGGGGTTCTACAAATATTGATGAGTCCTACAAACATTACATGGTGCTCTACAAATATTTATGAGTCCTACAAACATTACATGGTGTTCTACAAATATTTATGAGTCCTACAAACATTACATAGTGTCCTATAAACATTTATGAGTACTACAAACATTACATGGTGTTCTACAAACATTTATGAGTACTACAAACATTACATGGTGTCCTTCAAACATTTATGAGTACTACAAACATTACATGGTGTTCTTCAAACATTTATGAGTACTACAAACATTATGTGGTGTTCTACAAACATTTATGAGTACTACAAACATTATGTGGTGTTCTACAAACATTTATGAGTACTACAAACATTACATGGTGCTCTACAAACATTTATGAGTACTACAAACATTACATGGTGTCCTTCAAACATTTATGAGTACTACAAACATTACATGGTGTCCTTCAAACATTTATGAGTACTACAAACATTACATGGTGTCCTTCAAACATTTATGAGTCCTACAAACATTACATGGTGTTCTACAAATATTGATGAGTCCTACAAACATTACATGGTGTCCTATAAACATTTATGAGTCCTACAAACATTACATGGTGTTCTACAAATATTTATGAGTCCTACAAACATTACATGGTGTTCTGCAAATATTGATGAGTCCTACAAACATTACATGGTGTCCTACAAACATTTATGAGTACTACAAACGTTATGTTGTTTTTTATGAGTCGTCCTACAAGCATTATATGAATGTCTTGTAAACTGAGTTCGGCCATCTAATTCCACAGCGTAATACAACTAATACACAGGTCATCCCTTATCCCCAATGATGTGTTTAATAAACCACACGAAAAATATACCATTATCTACTCTAAAAATTCTTTCTCATAATTAAATTTCGCCCTCATGCTAAGCAAATAAGCACCCTTTTAAGTGTAAATTTAATTATGATCAAATTCATATAAAAATAGAGATAAACCCTGTTGTTGTTTTTTTTTACTTGAATGATGCAAATGTCTTTTATTTTTCAGGGTAGAATGAGCAGTTGGAGTTTGTGCGATTTTACTCTGTGTTACTCCTCACACTGGTGCAAATCAAATAACGTCAGGAAATTAAGTGTTAGGTCAGGAGGTCTACTTAAATAATTCATAGCAAATTACTTGTGAGGAGAGCTTAATCATATTGTGCTCTTATTAAGGGAGTGATTATTTTGAAGAGCTTTTGTTCTAAAAGGATTCTGAGGCAAATGAAGTAACTACATACTTTTGTCGCCACTCTGGGGACTGTTTGTGGAAAGTGATAAACCTATTCACTTCCACAATGGCTTTTAACATCGCCTAAACCATCTTCAGTCATTTTAAGAGCTGACAAAAAAATGGTAGTGGAAATTATAGCTTGGCAGTAGGTTAAGTCGCACGAGGATGTTATTTAACGGGTCGTAAATACAGGGTTAGTACATGATCGAATTAACACGCTTTCCTGTTCACTGTGCGTTCTACTGTCTCTGTTTACTGTATAGGCTATTAATGATTGTATAATATTCGACTGAATACACAAAACGATACAACAACCAGAATGTAACAAGAGAAGTTAAAAGGCAATAAGAACAGTTACTGTTCTCAGTTATTTTATTTTCATTGATAACGTGCTTATTGATAGTCAACAGTCTTACTTCGGATACAAGATTTTTTCCGCGTGTGACCGCCGGTTCATAACTAGCCTTTATTGTCAATTTTTAAATGGTATTACTATAAGTGGATGCAGAATAGTAGTGGTGCAGGTAGTAGTAGTGGTATTAGCAGTAGCAGTAGTAATAGTAGTGGTGGCAGCAGTAGTAGCAGTAGAAGTAGTAGTAGCAGTAGAAGTAGGAGGAGGAGGAGGAGAAGTACTTCCTGACTCTCAGCGCTTTCCTCCCATTTCGCGCTTGATTTAGCGTGTCGATAGTTTCACACCATAATGGCCTGACGCTCTGAATTTCCTCTAAAACGTTTAATATCAGTCCTGGTCTTCTTTTTTTCATCTTTACATATAGAGCAATTTCTAAATGGACAACTTTGCCATTTGTCACCTTTTTGCTGTTCCATGTGGTTCTTAGAAAACTACCCATATCCTGTTAGAAAACTACCCATAATCTGAAAGAGACAGAGAAAGGTATAGAGGATCTCTAGGAATTGAGACAGCTATATTTGTATTTTATATTGACACAGAAAGGAAAAATAACAAAATTTGGTCGATTCATATTGAAAACTGGTAGCTAACTCTATTTTAAATGCGTTTGTGTTGCAACTCCTGTAATACGTGAGGTAACGTATTACTTCATGTCGTGAACCCTATTCAAAGGTCACATGATTCTTTTTCAAAATCATCAGTCATAGACTTGACGGGACACAAGCAATGTAGTCACCCTTCCTGGCGTGAACCGTGAATATCAAGGTCAAAGATCAGGAAAACAGATGGGAGCTATTTCTACGCTGGGGTATTATTAGATACTTTTCTCTGACCTTGACCACTTTCTAGGTCAATGGTGAGGTGAAGGCTGAACTGCACGAGAAAGTAATTCAGCTGTTAATCGCATCGATAATTCGATTAGGCACTTATTTCTTTAGTTCCGCCAGGCATTCACGGAATTCTATCCTCTTTATAACTTTCAAATTAACTGCTTAGGATCTCTTGTAAATATAATTTGAAGTTATAAAACATCGGTCTTGTTTCAAATAAGTGAATCGACTGGTTTTTGTGTGTGTCTGTGGACGTATTTGACGACATCAACACAGAAACGTCGAGGCAGCGACAAATCAATGGGACATCATGCAAAATGAAAGTAGCACTTTTTACAGTAAAAAAAATCCAATTCCTGAAGCAAAAGTTGCTTCCAGACAAACTATTGAGATTTTAGTTAAATGCAAGCAGATATCTGGATTTTTTTTTATTTATTTCTTTTGTGAAAAACCGTTACTTAAGGAGAGTGTTCTTTCTTGTCTGTGCGTTCTGCGTAATGCATTCAAGGAAAATGTGAGATTAGCAGGGCGTTGGCATCAGGCATGGATAAGACTCCTGAGACAGAGACTGGCTGTGAGCCTCTGCACCACAGAGACTCCAAACCACAGAAACCTCCAGACCACAAAAGCCTCTGCACCACACAGACCCCTACATCACAAACACCTCCAGATTACAAAAGCCTCCACACCACACAGACCTCTAAACCACAGAAACCTCCAGGCCACAAAAACGTCCACAGCAGACAGACCTACACACCACAGAAACTTCATGACTACAATAGTTTCTACACCATAGAAACCTTCAGACTACAGAAGCCTCTACACCGAAGAGACTCCAAATGACAGAAACATCCAGACTACACAAGCCTCTACACTACAGATCCTTCCACAACAGAGACGCCTTCACGCCAAGTCACCCTGTATGCCTTGGTAGCCTCCCATCACAGTGGTCTCTACACCATCGAAGCCTCTACATTCTATTCCATAGAAACCACATTATCACAGAAGCCTCCACAGCAAGCGAGATTTTACAACAGAAGCCTCCCACCACAGAAGTATCTATACGACAGAAGCCTCTGCACAAGTAAACCTCTATATCATTGAGACATAAACATCACCTAAGACTCCACACCAAGTTGGCCTCTGCCTACACACGACAGATGACTACACACCAAGTAAGCCTCTACACCGCATAAGCTACCACACCACATAAACCTCTGCACCACATAAGACTCTGCACCACATAAGACTCTGCACCACATCGCAGTCCTTACACCACTGAACCTATACAACAGGGTAAGTTTGCACATCACATAAGCCCCTGAACCACTTAATCCTCGACATAACATAGCCTGTACAACCACATAAGCCTCTATTTTACATAAACCTCTAAACCACTTAGGTCTTCACACCACATAAGCCTGTACACCACATAAGTCTCCACACCACATAAGCTTCCACACCACATAAACCTGTACTACGACATAAGCCCCAAACCCATAAACCTCCATGTCGTAGAAGCCTTACACCCAGCCCAATAAACATTGCGATGTTGTACCAGTGTTGCATAGAAGTCACATCCGACGGAGGACCTACCACATGCGGATACACGTCGATTCTCTGAATTCACTAAACTAAATGTATAGACGTCCGGAAAGTGGCGTTATATGGAGGTCGTGAAACAGTAATCTGCAATCGCCGTCAAAAAAGCGACAGTCATAGTGTGCTCACCCCACCGTCACAGTACCCCCATCCTTGAGTAATCCGATCACCAAGTATACTTCCATGAATATTTTTCAAAATTAGGTGGGAAAGAACATGTGCACTCATATTTGATGTCCTCGTTTTAGTTTATTGTCAGAGTGACCAGTCATGGCTCCCATTTCCGGTGGGCGAAAACACAATCAGATCTTTTTTCAGCCCATACAATGTCGAATTTTTTTACACATGTCCAACGTTGATTTTCCAAAGATTACTCACCGTTGTATCAAAGATGCTTATCAGACGCCGGAGAAAGCTGCGTTCTGGTTGTGACCAAAAGCAACGTCTAAACAACATTGCTTACCCAACGCCTTCCAAAGCTGTGTCATAGGCGTTGGTAAGACGTTTACCTTAGCTAGCGACCATTCGCAGCCAAAGGACAACCGGAGTCGCAACCTCAAATCGACGTTAGATGGACGTTGGAATTTTTATTGGGGGAGGAGGAGCATCATATCTAACCTGGTAAGTTGTAAAGGTTAACTAACTTCAAAACTGCGTCATATGCTTAGTCCAACGACATAGGTTCATTTGTATCAGTGTAGAATGAAACATAAAGAGGGCTCAGGAAACACGTGACACGTAACAAGAGGTGACGTATGCCACGCCGACAACACATCATAGTCGTGACCTTTGACTCAATCCCTAAACACTATCATCAAATGATCAACAAAGCCAAAGTAAATACGCGATTTCATTAGCTTGATTTTGTCAATTGCCATTTTCATTTCCACATGGCAACATTAAATGGTGATTTGATGAAACGGAAGTCTCTCCAAAGACAAATACAAATCTAATTCAACGTCAAATCTTGCAAATGTCAGATAAACACGTTGTGACGTTGCTTGCAGCAGAATGTGATTACGGCACTTTTAGTTTGCAGCTTTAATTGATTAGACTGCTGGATGTAGACATTTGACCCGTATTGACTCGGATTAGCGAGTTTCTATGTCGCTCTGGGCTTGAGCGTGTGGCAGATGGACTGTTTACCGATACCCATTTCCCCCCTTATTAGACACAGCACTGGCGTAAAAAGCTTGCGGATCTCATGGGGCGCTAGCGCCAGTAATGCTGCTAACAGCACGGTACGACAGGCGGTTGTGTTTAGCATCTTCGAACTGACACAGTGCCAGTTTAACTTTTGCCCTTTTTTGATGTTACAACCAAGAATTATAAAGAAGAAGAAGAAGAAGAAGAAGAAGAAGAATAAGCTGTGGACGATGCCCATCACGCCTCTCCTCATCTTCAATTCTTGAGGTGCAAATGCATCAGCGATCCACACACCCTTGGGCGTCACAACCCTTTAAAAAGCTGTGCTATAAATGGTAAGTGCCAGTTACATTAATTATTGATGACGCGTTAGACAGAGAGAGAGAAAAGGAGAGAAGGAGAGAGCGTGCGTGATTCTGGATATGTTTGACACAGCGCATATATGTTTGACACAGGGGCTGTACGGCTTAATTCCTCCATCCTCCAACACTTTCTTTTTTTTGTCTTTTTTTTTTTTTTTTGCACTCTAACTTTGACCCCCCCCCCCCCCCCACCCACGGCTTTTTCTGACCCTTCTTCTCCCTTTTCTATGCCCTCACTCCAGCTCTCTCTATCGTTCTATCTAAATGCTTTGTTTCCCATGCAAATGTTGCGATGTTGACTTTGGAGTAAAACTTTGGAGTATAAAGTATAATTCTTACGTGAATCACATACTTGGGCGATTTATAGTGGCGGTGGACCATTTTTAGCCTGAAGTTCGATAAAGCATCAGCCTTTATTCAATATGAAATGAAATGGTTACTTCATCATTTGCTGCTCTCTAAGCCCCTAACCTATTTACGGTAAACGTGAAATTTACCAGACACTGAACCGTTCGTCTTGTGGGATTCAGTTAACTCTGACACATGACCTTGAGAACAGACATATTTATACTCCTCAACTTAACAATAATTCTCCCAAATAAAAACGTCATTTGGCAGTTGTAGGACAGGCCTCGAGCAATGTCCAATTTGTATTGAAATCTTGGCAGATTGAGCGCATTTTTAGGTCCAGTATGCCTTTTCAATCCTGCTGTTTGTAGATGGCACTATCGTAATGTTGATATATTGTATTGTTTTTTTTTTTAAGATTTGTTATGAAGATGTTATATCCACCATAATTTTAGACAATCGTCCTACCAAAATTAAAGTAAACAAAAATTGTCAAATCTGCACTTTCATTTTTCAACCAATTTCTGTTTTCAAGAACAAAAAGGTTTCTCCGCATTGTCATTAAGTTTAAACTCTCAATGCTCAGTTACGTACAAAAGACAGCCATTAAATGAACGATAAAACTATTTTCCAGCTTTCATTAGTTATCAATTTTTTATTTCTTTAATCTTACTGGGATCGTTTCTTTGTATAAAATTGTCAATATATTACAGAACGTTGTCATGCAAACAATTAAATATAAAAGTTAATAGAAATATATACATATTTACACACAAAAAAAAAACAGAATAATAGTTTTCGATATTTAATGGCCCTCTCAAAGTTTGGTTTTATAGACTCGACAGAGATCAAAATTACTGTGGCAATTCTTCCTTCTTCCGTTGTTTTGCCCTGATATAAAAACAACCAAACCTGAAAACAGCATGACTTTGGACACAAAATCTTCCCACCCAAACATTCTTTTCAAGCTATTTATAATCAGTGTTCTTTTCGTTTCGTTATTTTTGCAGACTCTAAATAGTACTATTTGCCACTTCATTGTCTGTTGCATTTTTAGAGCGCGTGTCTCACAAATTAAAACGCCAATTAATAAAACATAGGACGGCCTGTGAATAAACGACCCTCTCAATTTATTAACGCGGACTCATTCTTCTTCATCGCGGAGTAATACAATGTGATTTGGTGGACAAGAGACACGTCCGCCATAACGACGCAGGGAGAAAAAAGAACGGTGTGACGTTAAACAGACACCAGCCTGATTGAAATGGGACAAAATGGTCATTTTCTTTTCGCATAAATACCACATTTCCCAGACGACATTGGTCTTAAAAACAGCCATGCAGTCCTAGATATTTAACTGTCTTTTATGTTGTTCAGTGCGTTTTCATTCTGAATGAATCTTCGTTAAATGAACTTGGGCAGCAAATAGATGAAATACGTGGGTGAGGGAGAGAGAATCGTGATGTAGGTTGATCATCGCAGATCGTTCTCCCTAAATTTATCCCACATTGTCAGACAAATGTTTATCAAAGCAGCTTTTCGATCTCTCACGAGGCAGTCTCTCCACAGTCCAGTCTTCACCCAATCTCCCCCTACCCTACCCCTCCCCCCCCCCCCCGAATTTTAGTGGGACACCTAGAAAACATTTCGATACCCAACCAATTAGTAGCGGAGATGACTATCGGTTAGTTTCTAATGCTTGTAAAAAGCTGCTGTTTTGTGTTTTGCCGTCTCAACCAAATAGCTACGTTGTTTAGACGTCGCTATTTAGTCCAGAAAACACTGCCACCTTTTCTGACGTTCTATTCAAATGTGAATAGACGTTGGGAAATCGGGAAAGATGTTGTTTCATAAATAACGACACACCGTCATTTCTCAGGCGTCTGGTCTATAGACCAATTTCCAACCTTTTCAAAAAAAAAAAGTTGCAGTTAATTGTTTTTCTTGGCGACCAATTCGCGTCGTCTGTTGAACATGTTTTTTATAATACTGGGTAGAGATTGGCATTCCAACCAAAAAGAAGGCGTTTTCAAGCTTTTTAAAGCCTATTTTTAGAAAACAGACAAGCTAGGGGAGTGACCGCATACTTTTTCTAACAACACGAGATGACCCAAGAGCAAGGAGGGGTACTTTGATAAAAAGACGACCATTTTGTTTCAGAACTGTCGCTTATCTCAAGACTGTTCAGAGGCTTTCCTGACTTCTATAATACGCCGTTGAAAAGATGTTGTATCGATGTCATTTAGAACCAGATCTCGACGTTGATCTTACGTTAGATCACAACGTCTCTCCAAAGTCCATGCAACGTCGCATCAATTATTGATACCAGTACTTCAATTATTCATATAAGGAATTGGGCTTCATTTGTGATATTTAAAATTGTTTATTGATATTGCTAAAAGCATTTCTAATATCAAACATCCAGTTACTGATGTTAACTTCACTGCAGCCTTATGATATCAAAAACTTACTTCTTGATAGTTATCAAAACAGCTTTCGATATCAACAACACAAATGTTGATATCAAAGACAACAGTTATGATGTCAGTAATTGATTTTTTTATATAAGAAATAATTTTTTATGTCATCACTTGCGATATCATTACTTATTTTTCATATCAAGATTTATTCATCTACATCAAAACAAAAAAATTAAAGCGAAACGGCATAGAGAATTTGTATCGTTAGTATCAAATTGTTCAAAATGTTACTACAATATTGATGAAAAATCGAATTAAATACATTTTAATTTATTCGTAAGTCTAAACAATGCAGTATAAAAGCTGACATAGTACATACATAAATGCAGTATATATATTTATTTACAATTTAATTGATTTATTGTATGAAACAATCAACTTCTGATCATTGGACTGAGCAGAAAGAGAAATGCTTTTTTTCTACTCGAGGGAGTAGGAGGAGAAGGACCTCATTTACCATGGCCAAATTTCTGTGTTATCGTAAAATATACACAAACTAGAAATTTGCAGTCAGTGGCCATTTGACCTGCATCAACCCACATTATCTGCAAGTGACAAATGTGGGCAATTTTAAGTTATGATTTTGTTGTTACAACCGACCCCGCTCACGAATCTTCGCAGTCTTATGAAATTTATGAAATAAGTTTGACTTTTCTCAGAAAATGTACCATATCTTCAAAACTCAACTGACTGTTTAGCTTCATGTTCTTGATCACTTGATAATGTGCGTACATTTGATAACGCGCGTAAATTTGATAATGTGCGTACCATATTATCTTGGGAAGCACAGGAGGGTTGGCAAAATTAAATGAAGACTTCATTTTCATACTACGATTTTATGAGTTGTATTAAATAATAATCACAAGCTTCTCGCCCTTTTCAACACATTCCCCCATCCCTCTCCATCTACAACCCCCCCCCCCCCCCACCCTACCAACCTCCCTTCCCACTGCCTCTCCCCGTCCGATAAGTGACGTAATGGCGAGCTCTGTACAGCAGACGGGAAAAGAAATACCCAAGAGAAGACAAAATGACAAACGACGGGCGGTCATTGCACTCAGGGGGCAGAGCCTCCCTCCCTCTCCCCTGCAGGCTTTTTATCTAGAAGCTCTAGTTAATTGTACTGTGTTCACTGTTTTACCGTAAATAGTCTCAACTAAAAGACAATATCCGAACTCCGCTGTCATTTCAAACTAAAAATGAGAAGTGGCTTGAAAACCAGATGCTCGATTAATTAAGTAAAACAGACAGTAATGGGGAAAATGGCAGGTGCTTTGTTGACAATTTGACTGCTTGCCTTCTAGCGGTTTGCCATTTCACTGAGAAGAGACTGAGCTTACAGCATTATACTTTAGTCATTAAAATTAAAAATTAAAACCACTATCAAATGCATTTAACTTGTTTGCCAACATGCTTTGTGCTGATTTCATTATTTTATTTTTAGCCTGAAGTAGACCCCCAAAATATTGCTAAAAATGTTGTCAAAAAGTGCTGAAAAATATTTAATATTATTTGATGCCACATTTGTATTTTTCTTGTATTTAAACCCACAATGTAATTTCCTGTATCCGTTTCTACAGTCGCCTATAATCATAATAATCTTTTACAAGCCATCTATCATATTCAATTTCACAACATTTTCTTAAGAATTGCGTTAGCTATGCACAGTTCCCTTAAAAAATCTACTAAACAAGAAGCAACTATGTTTTAACTTGGCATGTTTTGTTTATTCGAAAACAAAAACACTACTGTATTTAAATAGGCATGTTAGGCTGTGAGTCATCGACCCAGGGCTGGAGCTTTTGCAGGGCGTGCAGCGAGGCGTTGTTAACACAGAGAGGATCCGGGGTTGAGTAGATGCTGTTGGTGGCTTCCATCTGCAGACTCATCATGAACTTCTGGGCAGCCTGTCGCTCCGCTTCTCTCTCTTCAGCCGTCTGTCGCCTGCCAACATAGAACATAGAACATAAAACAAACAGACGGCACTTGTTTAGTATTTATATATTGTTTATTCATTTATTATTAATTTGTTTATTATGTATGATATTGTTGTGATGTTTTGACAATTTAGAGAACACTCGAAGTGTTTAAAAGGGGCAAATGCAGTGAGAAAAAGCAAGGTCCTGGAGTGTTTATAAAGCTGAGGGCAAAGCTTCATAAATACCTGTTTTTAACCGAACGCGGACATCCTTGTAAATTTTATCCCCGAAAGTCGGAGCATCAAATTTTATTTAATTAACAGCCCTTTTCATAACTGGATATTAGTACAAGCAAATCCCACCATTCCAAACCAAACTTAATACCACTCCACCAAACCCTGCTCCATTAAAATCCAATGTACCCCCCCCCCCCCACAACCCCACTGCAACTCATCCCCCCTAACCAACTCCACTCTACTCCCATGCAATTTCTCTCCGTTCAGATCCACTCCGACCATCCTCACTCCAACACAATTCAACCCCAATCAAATCTTTTGAAACATATAAAAAGACGAGAAATTTCATTGGTAGGACAGTATTTGCTTGCTAGGCTGATCGGTTTTCTGTAGTTATTTTCAGCTATCAAATTCATGGTTTGCCTGGCTGTTTCTATCAAATCTCAACTGCATGAAGTTGGAGGAGTCCAACAGCGAACTTGTATAAATTCATGAACATCTATCTTGCCATATTAGGTCACCGTTTGATGAATGCATTGTTCACCAGCAGATATATGCTGAAATGTATCTTAATTTGAATGCGGCCATCACATTAACTGCTTAAAATAGAAAAATGGTTACTGCTGTTTAAAATACTGATATGTCTCACATTGAATACGCCCCGAAGCATGAATTAATGACGTATAATTACATCTGCTAATGATCGTACATTGATCAATTTGCAAGACGAATCAATCAGTAATAAAATCATTATAAGTCTTTGTCCCCGAGCAAAAGAAACACCATGTAGGGTAGTGAGTGAATGCGGTACATATTTTTTAAGCGTGTTGACACGTGTTTCATAGCTCAAAATTGTGACCTCATTTCACCTCTGAGCTTTTTGTTGTCTTTTAATCTTTCATAATTTAACGTCTCTTTGGCATCGACTTTTTTTTTAAATTCCAGCTTTTTTATTCTATTATTGTACTTCACGCACACAATCGAAATCCGGGGCTTGTATGATTGCATATAATGCTCATTTTTGTCTACAGAAACAAACCAACATTTCAGGTTGACAGGAGGCGGGAGGGCACTCACTTAAATTTGGTTGTCATACCATGTGTTTTTTTTTCACAACGAGCCCCAAAACGTTTAGTGCTAAGTTTGAAGAAAACACCGTTTTTTAACAACACGTGCCTGGCCCCCGAATTTCAGCCCATTTTCTCCTCAGTTTTTTTTATAAGCATGGCAAACACATACAGCTACCAAGTGCCCTCCTGGGGGGGGGGGCGGTGAGGAAACAATATGGTGGGGAGCATACGGGCTGACCCAGCGGTCCCTCTTCCGCTATTATTGACATTGCCCATTGTTTTTGACATTGTTGATACACTTTTGATATAACATATGTAAGGTTAGTGATATTCTTGCAGTCATTTATAGTGCCACCTCTCAACAGTGTTTTGTTTTCAATTGTATATTCAATAGAATTTTTATGTATAATCTTAGCTTATTCGTTGCCGCATAAAATTTATACCACAGCATGAGGAAAAGAGTCAAGGGCATTTTTTGGAACGAGAAAAGTGGCGATATCTGTACCCTGCGGTAATTAATTAGCTCGCAAATTGATTAAAATGAGCATAAAAACACGTCTACACATGCCATTTTTAGACACCACATTGTGAGTATTAATATGCTAATAAAGCGACATCTCGTGATTATCACAGTGACAATTTATAGCAATTTAAGTGATTTATTTTCATCTGTTGGAACTGCACACGCATTTTGTTAAGACTGAATTGCCTCGAGCCTTCATGAGTGTTTTATAATAATGCTCTCCCTTTAAACTGAAAACTCTCATTGGTGAATAGCCTAGTTTGTCATACAAAGCCGTTTGTTTAAACAACTGGCATTTAATATACCTTTTGGCATTGTGCTAAATAATGAATAACTACGAAAGACGAATCGCATACTCAAAGGTGTAGCGTCACGTAAAAAAAAGAACGAGAATTGCTCGCAAAAATGTAATACAGCAACGAAGCATTGAATACTACATTGAACATCAAAGTCACTGCTTCCCCTGGTGGGTGTAATACAAAATAATATGTAATATCACGTTAAGATACCTAGACAAAATACATGTCATCCCCTCCAAAAAATTGAAGCACCTTGAGAAAATCCTGGAATGCAAGTGAAACTTAACGTCTTTTTTTCGGCGAATTATTTTATTTTAAGACACTCTTTTGTTGTAACTGTGAAGTTTTATTGGCGAACCGAAGAAATTTGAGTTGGACTGCAACCAATTTATTGAAAGTGATCTCAATCTCACAAGTCTTAGTGGTGATCTTAATCTCACAAGTCTTAGTGGTGATCTCAATCTCACAAGTCTTAGTGGTGATATCAAGTTATTTTTAATAAGGGCCGGGTCTATCCATAAAGTATGTATGGAAAATGTTAAGAATCCTTTACTACAGTCCCGCAAGCGAAATCCTTATGGCGTCAGCCATTAATTGTGACGTAATAGTACAGAACTTCCTCTCTCGCCTACCCCCTCCCCCACCTCCCCACTTCCTTACAGGATTTTCAAGAAGTACATGCATTAGTTGACGTAGCATAGAACTTTTTAAACACTTTGTTGCTTCACGCAATACAGTGAATGACGTTACTCCTTACAAATTAAACAAAAAAAAATAAACAAACAAACAAACCTAATTTTTATCAGTTTGTGCTATTTTAAGATTTTACAACGTTATCAGCAAGTCTGCGGGCACTTGCACTGATGAGTATTTTAGCCACTGAGCTAAATTACTTAAAACTAAAATCGCATTCAATCTTTCGAGAGCAAAAAGTAACTAAATGTCAAGTTGTGAAGAAAATGTAATCAATCTGGAGTGAAATAACAACATTTTAATATCTAATTAATAATGTCAATCTTTATGTTGGAGTCAAGTGTACAATAAGTAGACTATAGTTGCTGATACAGTCTTCAAAAATACAAAAAATATTTTCATTAATCTGATAATGGGAATTTTGTTTTGGCCGGTGTAACAGTATATCTTGCCCCCTGTACAAGATAGGGAGGGAGATAGGCTAGGTATTTTTTGGCCCCTCTATTGGTATCACTTTCTAAAAGGAAGATTAAGTTGAACATACATGAACGCGCTTCTTGGATAATGTGGGTGTTATTTATGATAATCTTAGTGATCAGGAGTATCCACCTGGGCTCTCTAAAATGCTAAAAATGATATTAAGAGAAAAATATAGAGCTTTCTGATCAAGGATATAGTTTAATTGAGTCCATTTATTCTCATGAAGATATATTATCAAATATATTTAAACGCACAAAAGTTCGGGAGTAGGAGGGCTAATTATACTGTAGGGGGGGGGGGAGATAGCCTAGTGTAACTTAACCCGGGGGTGTACAGGGGGGCTAAGATAGCCTGTTACACCGGTCCTTGCGGTTTTGATCAATCAACTGCAGATTTGAGTCAAATGGAATGCATTATTTTTTGTTGTATCTCGTTGAACATCCACAAGGTTTTGTTTTGGGCGAACCTTTGCGAGCAGAGCCGGGTATTTCCGAGTGCTTGCCCTAGCACCGGCACCGAACTCTTCACGAACAATCGACTGGCAGTTTTACCAAGTGTCAGAAGAAAAACTGAACTTTCAAGAACTCAAACAACCTTCTCATCATATAATTGGAAGTACCCAGTCAGTGGTTCTGTAGGGGATAACTTCGTACTTAATCTTCTGAACTCGTTTCATATTTTGCACTTCAGATGTGTGAAGATATTTTTTTATGTCATATTACCCGTTTGAAAAGCAATCGATCAAAAGTTTGGCATAATTGGAAAGATTTAGTAAAAGTAGATGGGTTACTTCAGCCAAAAGTCTGCACTTTCTTTGTTTACTTTATATTCTTATTTCTTAAATTTGTAAAATTGATATTTCTTAATTGAATGATTGGCGCATTTCCTGAGTCGCGATTGCGCTTTCTGACATAAATATTGGCATGATAAAACAAAACATTTGCTATGCTTATTAATTCAAAAAAAGCCCTTCTTATTCATCCCAGGTTAATTCAATTGCTCCCTCGACATGAGTGCTAGAAATTGTGAAAATGATCGGAGAAGATACTGCTTCTGTCGTCTGTTTCTATTCGAGCATGCTTAAGCGTTACAATGTGGGAGCACTCCAAACTAAACTAGCGGCACTTGTCAGTCAATTGTGTGCTCCTTCAATTCCAAGGAACAGCTTTAACTTGAAAACTAGACTGCAGTTTGCAGGAGTAAAAGGGGGAGGGGGGCAAATTGACAATGTGAATTGTGAGTGGGGGAGGGGGAAAAAGGGTTGGGCTTGGAAGAAAGAGTTCAATTTTCAGGACTTGTCTGTTCAAGTTTTGTACCCGAATATTTTCAAAACTGGGCGTTTATCTTTTTGAACTGAAACAACGGGGATGTACACAGTATAACCGGGATAATAGCAACACTTGTGACCTGAGTAAAACTATTCTGGGGATGGGTGGCATTTTTCAGGCTTTTTTATTTATATTTGATAGTAATTAGACGGGGATTAATATAACGTAATAGTTTAAATACAATAAGATGCGATACAATAACATATGTGTGTATTTAGATATATTTTGTTATTTATTATAATAACCACAGCAGTCTTTTGCTATGATTAAACAGTCTGCAAGAAAACCTTTTATTTTGCCACATAATGGCAATTCTTACATAATGGCAATTCTTACATAATGTTTTCGCACTGGTTAATATCTTAAATAAGATATTGTTAATTGGTTTTTCATGGGAAAATTTAAAAAATGCTTCATCTGGGTAAAGATTTCCATGGCATTATGGCAAAGCTCAGGCGTGTCCTTTCCATGCTGATTGTACAAGAACTCCACGTTATTTCTGAGTAGAATTAACAGAGATGCATTGCCTAACTCAGCTGCCATATTGTATTTTCTAAGGAGCAGAAATTTGTACAATAGTATTATGTTTTATTGTAATGACGCCAAATGTTTTACGGCACCAGCTGACATACAGAAAAGGCCTGTTGTGATGCCAAGTGAATGATCAATGTTTTTTATTTTTTAATTAGTGCAATAAAAACGGCTAAATTTTTTTTAAATGTCTAAATTTTAAATTTCTTTGGATACTATTCTCGGGTGTTGTCACATGTCAGTAGAAGAGAACACCCATTGATCATACAAAATCGCTCTTTTATAGTTACATTCTCTCAACTTATCGGAGCAGAAGGGAGGGGGGAGGTGGGGGCGCTGTAGAAATGATAAGAATTGGCGAGTGTATATTTTGAAAAAGACACCTTCTGTTCCACTTCGTGTTAAGACAAATGAGATTATAATTTAAATTGAATGATCACTAAAATCATGGATTGATTTTGCACCAGTGGTCATAGTAGTTTGCAGTTAAGTAAAGCTATTCCACAAATATCACATGTTAAAATTCGCGCCTAAAAAATACGCGCCTAAAATACGCGCCTAAAATCTCAAAGGGAAAATTATGTTTTTCTGGAGAAGAACTTGAAAAACATTCACCTGTTTTTTTGGACATCTGTTGTAGAATGAGCTAGTGGAAGGGAGCGGTTAGGTGAAGTGAGGGAATGGGAGAGGGGCATTGCTGAAACTCGACATTCAACAACCACATTTATTTTTATGTTTTTCGTAACTGTTTACTATTGCAGTTTATGTTTTAGAATATTGGTTGTCATCTGATATCCTACGGCGCTGAAAAACTACCGGTTTAGAGTTTTCAGGATGTTCGAGTCGTTCGCGTTGCCCATGGGTTAGTCTTGCCTTGAAATATATTGCCGATTTTAGATGCACTTATTGTTGTTAGACTTTCTTGATCCCGATTATCTACAGATGGGCAAGTTCCGTTTACCGATACGAAACAGGACTCCCACCCCCCAATCTAAAAGTAGCACGTATCCCGTCTGTGATTTTTTTCAGCATGCAAACTTTAGATCGGGCCATCCCATAATCACATAGAATAAAACATAAAAAACTGGAAAAGAGAAACATATATTACCTCCATTTGGTTCGTCTGTTCTGAAACCAGGTCTTGACTTGTGCGTCTGTCATTTTCAGTTGCTTTGCCAATGCGGATCTTTCTGCCGACGCTAAATACTTTTGGCGATGGAATCTTTTCTCTAATTCCATGATTTGAAGTCGTGTAAACGAGGTACGCGGTTTCTTGCGCTTGGGAGGTGTACGGTTCTGGTAAGGGTGTCCAATGCGGCGAGTGACTGCAACCCAGTGGTGTAAAAATACAAAAAGCCATTAACAACCAGTTACAACACGCATGACTCCTACCTACTTCTGGAGCGCTAGCTTTCATAATTTTACTATTATTTTCGATGCGATTTTTATATAAAATAATAATATATACAATTTTTTTAAAATGTTGTCTCATTTTTCGCCAGCACGTTATAAACTTAATGTGTTAAGTACTTTATTTTGGGATTAACCTTTAGCTATGCGTTACCAACCCAAATCCTTAATCCAAATTTATCGTATAATTAAGCGATTGGTATTGAAAAATATTTACCACCCCTGAAAGATCTCGTGTTTACAGTAACTATCTCCAACGACAAGGAAAAATGGTAAAATTATGTGACAAATTAGAATTTATGCTTATAGAAAAAACAATTCGATGATTTTAATTGTTCAGCGCCTTGCTAATGCGGCCTGTTCACATCTCATGAACTACACAGGGGGAAGGGATGGGGACGGTCGGGGGAGACATACTTGTAAGTCTGTCTTTTCTCTCCTGCATCCATGGCAACACAGAAGGGTTAGTAAAGGGTGGTACAACGGACATTGCAGACATTGCCCCGAGAACCGCTGGTCTCTGACTGGGTACTTTTATCACAACCGAACCACCGCCAGGTTCCTGAGTCACTACGCGCTGAAAGTATCCATACGCTAATGCGGGGCTCCCTAACGCCGGGTGAGTTTGCAAACCACGCATATTAGTCAAGTTTGTCATGATACTGTCCAGTGAGGGTCTCCGTGGTGACTTATTTGAATCGTCCGTCAGAATGCGACTGATCCCAAAAGATAACTCTGTCCTTTTTGTTTTATGTTCTTGAGATTCATTATTATTGTTCGAGATGTCGGCATTATTTTTTCCCGTATCCCCGTTCATCTGGTCATGATCGCTGTTCATACTCGCGGTTTCTTCAAATGATGCTTCGTTGCTATGACAATGATGATCGTCACTATGACAATCGTGATCTCCATGGTAATGTTCCGATTCCATTTCGTCACAAAGTTGGTGGTCATCGTAATCACTCTCTGCTATGTCGTCATCGATTTCGTCATCGCTACAGAAACACACATCTACCTCATCCGGGCTTTCCGCCTGTTCCGACGTATCCATGCTCAGTTTCTTTTCAGTTAATAAAACTAAGGCCAATTAACAGTTAATTTTACTTTTTGCTTAGAATTTATCCATTGCTGTGTTCTCTTAATGACATTTTTTTGGTATTTTTTTTATATTCTGTGTAGAAATCAAGGATTTTTTAGTCTGTGCTCTCTGTAATGTAGTGCTTTATTTTGTGTTTACATAAACGAGGTGAGTTGAAATAAACCCCAATTTTTCAGAGTACTAATATCATATTAATTTTGCAAAGCAAATGAGAAATAACCGCTGTAGCCGATAGATTGTCTGAAAGACAGTTATATGTTTACGTTACTTTATTGCTTGTGTATTCTTTGCATTTTCGTTTGATATTTGTTTACTTTAAAAATGAGCAAAACAACGCAGTCAAAGAGACAAACAAAAGGAGAACTTGCTAGAGAAATGAGTAAATGACGGGCATTTTATTACAGTTGTATTCTCTCTCCTCGCAATGAGATGCTTTATTAGCTAATTGTTGCTACCCGCCCAAAAGTTGTTTCTCGCATTCTGATTGGCTCATTTCTCATTACTATGCCGACGATTCCGTCAATGGCATGCCGCTATGGTTTTTCACACATTTGTGTAGTAATTGTTTTGTTTCTTTCGTGTTACTTGAGTTCGGCGCACTTTTCTAAATCTTGCAGAAAATTGAATAGGTTTTAGTTCTTTCTGTCAAAAAGTCACTGTCTTCAGTTCTTTTTTCTTTTTTCATTATTTACCCTCGTTTTTATGTGTGTCACTGTAATATTTAAACAAAACATCTTGTAGACAAATGACAACTATGTTACCACATTTTCAATGTAGCTCCAAACTGACACCCATAACACGCTTGTAACTACGCACCCCCCCCCCCAACCCCACCCCTTCTCTCACACAAATACAAAAAATAACGCACACACACACAGACACATGCACACCCATACACAGAACCTAATATGTGGGTACAGGAGGCATGCATAATAAATAAATAAATAGCTTTATTCTGTGAAAAGTCTCTAAAATCTGCTATGAAGATCAACAAAACAGTTTATCAGTTGATATTTTAATTCATAACCGCGTAAAAAGACCTCATCAATGAAATTATCATATATTTTGAAATTACTAAAATGTATTATAAGCTATTAAACACTAATTTAAGACGTAAAATCACCGATAGCTGTTTTAACTGTCCATGTCAATTATAAACAGATATGCTAGATATGCTGCCAGTAGTAAATTTTACTCATGTATTTATTTTTAACATTTTTGTTTCGCAGCTATTTCATTAATTCATTTATTTGCTTTATTAATCAATTTATGAATTCCGCGCTTGAAAACTGGAAAAATTGTCTCAATCATTTTCCACCCTATGTTTATGTAGCGCAGATTTTTAAAGCCTAAAAAGTACCATTATTTTTTCGGAATTGTTTTTTTTTATTTGTACCCTGCGATTTAATGTGGAGATCTCCTTCTAAAATTTTGCAATGGTATTTTGTTTGAAATCATTCGTAATCCGAAGCAATAGTTTTCACGAAAAGTAACAGGAAATATCCATGTGACATCCCAAGCTCTCCCCGGGGTGGTGAAAGGAGGAGTCGGGGAACAGTGGACAGTGGGTGCTTTTAGTAGTGGAGAGTCATTTTGGCTTTAATTTAAAGTCTATCATGTTTCATGTTAATAAAATGAAAAACAAAAAATCGTTCTTCCTAATATCCATATGACTGGTCTATTTTCTTGAACTTTACTAAAAAAAAAAAAAAAAAAAAAAAAAAACAACAACAACAACAAGTCAAATAACTATCTGGTCCTTCAGCAATTAAGCATTAGAAATAAGTACACAGGAATATAAGCATTAAAAGAAATCATATCCCAGATCTGTATACAAAATTTGAGCTCTAAATTCTTACTTTAATCATGGAATTACATAGGTTCAAAGACGTCATAGTGCTTGTTGAGTAACATCGACGCTAAACAAGAGGTTTAGGGAATATCGCATGGCGGGTGAAGGGGGAGGGGGGGACTCTACATGGCAAGCGGTGGCTTAAATTATAGAGTGACAAGTGGCTCTCAAAGCCAAGATTAAGATTCTTTCCGACACTTCAGAAGTCAATTATGAAACAATCATTAGTAAGATGCAGGTTATTACGTTTGTTAGATGGATTACAGATTAAGATTAACATGGCGTTGAACTAGTCTTCCGTTGATAGACTTATCACTCCAACAAAAAAAAAAAAAAAAGGAGCATCAAATGGTTTTCTCTCCGATGCGTTATGTTTTTCAGCTGCACGTGTCTTTTTCGGCATCATAAATCATGTTTCTTTGGCAGATGTACTGAACTACACAAGCAAGAAAGCTCAAGAGCAGTGAGCGATGATACATGATGTTACACACCGTCTGTATTGTGACATATGCCTCGCGTACGTCCATGTTTACCCGTTGCTATGACGGCTCATCCATCTTGTGAGCAGCTATGGCGCTATTTGTGCACAAAGCGTGGAAAGAGAACACACGTAAGAACCAACGTGAAAACCCATCAAATTTGTCTGCTAAATTATCTTTGCTAATATATTGAATGATTATTGTCAATTTGTACAAGCAAATGCCAATTTTGTTAAACTACATTTTAGTATCTTTATACTACTAATCACACGAGCTTATCTCTGTCTTGCTCACCAGAGCGATAATGAGAGATAACTCAATGAGCTCTATGCGGCGTTCCTCACACCAAAAAGTAACGGCTAAGCGTTCTGGATACAGATCACACTCCTCTCAGAAGGTGATCCAGAGACCCTTTTTTTAAAACAAGTTCAAAGGAGGAAAAAACTTGTCTTTTTGACAGGGTATAAATGAAAATAAACCTTCTAAATTCATCTCAACTGAAGTAAAACTCGGATCATAAATTACAAAACAGGAGGGAGCTTACAGCTTAACCAGAAGTTATTTATATATTATTGTTCTTTTTATCTTCAAAATGTAGAGCACTTTTCCTTCAAATATTTGGATCTTCTGGAGTTTTTTAAATATAGTTGCTTTCAAAATGTATTTTGAAATAGAGTTGCCCCAGCAGGAAGTTATATTATTGATTCATTTTCCATATGTGTTTGGACCAGTTTCTCTCTTAAGCAAAAATATAAAGATAAAGTAGTATATTAAAATAACAGCTCTAGTCATGTTTGGGTTTCCTGAACATTAGTTTTCAAACATTCCCATGAAGATGCGAATGATTATACAAATGAGGTATTGGTCAGTAATTGAGAGGATTGACAGATGAACATAATTTCCCTGATGGTTCTCAACAACCAATCATTTGTAAAGATGAAAAGAGAGGCAAAAAGACAACAATATGTTACAGAAGTTTCCTTCTGATTATTTCAACATGGCGGCCATGTAAGTATTTAATCCCGTTGACCTTTTTTAGTTTAAGAACCAGTTCAAAGTAAGTTATGGAGCTTGGGTCAACGCTGGTACTCGGCAAGAAAGTGGTGCCGATAGCCCATGAAGTCCTATCAAATTGAACGTCTATCACCCACGCTTCGATGGAAGTCATTTTGGTTTGAATTTTCTCTAGAAACCAAATGGAAAGTAAAAGCAGAAATATGAAGTAGATGCAGCGATTAACTGAGTAAATCAAAAACAGGCCCGTTGCTCCAGGGGCACCCGCTTCATACGCTTCGTAATTTGAGGACGGTCTTAATTCTTAACCGTCAAGCAAAAACACTGCGAAGTGACCTCTTTAAATAGAACAGCTCTCTGTCGATCCAAAAATAATCAACATAATGTCATTACATAGAACAAAAGGTCCTCCCCCCCCCTTCACCCCCAACACACACATGAAAAAAAAAGAGATTTTAAAATTGTAAGACTGTCGCTGTTTGGGTCAAACTGAAACTGAATTCTCTCTGTTGTTATTTTGGTCCAATAATACACTATTCAAATGTTAAACGTATTCGCAAAGTCATGGACGAAATCCCTACAGGCCAGACAATAATTAAACTAAAAAAGCCACTTCCGACCAATTATCAATCACTCATTCGATTAACAGTCCATCACTTTAATTACTTCTATTGTGAGTAGTTCTTCAAGCTCTGTTTTATATATGTTTTACTGGCCAAAATATCATTAAAAAGTTTCTTTTAATATGCTTTTCTTTTCTACATTATTTTTACCGGGACGCACTCGCCGGGTGCTCCCTTTTATAGATCATGCTTAATTTGAAGAGTCACATAACCATGGCCAATTATCAGCCGTTTGAAACGGAAAGAAAATAAATTGATCACTGATAAAGCAATATCGTTTTGTGTGTGTTTGGCTTTTTTTTTCCAAACGCAGAAAAACTAACATGGACATATTGAAAATACGTACAAAAAAGAGATTTTTTAAGATTTGGTTTGAGGCTTAACCCGCTTGAGGGCATCAACACAATTTAAGCCTATTAATTTAAAGAGGTTTTAAAAGCCATTCAGGCACGGTTTACTTAAGTTTTGTTTTTTAATGTAAAGCTTTTCCTCCACGACGCAGAACTTTCGAGTGCGAAAGTAAAAAAAAAAAAGACTAGATCGAAGCTCTGTGTATAACTGCAACGATGTGGTAATCTTTCGCCTCTCTGGCAAAGTTAAACATCCCGTCTCTCCTCCCCGGCTGAAGAAGTGACAGGTAAGCGTCCCCTTCACTAGGTGTATCTGCATACCCCCCTCCCCCCCCCCCCCCATTGTGAAAAAAGCCCGTTTTCATTTCTGTGATTTTGCTTTGAACGTTTTGAATGCAATTGGAATGATCAAATGTAAAATTCAAGAAGAATGTAATTTTTATATCACTTTTAAATGTGGATTTTCCACGCAACCTTAACAGGAATGTGAAAACTGTAACGTAAACATGTATTTTATTCGAAATAATGCGTTTTGATTAAGTCAAAGGTGAAATATATCGCTGACAATAACTTTCATGAAAGAGGTCACAGAAGGTCGGTTCCAATTTTCCTGTGCAAAAATTTAATGGTTTTGAAATAAGCAAATTCATTCATTACTTGATACGTCTTGGTTAAACTTCCCTATGCAATTGACTATTTTCCCACCGAAATATTCGATGCCGGAGATTGAGATTAAAAGAGAGATTTTAGCCGGATCCAACGGTCTGCTCATTCCAGGAATAACTTTACGCTCCCCACCCCAACCCCCTGCTGAAGACATATCTTGACAGCAAAATAACCGGGAAGAATTTGTCGTCGTAAGGGTCCATCCATTAAGCATGAACGCACAGATTCCACCCAAAGACAACAACATTAGCGTTCGTACAGCCCCAGACAACCCCCCCCCCCCCCACTCCTCATGCTGCCGTACTTGATGGATGACCCCTAACAAAACTGATACTTGTCTCACGATTAGCTGTAATCACCAAATTGGAGCAACATATCGTACGAGTGTATTTTATTGGTATGACTATGCTAAAACGGTGTCTGATGCTTATATGCTTCAGGACATAACAATAATCTTTTTATCTAATTTTTTGGCGGTATTGTATGAAAAAATCAAAATTTAGTTTATATTATATGCGTTCCTTTTAGTTTATTTACAGACGTCAAACTCAAACTAAGGGAGCAGTGTTATGAAATATGAAAACACCACTGAAATCCTTGAAGTTGAAGCTTCATCTCCTTGAAATGAATCCATCGTTACTGCGATTAGCCCGAGAGACTCACTAGAAATAATTGCCTTCAATTCTTTACAGCATTCATTTCTATTATTGTAATTTAAAAGGGCTGGAAAGCAATGATTTCTAAGGAGAGGTCCCAGTCTAAACGGCTCAAGAAATTACACTCCCGGGACGCTTTCCTCAGGCAACAAAATGGGGGCTTTTGATTAGTCAAGACGCTCAAAGAAGCAAACAGAGTAACAACGAAACAAATTACTCACTGTCAGAAAGCTCCTCTGAAACGTTTTATAAAAAAGATTAACAAAGTTCTCGTTGAAGTTTCTGTTTAGTGTATGTGGAAAATGCAAAAGATAGCTATGTTTCTCTTAAGATGACCAAAATGGTTTAAAATTTCTTACCGAATGCGGAACACCGTCTACGATAATGAAGATAAATATAAGTATACTGAAGGATTAAAGAAAGCTTACACTGAAAAGAGAGATATATTTATTGGTCAAATGACTAAATTGATCAATTCTGTTGAAAATTTCAACAACAACAAAAACTTGACACTTTAACATAATCTTTCACAAATAAAACAAACTCTTGACATTTCCGCTACTCAACAAAAATGCAATGAAATAAAACAGGGGTCACATTTTTACCCTTCAGAGAATTTTAGCGTGATAGAGTCTCACAGAGTAACGTGTGTAACAACCGATTTTTTTACTGAAAAGCACATTTTGTTATCGAAAATGAGCAGTTGTGAGTGCCATCCTAATCGTCTCAAATCATTATTTCACCAGCGTCAAAGCCATAGCTCTGGTTTGGCAGAAACCGAGGCGTAACGTTTGCTAATGCGTCTGCGCGGTAAAGCTGGAGAATGGACTCCATATTGAAAAATGGCGCGTTGCCAATTGCGCATTGTCCCAGAGCTTCCTTTGACTGTGATTGTTCGCCCTAACGCTTTTGATTTCGATGACTTCTGTCATTCAACGCCATTCCGATGTACGGTCGATGCGCCCGGATTCCGCTTTCATGGAGGCGTCTTATGACTATTTTTGCACTTATCCGGTTATTTGTTTTCCCGGGTGCCTCCGCTGCGGTCATTGTTCCGTTACTCCGAGCTTGAGTACTACCCGAGCACTACGGCTTGTCCTGTGTCACGATAACGCCTCCACAGGCTTGGAACAGCAGCTTCACTGCACCCAACGTGTCAACCCACCAATGGCATTGAAGCACCAGCCCGGGCTTGGTTGCGGCAGTTGCCACAGAACCACTACGTAAACAAGCGTAATTAAATGCTGTCCATAAAATGCTGAAAAGAAAGTAAAATACAAAGAACAGGGAACCACATCGATTAATGTGCCGCATATCAAAACACCTTGAAAATCTTGCTTTTAGAAATAAACAACTGCATTTTGTTTAAAATTGTGTCAGATTCTACAGGTCAAAGTTTCATGAAAAACAAAGTACCCATAAAAATATTCAGTTTTTAGATGTAAACTTTTTATCCCTTAGTAAATTTTGTCGGTGGAGGAAACTCTCCTGTTATAGCAGGGTCGCACCAGGTTGGTATGGTCGGCGAGCAAGATATCAGAAAGGGTGCGAAAATGTGAATAAGGCGATGCCTGAGAACTCGCTGCCACGACTCGCGGGAGGTTCTTAGTGCTGTATCAACGCAGTTAGAAGTCAATAGATAACAAACTGTGGTCTATGTGATAGTTAAGAAAAGACATTCAGTTATCAAAACAAGGGGGCCGCTGTGGTGGAAACTTTGCGACATCGTCAATATAGATATCGGTGAGATAATCTGCGAATTTTTCACATTTATCGTTAGAAAGAATCACCAACCTCTTTTGGGTCCAAGAAATGGAAGGCCAAAGCAAAGATGTAGCCATTTTCAGATTATAATTCCGGAATTATAATGCCATTTTCAGTACTCCGAAATCCAACATCTTCGTGTTCTTCGATGCCATCCGGAAGCTTCAGACAACCACCTACATACTTATCAGAAGTATGGACGCCGCAACACCTCAGACCTCTACACCAGGCTAACACAGAAAGCAAAAACACTCGGACACTACATCGCAGCATCGGGGTACAAATTTGTTCCTGTAATGAACTGATGGTTAACGGTGCCGCAGCCTTTATGGACTATATAAGCATCGTTACATCATTCTGTTGTTATGGTTTTTTCGTTTTCGTAATTTTTTTTTCGATTTTATAAAACTTTTTTTTTCGATTTCGTAAAGCATTTTTTCAATTTTGTAACTCACTGTTATCACTGTTAGGAGGAATTATTCATTTATAGGTCAAGCAACTACAGTGTCACTCTTGGCAGCCTTATATTGACAACGTACAGTGGAAACCGAAAAAGTGGACCAACAGAGGACAGCACCAACATGGTCCAACTTCCAGACTGAGGCTTCCATATAATAGAAGAAACTAGAGTGGTCTTTTTGCCGAGGTGATCTCAGCTACGGAGAGGTCCGGTCCCGCTGTATTTCTTTCTTGTTATAGAGACAAGCTATACTGCAATTACTAACCTAAACAGACGAAAAAGTGAAATTTTGCAAAACTGACTTTGAAATTTGCAGTTTTCAAAATTTTATTATTGCTCAACTACAAAATAAATAGAAATCAAGTGTCTGTATAGTTGTTTGAGAAAATGTTTTTCACACCCCGCCATTACCAGAGTGGCGTAAGATCTTGGCGTAAAAGTGTGCACGGAACTCTTTCCACAATAGATTGCGTTGCATGACACCAACATTGTCAACATTGTCAACATTGTCAACATTGTCAACACTGTCTACACGTTCAATTTGGTAATAAACCTTGAAGTTTAACCCTGCTCCATAAATGCACAAAAATCAAACGGTTCATCATTTTCGATGATTTTTTTTTTGAAAGTGTCATTTTTCTGGACCTGGAACTTGGACTAAACACATTTTTGTATTTCTAGCTTATACTTATCTCATATACTTTTAAAAAAAAGCAAAAAGGTCTGATAAAATATTTTTGAAGTTCCAAATGTCGATGAATAATGCTATAGAAACTTTTTGCAATGTAATTTAATTGTATATAAGACAATTTAAAAACTAATCAAACAAGGGATCAAAAGTTCAGTTTTAAGAAAAATCGCAGGACTCCTCTTGGGGATAAATATGGAGGTCAGCTTTCCGTAGTGTCACTTCGCTCGTTTCAGAAATCTGTTTTGATATAAAATCAACTTCCGGTCAAATGGATATAGGTTTTAATCTGGTAAAACTTTAAAAAATGCTGCGCTTTTTTAATCGAGAAAATGTGTCTTAACATTAAAAATAGCATTTTGTTTGGGTACTTTTATAAGTATTAATCAGATCTCAAGCCCTTTCTTGATATACAGTAAGTAGTACACTAATTACTGCAAATAGCATTTAAAGAATTATGCCAAAAAAAAAAAACAGCAATAAGACATGCCATACCGGGCACACCCAGGCCAGTACAGAAATGCTACGTCGATCTGTCAGTATCATCGCACAAGGACTTCTGCAACTTGACAGGAATGTAGAACGGAGAAAAGGCATGATAAATGTACACTCTGTCGCTAACTCAGTGCTCTGTAGCACGATGTCTACCCTGAATATTTATGACATGACGATAATACAGATGAACTGTACAAAGGTCGGTGTCGTCAGAACAATGAGCTATTAAGCATAAATCAAGCGCACGACATATTTTTATTTAATTTGATGATGGCACTGTTTTTTATGTATGTGTTTGTGGCTTTTGCATTAAGTGAAATAAACTGCTGTTTTAAAGAAATGCGCATGGTTTTTAAAGCAGTGCTCACATACAAATGTCCTAGCTACACATTTACCCATTTAACATTATGAACTATATCTAAAAGCGGTATTCCAATCGCATTTGTTTCAGAATTACTTGTGAACTTCTGATTCCTAATAAAAAAGGCCTTTTGACTTGTGCCGCCATTGTTACGTGTGCACTGAGACCGACCTTACCACAAAACTCGTACTGCTGTGCAGGAGTTTGATCAGTATTTCCCGATTAAAAGTTTTAATTTGCACATCAGCCCTTTTTTTCTATCAAATTATTTTTGCTCCATTGACTTTCTCCAATTATGTGTCATCATATTTGTTTTACTTGAAGCTGAATTTTTCACATCATAAAATAAACTATTTATCAAAAAGAAATGAATAAAACCACACATAAAATTACAGAAAAATGTCTAATTCTATTTGGTCTCAATATACAATACACAATGGATAATTTGAAAGATATAAGTGAAAAAGAGATAGTGTCAGCCAATTTATGTGTTCATTCAGAACAAACCAGACGTCTTCTTGTATTAACAGTTCTTCTAGTTATTGTCTCTGGAAAGTTTCACTTTCCTGGTGTAATGAACGGTATCCCGACATTTGATCTAGCGACATTTGATCTAGCGACAATTGATCTAAATCTGCAGGTTACGACAATTGATCTATATTTTTTGTGTTTTTTTTTTATTGGAAGAGAAAACTAAAGCAAATAGAACAGTTCTCATCTTCTTATTCGCTTAATCGCATGATGCAAAAATAATCAAGATTTCAATAAAAAGTCAATAACTTTAAAACACTTTCTACTCAACATAAAAAAGCTGAATCAAAGTTTCATCATTGAGTGTCTAACTGGATCATGGAGTCTAAATGGCGTGCCACTGAAAAGGTATATAACAATTCTAAAGTTAGTAGGGTTTATCAGCAATTACTTTTTGCATCAGTGACACGCTATCCTCATCTTAAGTCTAGTACTATAGGTGCAGATTATGTCCAAGTAAAAACACATTTTGCGGTCTTGCCAGTTAGACTTCAGTTCGACACTCTGTGACATTGATGGAATTTTGATACAGAAAATCTTTTTAGGTTAATCACTTGAAATCTTCATTATTTTTTTATGTACGATTGAGAACATACTACCGAATCAAAACATATACGACATCATGAAAATATATACCATAGTCAAAAACACATGTGACAGAATCTAAACATATAGCATAAAGTCAAACATACGACAAAGATTAAACACACACGACAGATCAAATCATGTATCACATAGTTAAACACATAGACAAAGTCTCAACATGTACTACAAAGTCAAAACATATACGACAGAGACAAACATACAAAATAATCAAATGTGCAGGACTAGGAAAAAGATATACGACAGAGTCAAAATATATACAACAGAACAAAAATCGATGTGACAGATTCAAACATACAAGACAGAATCAAGCATATACGACAGATTTAAAACATATATGACAGAGTCGTAACATATGCGACATTATCAAATACATATGGTTTAGTCACAACATATAGGTTGGAGTTAAAGATATACGAAGAGTCAAACATATAAGACAGAATCAAAATATATGAGACAAAATCAAAATATACCTGCTGTTGCTCACTTTTTATGTATTTGCGTTTAAGTGTATAATTTCTCTTTAGTTATCATTATGTTGTGATTGACCTATGCACCCTCGAAACTAGTTGAAATGCATCTCTGTTGCCGCGTGAAGCTCATTAAGTGTAGAGCCATTGTAAATTTATTAGCCAAGTGTGCCAAGAACATTAGATACTGCCCATTTGTTAAATGTCAAATGATGGCCAAGAAATGAGGCAATTTATTATCAAACAGCACCATTAGCGATGAGAGTAATAACATCTACCTGCCAAAATCAGTGTCATGGCGGATAAGCATAGCAACGGTGCCGCGCCCATAGCAATACTACATGGCAGCACATTTTGTCCTGTAAACTTCGATATCGGTAACTCCTGATTTCCTTCTCTGAAGTGTGTCATATCTTACGTATTAAAACGCAGTCTTTTACTCTCACCTTAAACGCGAGTTTCCTGAGGTTTTTAAAACTGTCGGAACATAGTAACTATTGCTGTCTGCTTATCAATCATAATACAGTCCCTGCCCGCTACACAACTAGCCTACAACTCCTGTTTAATGACCAGCACACTGCATGTCCCATCTAAACAATATGACCACAGTATATTTCCAATAATAAACAGCCAGACCACAGTTCCTATATAATTACAAATTACAGTACACTACGTGTCTCATCTAAACAATATGAACATCCACAGTTTCTCCTTAATACTAAGCAGTCAGATCACAACAGGTATCTTATAACCACAGCCCAACACACCCTGGTCTCATAACCAATCAGACTCTCACCTGTTTAAAAAAACGAATCAGACTGCAAGAACTGTTTGTCAATCAATCAAACTGCATTTGCTGTTCCTGTCCTGTCAAACCATAGGAACTGTTTAAAATCTAAAACAGCTATGATTCCTGTCTGACAACCAGTCATCTGGAAGCTCCTGTATATAAACCAAACAAAAAAAAACATGCAGAACACAAACTTAAAAAATTGCAAAGAAACTGCTAAATAGGAAATATATTACTTTACCTGGTTCTAAAAGGACAACTGTTAAATATATATGGCCAAATATAAAAAAATCGTCCAATTTTTGCTTGAATTTATGTCTTTATAACCTTTATGCAGAGTAAAATGTATGAATTTAGAATAACAGGAAACTTTATACACACTAATTTCTGTACTTGCTATTCTGTTTGAGGAATCTTCCTCTGTCTGAGGAATCTACTAGAAGTTTAGGTTGTTACATAAGGACAACACAGCAAGTGTTATAGTTACTCTTGAGCCAAAAGGCAAATAAACGACATGTGCAGTGTTCGAACCTAACAACCTGTTGTTTCATACGCAAGAAGATTGACCTATTTTAGATACTCTACTGCAGAAACAAATTTGCTGCGGCGGTGCAAATTTCCAAATTCTATAAATTCCATTTATTTACATTGTTTGGATGTAAATAAGTAACTAGCAAGGGGTTGGCCTCTTCTAAGACAGTGTTGCTCAAAAATATATAACAAATTGTATGATGACAGTTGAACCAGTCTATCTTAACACAGCGAGGAAATTTTGTAGCCAAGGATGCCAATGAAATGAAATATTCTAACTTTTCTAGTTTTGTTTTCAAAATTTATTTGCTTTGCAAAATAGCGTTCTATTTTTAAGTTACGGCCTTTATTGGGTTTGTACAATGTTAAAATCTACATTGTTTAAATAAAATCTGTAGAATTTGACGTAAAATGCACTGTCTGCTCAAAATCATTGCTTTGAAGTGGTATTCTTAATTCACTGTCCAACATTATCATTTGACGATTTATGATGAATATGTTTGATAGAATGTATATATTTTTGTATTCCCCACCTTGTGCATGTAATTAAATTTGCATGAATGTAAACTACACCATATACCACACATAAATATACCACATTTCTCTGGGATTATTCATTGACTTTTTAATCCTGCTTGTAATTCAATTCTAATTTGAACAACTAAGTAACTTATTTCAGTCAGTCTTATTCCACAGCTGTAAGTTTTCTGGTTTGTCACTTATAAATGGAATGAAATATTGCTGAAAAAGCTGTTTTAAATTTTGAGAAACTTCTTTTTGTTTATCTTTCAATTCGGGTAGCAGAAAGGTTCAATTGATATTGGTATGCAAATTTGAATGCAGGTCTATTAAGTGTCCTGATGCGCTATTGAATCAATATTTCAAGTTCACATCGAACAAAGCACATAAATGCTACTATATTATGATTTATTAGTAATTACTGAAAACGACCAAAAGTAATCGAGAAACTGTAGACTAGGCAAAATACATTATATCACTTTTACGAAACCCCTGTAGCAGACGAGCAGTAAAAAGAGATTATTTCGTGTAACTTATTGTTTTGTATGATTCGGCGTTTTACTACGGTCAAGAAGGCATGGAAAAATGGCGTAGCATCATGAAGCATAAAATGACAGAGTGCATTTCGCCGCTCCTATAGTAAGACAACGCGTTCTCTGCAATAAAATGTGTTAACATAATAGTAACACTTTAGAATTTTAAATCCTCATGGTTTATTGAATTCATGCAATGCGGTTAGGTGTTTCCGTATGATTCTTTTTGTCCTGCCATTATCTTGGCACGCGAACTTCTGGGAGACGGTGAGACCTAGGACGACCAAAATTGGGAGAGACATACTGTAGTATGTCTGATTGGTCTACCTCAATTTTGCTAGAAATTTATTTACATTTTATATGCAAATACGAACTTTAAAATGTTGTCATAGAAGCCAATATATAAAGTACGCGTAATGATAACTCGCAGTAAAGCCTCAGGATATTGATCTTATCACTATCGACAATGAGTATGAAATTATTGCACATGTGTGTTCTGTGCTGTAGCGTCTGTCAGACTGAATAGCAAATCTCTCAGCAAATCTCTCCCACGTTTAAATGTACTAACACTTGCTACTGAGTTGTATTTACATTATAAATAGGTGAAAGTTATGAATATTTTGTTTGCCAGCTATCCCTCTTGTGTACTTTATTGTTTTTCTTTCACTTTTTTAGATCATTTTCAAAGATCTTTAAAATATATATTCCTAAATGAGAATTCTATACATTTAATGCACAGGCGGCTCTGGAGAGGATAAACATCGGCGACGTGTGTAAACATTGAATCTGGGAGAGGGGTGAGCGGTAATAATAGTTCCACCTTACTATAAGCCAGCTTACAGGATCGTTTGTGTGAATAAAATGTAATGGTAAAAACGGCGTTTTTATTGCTCTAACGAGAAAACCATCTGTGAGTAAAAGCCACGTCACTATTCCCTTTAAGCCACGCCTCTGCCACCGTTCGGTGGATAATACTATCCCGGTAAGCAGCAATCTGCTCTAAACCAATCTGCCCTCAATGCGAATACCTGGTAAACTGTCGCCTTCATTTTGTGTACACCCGGTAGCATGCAAATCCCTATTATAGAATTTGCATTGTGTGTTTGTGTTTTACTATTATTGTAAGTCGTGTACTTTTTTATTAATTAATTCTAATGATTAATTTGTTGTTAACTTATTAATTTTTTGGAGGGGGCTAACGAACAAATCAGGAAGTGATAACAAAAGCCGAAACAAACTGGAGGATGGTCTCCTATAGGAATGTGTTTTGTCATCCATATTAAGAGAGACAAATATTTGTCATCAGACAATGGAAAATGCGGAATTTTCGAGCATTAGTAAGTCTACACAGCTGCTTCAGCATTTCGTTTATCATTCTGTTAAACTAGCACAAAGGTATCATACAACAAGAAATTGATTACAATATCCTCAGTATCGGACAAGCATGAAAATATAGATGTTTTGACACCATTTTACACTTTATGCGTAGTGCGTAAATGAAGGTGTATTTACAAGACTCGGGTCAGCGACTTTTGTCCACTCGATAAGAAAATGAAATTGTTCTGTAGGTTTGATATAATCGTACACTCGTTAAGAAATTGTTGCGCAATGACGTCACATTAATGCTTATTAGAATACAGATACGGTCGTATTAAAGACAAATCTATATATATATATATATATATATATATAAGAGCAGTCATGGTGATTATGCATCTTTTTGTATAACTGCACTCCAAACGGACCACATTTTAAGGCTAGCAAAGTTAATTTAAGCTATTTGAGGGACAGATCTTGGGTTTGGTACTGAATGATTTCGTGAAGCGAGTCAGGATTGTTCTGCTTCTTGGCCCAGGACGACTGCTATTTTTCATAGCCGTAATTTTTTGAGAGTTTGCTAGAAGTAATTAAGGTATTATAATTTCTATCGAAAAAGAAATTATTGTAAAGAATAAACTGAGCGTGACTATTTTTTCATTTACTGGCGTTTGGCACCTAAACATGTTGTCTGTCGACAGAGGAAGAATGAAGCATTATTTATGTGAAATTTTGTATCTAAGATATAGAACACAAGAATTGTAGTTGGCCGTAATATAATATATTGGCATTCGGATTATTAGACTTACTTCAGCAACATAATTCGATACTTCGATTTGATCCAAGGGAAAGTTGTTTTGTATTTCTGAATTCTATTTACCGTCTGAAAATTTAATTTTCAGTATCTTATACTTACAAAAGTCCGGAAATGAAAAAAATTTGAAATTGTCAAATTCTTGTTTTATGTAGATACATGCAAATATATTTGCTACTATTTTAATTTATCATTATTAGATAACATGTGCTTTGTTCAGTGCCAATTATAATTCTATGCCCGGAAGAATAAGTCATCTTGTCTCTTCTAATACAGGCATAATTAAATCGCCCTTCTGCTGTTTTGTATGCCATAGCTATAAAATTTCACCATTCCAGTGAGAATCTTGTGTATTTTCAGCCTTGTTTAAGCCAAAAAAAGATCAGTGTCTGTCTAGCCTGGGGCATTGAAGTAGTCTAAACCGTTTTAAATAGTCCATTAAAGAAATAACCTCTGACTTTCCAGCTAAAATATATTTTAATACTTTTTTCACTATAGTTAAACCACTAATGATGACGTCATCCGTTGTTCTTGGAGTGTATTAATTATCACCAGTAAAATGTTCTTTGAAAATAATTCACTAATCTGTACACACAGTGCCCAAGAAATGTTATCCAATTAAATCAGAAGTGTAAAATTATAATGTCTCTAATTAGGTCTATGAGCACCGAAACTGTGTACGTAAAATCGATGTTGATAGACGGACGTTTTTACTAAGTGCTTGATGACACTAGTTTAAGACCGATTTAGCCGATTTAAAGTGGCGCCATTTTGTAGTTGCAAAATTGACCAGAAGCGACGCTTGCACAAAACCGTTGTACCGACGCTGTTGTAATGTTAAGATATTCTGGAATTTAAAAAAGTCCCTCCCTCAAAAAGATAAGAAGCAAACAATATCGCAGTTAGGCTTTAGGCGACGTTTCTGACTGCGTCATTACAGTATCCAATATGTCATTATTGTTCACTCTTTTGGGTTTAGATTAAACCACTGAATTGGTACACTATGTCTGGCAAATAGTATTGAGCTATTTTTTTCTAATAAAAAGTATCCGGTTTTAGGTTTAAACATCATTTTCATCTTCTGTTCATGATTATCAATGTTATCGATCAATCCTAGCCATTTGCTTTGATGTAGTAATTCGTGTAATTGTGAAATTCAAGGAGTGTATTATTTTGTGAGTGGCTTAATGATTGACATTTCTATTCATATTAACTGTGTGTCATGTTGAAAACAAAAGACATCACAATTGATCTGAAACAATTCAAACACAAACAATATCAGATGATGTAGTTTAATTCAGATAAACAGATCAGTCGTTGATCAATGAAACAGATAGTATAATATTTAACAAATCAGCCACTTTTTCAGGGTTTTTCTATGACATATTACACATAGAAACTTGGTGCTAAAATTTCCATTTACGATCACAGCATTATGACATCAGTGGCTCAAACTTTCACAGCCTTGTGAAACATGGTTTCAAGATTATGCGGCACTGAAGCCGTTGCTCCAACATATGAGAAATATTAAGTGTGAAAAACATATATGACGTCACTCAAGGCAACAGACACCGCATGTAAGAAATTTATAAAGTTAAAAACGTCTCGAAATGAAAATTTGTATCGAATTTCAAATCTCCACATTTATATTAATTCTCTAAAGGTAGCATGGCGTCATATTGTAAAGCTTATCTTTCGACGGTTTTGTACGAAACAAATGAGAAAAATATAAGAAATGAGGCCATAATGTCGTCATTGAACTCCAACAGTTCTGAATGAAATGTCTTTAATGGGTAATTTTAGACTATTAAGTTTTAATATAGAGAAAATTTTACTAAACCTAAGGTCATATCAGACTTTTCCCTCTCCCAAGTAACATAAAATCTTAATCGTAATGAGACGAAATTTACATAGAATGCTATTTTAACATGAAACGTTAGTTTTTGATATCAAAATATAATTAAATATATCAATAAATTGATGTATATCTCATTAATTTGCTCATCAATAATTGAATTTTAGATGGCAATTTTGAGATCAAATTAATTAAATTCATTTTACAAACTCAACAAATATCTTGTATACAATTTTAACGAATCATCAATTTAAATCTGGAGATGAAAAATTGGAATTATTAATATCAATAACAATAACACAACTTTTGAACTCAGGAATTGCATCTGTATACAGGGACTAGTCATTATTTTATTAACAGATGTTTGTCTCCGAATTTTAAATGTAAAACAGACTGATATTTTGATATCAAAAATAAATTTTTGAGGTCAGAAAATCATTTTCGGATTTCAAAATATAGTTCAAAAAGTCTCATTCTGAAATAATGTTATCTAAAATAAATTCATGTTATCAATAAAAAGAATTGAGATTTTGCTATCAAGCATTTATTTTTGCTATCAAGACTTTAACGTTTATCTGTAAAAATTAATTTTAAAGATCAGTAAATCATTTTAATATCTGTAAATATGTTTGATATATCTAAATATTTATGCAGAATTTATTTTAAATATTTAGAATTATTTTTTGAGATCCAGAATACATCTATAGATATCAAAATATAGTTACAGATAGCAAAAATTAAATGCTGTCTTAATCTTTTGAGATTAATTATTCAATATTGATACCAAAAATTAATTTCTGAGATCAAAAATTCATTCCTGATATCGATAATTGCCTAATAAATTTGAATATGACATTGCATATTTTACGGTATCATTGAAACTAGTACCATAAGCACTTGCAATGGATCGTACTTTTTTGCAGTTTCTCAAAGGCCCCATCAGACCTCATCCCCCAACTTTCCCCTCCCAAGCACCTATTGCATTCCCCACTTAAAAGTAATTACAAAGAAAGCACTTCATAAACTGATGATAGTAATTCACAAAGTGGTAGTCATGAAGAGAACGTTGCATATCACAAAACGGAAACGCAACAAAGAAAAAACACAAGTGATAACTCAATCATTCTTCATTTGTAGGCTAATAACTATCTTATAACAATCATTACCATTTGGGTTATTTTGTAATGTCAACCATTTCACCAATACAGTTGGTCTTAGCAGTGCTAGTCACCTAAATGCATGTGCAAACCTAATCGAGTTTCGGAAAAATGACGTAGAATCATCAGCCCAAAATACAATATATCAGAAAAAGCCGTATTATGTGAACATTTGCTGAAAAGCATTGGTCGATTGCTTTGTAGGGAGTAAAGGGAAGTGTCGCTTTGGGACGAATGCAAATAATTATCTCCATTGTTCGGCAATTCATCTCAATGTAAAAGGCAATTAACTAATCAAGAGTGGTAGCCAAGAAGCCAATTTTCATTTTTGTGCGCTCTCCAAATATTCCTCCCGAAGGAATGGGCGGGCTGTGTGCCCGGAAGCACTGACATTAAATATCACACACGAGTCTAGTCCTGCAGGCGTTTTATTTCTTGTTTTCCGCACATTGTTGTTTGTGCTGTGGTTGTTGCTAATCGCTAATGCATCCCGCATACGGAGTCTCATGTAATACGGCGACACATTTCTCGTGTATCTTGGGCACATGTTTCTCATGAATCATGGGGACGTGTTTCTCACGTATCATGGAGACATAATTCTCGTGTAATACGACGACACATTTATCGGGTACCGCAGATACATTTCTCATATATCCTGGGCACATGTTTCTCATGTATCCTAGGCATGTGTTTCTTATGTATCCTGAGCACGTGTTTCTCATGTGTCTTAGGGACGTATTTCTCATGTATCATGGGGAAATAGTTCTCGTGTAATATGGAGACATAGGTCTCGCGTATCACGGGGACACTTGTCTATACTTTTCGTGTGAAATGTACCCAGTACACATCGTGACGCTCAACAACGTTGCATAAGCGCCACACCCAACTTCAGACCAACTTCAGATTATGGAAGTCGAAACAATGACTACCTGTCGACGTTCGATAGACGTCGATTATTTGACGTCTAATCAGCAGAGCGAAAAGGTTGCAAATGGAAATCGAAACTCCTGTAGACGTCAGGGTAGATGTCGGGAGAGGGACGATGCATAGTTGCCACCCCAAAGAGAGTCAAAATTATAAGGTGTCGTTGTCACCCTCCCATCACCTGGACATGACATCGACGTCTATACAACGTTGTTCTCCCGTTGTCTATTCAGCGTTACATGAAAGACGTTGATTAGACGTCGCAAAAAGTTTGATTTTGATCAAAATCAAGGTCTGAACAATGGTACTTAACCAATATCTTCTCAACACTGTGTCAAAGACTTTGATTAGGTGTTGATCTATGATTGTGACGAAGTACAACTTTTCTTAAAAGATAAGCACATGTTTCTTCAGTAATACGAGAAACAGGTTTTGTGTATCACAATGGCATTTTCTTGTGCATTAAGGGGCAATATCTTCCATGTAATACGAAGCATATTTTCGCGTTATACGACGAAATATATCACATGTGGTGAGGTATGTTGCGTTTTCACGTAATTTGGGGATGAACTTTTCTTCTATCTGGGAACAGATTTGTCAGATAAGGTACATCGTGCTAAAATCTTCTAAAACGAGATATACTGCAAGTATACCGCACGTACACCGCTACTGTACCAGAAATGAATAAAATGACTGGAAAGAAACCGCAGAAATGCCACAGATTTTTGTAGTACTTTGCAGTTTGGTTCAAAGACCACAAAAGACCGCATGTCTAGTACGTTTGACACACTGACTGTACTACATTTAACCACAGTGGTACCATTGGTGAAGTTTTAAAAAGCTGGCACATATACGGTGAACTGAGAGCAATTTGGAAAATCTACAAAGAAAACTGCATTTGTAGCGAATTGTTTTCATATCTTTTCGCCTAAGCTGCAGTTCTACCGCAGTATTGTTATTCATTGCATATCAAATCATTTGTATACGGAAACTAACCACAATACTTTGAATTCAGTTACTAATGTTTCATTTTTGGTCACCGACGACGGTTATGAATGCACGTGACGCTGGAAAACATTTTATTCAAGCAAATAAACGTAGAAGCAAACACGTAAAATACAAACAATCCCGTAATTTGAAGTTATTGGGCCTTGGAAACAGAAAAGATATCAAAATAACTTTTAAAAATTCCTTTGTATTCTTTTCTTTCTTCCGGATTGAACGTAGATGTTAAGATATTATTTTTAAATTTCGATATTTCAACACATTTCAATAATTATTTAAGGGGACGGAGATCAAGGTATCACAAATGTTTTTAGATTTATTTTTTCCGAGATGTATGTATGTTAGGAATGAAAGAAAACAAATAAAATCAAACCGGGTGGTAGTTTTGATTTTAGGGTTTTACGTACAATAGCATCGGAGCAATTTACATGCTAGTTGCAAAAAGAAATACAAAAACTTACAAAGAATGAGACTATGCTGTTAAGCAATACTACTTTTGATTTTCAAAAATAATCTTTCGGGGATGTACATTTCTTGTATAACATCATTCATTGTTACCGGGCTTTTGCATTGCCTGGGTCTTTATCATTACAATAAAGAACTAGAACCTCATTTCGCTAGCAAAATGTTAAACACTTGACAAAAATTAAAACGCAAAAATACTTCCTTCAATGGGTTATTTCTTGAATAATATATTGCAAACAACACAGCTTGAATACGTCTTATAAGCCGAGTAGTGTTTGGTTTTGCTGACTTAAGGTTTTATTGTTTGATCAGACATACGCCGTCTTATCTATTTACGCAGTGAGAGCTCGCACAAAGCTGAGCAACTGTGTGTTCTATTCTGTGGTAAAATGTACCGCATTACTTGCAAAAAATACACTCTTTTCACGTGGCTTTTAAAAAAGGAAACGAAATGGAAGGCGAAAATGAAGTGTCATGCACACGCTCATGTCAAGTTCTACCTAAGTCCCAAGTTTCGAGGCCTTAGGGCTCGTAGTGCCAGTGGAGGAGATGACACAAGAAATAAAAGATACCAACGGCTGCTCGCACAAATTCAAATAGCCTTTGCAAGCCAAGGGCTTGTCTAGTGCTAAATAAAATTAAAGATACAAAACAGAAAAGGAACAAAATAACTGGGAAAGCCTTAAACTATAAATTAGTGTCAGAAAAAAATTTACTTAACAGAAACTCTTCAAGCCAGCAGATGACGATAAGTGCATATTGTGTTGGAGATGAGCGTCCCTGAAACACATTTTATGAGAGGAGAGTTACAACTCCAGCAATCGAACAATATAATGGTGGCAAAGGCGGGTATGGAGGGCCGATCCAGCAGTAAGGGGTCAGTACAGGAGAGTACATAAGATGCAGAGAGCCGCGTGAGTTTCTGGGAGTGAATTGAACAGTGCGACGGGAAACAGTAGGCCTCAAGGACCGACACCAAGGTTGATCATTGCCAGCGCTAGAGATAGAAGAACTGGTGGCAAAAATAATCCGATCAAGAGAAGAAGAATCAACATTGCAGTTTGTTACCAGGGCTGCACAAGCAGCATGGCCCAGATTGGGGGACGATTACCCCAAAAGAAACTGACGTGGAGCGACATCGTTAGAAAAGAGCCGATGACTTGCATTTCTACTGAGAAGTATCTACGATTTCTTACCATCTCTGACAAACTTAAACTTTGGAAGCAGAAGACCATAAATACGTATTGTGTGGGAAAAGAAGGTCTCTGTAACACATTTTGTCAAGTTTTTAAGTTCGCTTTAGTCCAAGAGAGATCCCAGTGTTTTAAAGAAAGTTAATAAGCCTCAGAAGAACACAATACATAGGGATCCTCGAATGATCTAGTTTATGAGGCCAGGCGAAGCAAAAGCGCGTGCCAGCAAGAGCCAGGCAGGAGTGTTAGCCACAGCAAATGATTGGAAAGTACAAATAGATCTAAGAGCAAAGCTAGGCATCGTGATATAGTCCGCGATTTTGTATGTTGATCAGTCAATGTGCAAGAATCCAAAGCTAACAAGATATACCTAGATGTTACACCAGTAAGATGTGAACGACGGCGACAGCATAATTAACCGTTGCTGCCCGCCATACCGACCGGTCAGTTGATTAAAGGGTAATCTGCACGGAGCAATTGTGACGATTGGGAAAAAAGGCACTGCAATGATTCAACAACGGGGCGCTACACTAAGTTATGTTAGTACAATATGTGCATAGAATTATAGAACAAGTATTTAAACAACTAATTTTAAATTTTAAAAAATATAAATGAATAGTAAAATATATTTTTCTGATGTGTTTTGGTTTGACATTTTTATTATTAGTTTTCTTCAAAAATAACACACCACAGCTCATTCCATCAACGCATCAAAACCTTGCCTAACATTCATTCCTATTCACAGACGTACAGTTAACAGTTCCCTAGGTGTCAAATAATCCGAATGCATTATTTTACTTTTTTACATGTTGTTTCAACTTGTATACACATATTTTCTATAGAACGAGGCTAAGCAGGAGTAAGGTCGTGATCAGGAACACAGGCGACGGTTCGACCTGCAGTCCAGTGTCACTCGCTATTCCATCTCAATTGCAGATCAACCTCCATAACGCATTTAATTTTATCATTGCACCAACAAATTTAGTTTAAAATCACTTAAACATAATAGCTGTTAACATTAACATAAAATACGCTTTGGTCAGTTATATTAGAGCTAATGATGGCCGGTACACCCCATAAAAAACACAGAGATGTACATTGTGTTTATATTTCTTTCAGTTGACAGTTAATTGTGTTTAAATTATTTAAGTCATTTAATATATTGAAAAAACTCCTCCACTTACTGGTAAAGTTTAATGCGGATAAAGAATTTTTATCCGCTATTACTCCTTGTAAAATTTCGTTATAACAGACTCTAACCGAGAAAAGTTTCTTATTTCCTCTGATATGACACAGACACATTCTTCTAGTTAACAGTATGGGGTTCCAGGCTGGCTTGTTTACCCCCAAAATAAACCCTTCCTATGATAAATCACAAGCTATTTTGATCAACAATATCAAAAATTTCTTTCAACATTCGTTTGGTCATATTACATTCAACCATTGAATGTGCTATTGTATCTGGTATATTTTGTCAAAATATTTCACAATGATGGGTTTCTGCTTAATTCCTTTGTAATTAGTTACTAAGGCAGTTTATTATATTATGAGACATTTTATACTAGAGAGACACGTTTGGTCTCTCTTGTACATTTTCGAGCAAGCAACATACTTTGGTATAGCGTATTTTGTTGGACATTAAGTGATGGGTTCCGTTATAATAAGGAATTTCGTGCTTTCAATTTATAAACTCCTCATGAAATTTCCTGCTTTTCGTCGTTTTTAAGCTAACTATTCCGCCATTTTTACGACTAAATAAGTTCCTGTTGAATTTGACTTTAGACTGATTGATAAGCGATATGTTAGCCAGATCCGGATTATTTTTATGGCATTTTCAACAGCGCTGACAGCACCTGTGTACTTTGGAAAATTTGGTTTTATGCCAAATTTGTCCTTAAAATGTTGGAATGACAGCCACTGCCCTTGTTCATCACTCAAATCTTGAACATAAACTATACCTTTCTCAAACTAGTCTTAATGGAAATTGCTTCAAATGTTTATTAAGAAAAGGGAGTTGTGCCACAGGATGCCGACTGCATTAAAAGAAAATGTGATTGTATATTTCAGCATATTTTCATAAAATAATGGCATTACTTGTAGTTTTGTGACCTCAAAATTGCACCGGAGAGGCAAGTGCAAGTCGCCTAGCTTATTTAAATACAGTTTTTCTACGTCGCACCAGGTTAGGGATATTATGCAAAACAACCAAGAGATACGCAAAGCTTTTACCCTTAACTCTACATCAAAATTACGCAAGCCCATTTGGTTATAATCTCCAGTAAGGGACAAATGTTTTATTTTCGCTGGTTTATCATTCCAAACAACTTATCTATTTCCTGCTTCCTTGATTTGGTATGGATTGGTGAGGTTTCCAACACCGAGATGGAGTAGATAATATTAGATATGCCATGATTCTTTAAAACCATTTTTTTAAAAAAAATACTCAAATCTCTTTGGGACCAAATCTGAAACAAGGCCTACATCTTGTCTAATTTTTTTTACGGTCACAATTTGCTTTAACATTTTCTTCAGCATCCCGTCGAATACGTAGCCCTAGTACACCAAAATGATCCATTACATAACGTCATATTATGCAATGTTTCTTCTTATAGGTCCATGGACCCAAGTATACCAAAAGACTTTTCCAGATTCAGTCTTAACCCTAAGGTCTTTGAAAAATGGAGAATAATTTACACCAAAAACTCAAGCGAAGTCTTATTTTTAACTGCAGAGGTGCAATCGTCAGCAAATTGTATTATTTTATGAATTTTAATATAATTTCAATATGACTTCGATGTTACTATTTTCATTGATCATGGAAGCCAGTATTTCAGCACACATAATAAAATGACAAAATCTTAAGGCACAACCTTGTCTTACGCTTTTGTAGAGTTGGAACCACTGTGAACTATTGCCATTGTTTCGGACGCAACTAATATTTTTTGCCACAACACGTAACCCGCCCAATGAAGCTACTTCCAAAATTAAATTGTTCAAAGTAGAGAACATAAAAATTCATTCAACAGAGTCAAAGGCTTTCTCAATATCAAGCTGAAAGAGAATATCAGTTCTTTCATGCGAGTCACAGAGCGATATTACATCCTCAACAAGCCAAATCCCTTCAACACTGCATCCTCGTTTGATGAAACCTGTCTAATCAAGATTTACAATATTTGACATGTGTTTTTCCATTCTCCTTGCATGAAAGCGTTTTAGTTAAAATTTTGACGTCTGCATTTAGCAACTGGCCTCTAATGTTAGTAAAGGATTTTTTTCTTTCTTTTCTAAAAGAGTTATTACTCCACGCCTTTGAGATAAGGAGAGTTTTCCTTGCATGTTACAGTTGTTGAAAGTTTCTGCTAATTTTGGCACAATATCCTCCCAAAATTCCTGGTAGAATTCAGCAGTCAAGCCATCGTATCCGAGTGATTTATTTGTCTTGAGTGTTTTCAGTGCTTCGAAACATTCATCACATTCCCTTCGCATTCAAGCTTTCACGTTTAAAGAGTGGATATCATTCACCTGAGATTCTATGTCATCACAATTGACATCTGAAGATCTGTACAAATTTTCGTAAAACGACTTTAGGTCATTTAGAATCAAATTTGGATCTGTGATAAAGTCGCCATTTTGCCGTTTAAGTTGTCCAATAAACCTGATAACTGCACTTTTCAGCAGTGGAGAAAAACGCTTTTTAAGTTTGAAATTTTAGTAACAAACATAGGTTTTTCCCAGTGCATTTTCTTAGGAAATGTCCACTTCCAATCGGTTTTGAGGTGTAAGACTTATATATGTGATAGAACAGGGGCCAAGAAATACCGTGGTGGCAATAGTGCATTTTCCTGATAAGTGGAGTTATCAAGTGGACCCCTTCTTATTGTTTTCTTTTCATTAGCTATTTTGACCTGTTGAAAAAGTATGTATTACTTTTTCATTAAGTTCAATAAATCCTATTCTGGATTGTATCAAGGCTACTTTCGCTTTCTCTTCCGCTGTTGTCTTTAATTCATTTTCGTACAGATATAAAAGTTCAATTTCATCATCACTAGCGTGTTCAGAATTTATCTCTTAGTCGAGTCTTTCCATTTCATCAACCGAAAAAACATTCTCTTGTTGTCTTTTTCTTTGCTCGTTTTAATCATATTTGATCGAGTACCTCAGCCAATTGAAACGTGAACATAGATCGGTTACATATTTATTCTCATCCCAGATATCATTAATTAATCTTCGAATACTTCTGTTATATTCTTCCTCTTTTAGTATACTTTTAGTATGCGGCCATAACGACCGGTCAGTAGATTAAAGATGCGAAACTGAATCTGCACGAATCAACTCTGACGACTGGGAAATAAGGCACTGCAATGATTCAACATACACCCAGCAATGTTAGTACAATATGTAAATAGAATTATAGAACAAGCATTTTAACAATTAAGTTTAACCTTGAAAAAATGTGAACGAATAGTAAAATATACTTTTCTTATGTGTTTTGATTTGACTTGATCGGAAATGGTGGAGCCATAGAGTTCTGGGATATCTTACTAACAGTCAAATGAACTTATTTATTTAAATCGGTGTTATTACTTACATTCGTAATGGAATCGTTTTGCTTAAATCATATTTTCAATTGCTCCGTAACGTATTACATGGCACATATGCTGTTGTTTTATCTTTCATTTGTCTCATAATATTTCGTTGTTTCATAATGTAAATAACTGCCGTTCAATTAACGCACACATTTGTTTTATGTTAATCTTTTGTATTTTGACGCTTTCTCGAATTTCGTTGATTAAGTTGTTGCAGAGTTATTGAAAAAGCCAAATACAGCATTTGATAAATCAGGTATTTTCGTGGTATTACTAAAAAATTACTGAAAAAGAAAGAAACCTCTCGTGTGTATTTAAGCAGTGCCAATTAATATTTTTCATTTAACTAAAATATTCTGAATTTGTGCTATGAAATAAACCATAGAAGTAATTTTGAAAAATTTTAGCTTTTGCGTAATTTTATGTTTTTTTTTAAAAAATAAATATTAGTAATAAATTTCAAAAGAAATTATGTAATTACAAATGTGATAGGAAGGAATGTGGTGAAGAGTGTGTGTTGTTTTCGAACAGATAAATTATCATAATCTATTTTGCACGCATAAAAAAACAGGAGTTTAATGCAATGAAATAAACAAATGTAAAGGAAGTCATTGTCTGTCGTTTCGACAACGTGTTTCTTCTTGTAACAGCCTTATCAACATTTATCCATTTTCCCGTTTGTTCAATTGGAATCTCCTTTGGTACCTTATATTTAAAAAAAGATGGGAAAAAATCACTCATGTTAAATTAAATATACTCGTGGCTTTGCTAATTAATGCGTAATCACAATTTAATGACCCGAGCCGCAATTAACAAAAAATGGTTTACGCAATCTTCAAGCATTTATTTCATTCCCTGCTAAAATTAGTGTTTCATTGGTGAGCAGAAAACAGTTACAATTGTTTGCTAATAACGTTTTTGTCTCCGGGCGATAATAACACTTTCTGCGAGGTCATCTTGTCATTGCGTTCCGCCCATCTGCATAAAACATGCTCATTGTTACGACCGAAAAGCACAAATCGTATCAGTAATTTCACACGTAATTTGCGCCCTCGATTCCATCGTTGCGTTTTATTGACTGAGAGAAAAGAATAACTGTCAAATTAGTTAAATATTATCACACTGATTGCGCCCAGTTATTGCAATTGTTTTTGTCCAGTTCCAGCGCTAATATCAGTCTTCTATGCAAACACGGAACGATTAATCTTAATTTGCTGTATATTCTAGTCAACTAATTTTCCTTACAGAAATAAATGTCAAATAACATATTTTAGCACTCTCGCTCGTATAATAAGTACTGTTCATCAAATAGTTCCCCAGCAATGGAAAAGTAATGCACCCCCCTTTTTGTCTTTGTAATAACTTGACATTTTGAAATTCCATTATTCATCATATTTCTGACAAAGGATATGGAGTGTTTTTTTAGGTTGAACACTCGATGGAATCCTAAACAAAACAAATC